>CM046379.1:12136372-12736372 GCA_025413485.1 Ficus microcarpa | reverse complement strand
CAGAAGAACAGCCAGAGAGAGAGAGTGAGAGAGAGAGAAGAGAGGACCTGAGGATCGAGATTGCCGACGTAGGCAGTGGCATCCTGGTTCCTCTCGGCGGAGTGTTGGCCGAGCAAGTTGGCTCCCACTCCTGGTGCAATTCGAGTCGTCATTGCTTCCCCTTCTTCTTCTCTGTCTCTGCTACTCTAGTTTCTGGAGAACTCTCTCTCTCTCTCTCTCTATATATATATATATTTGTAGATATTTGTATTATAGAAAATTGAAAGAAATCGCCGGTGCGAGTCACAGACAGAGTCCCACCCACCTGCAGCGCTGAAGGCGGTGCCGCCGTGTGGATTTTTGAACAATGGATTTCCCTGATTTTTAGTTCATTCGAGTTTAAGGGGACGTTTGGTTGTTAGTTTATTTTGAATTAAATTGTACTTTTTTTATCATGATTTTTATTTATTTTTTTAAATTTTTTTATCTTTTTTTGAAAAATTTTTTGTCTTTTTTGAAAAAAATTTTTGTCTTTTCTAAAAAATTACTATTAAAACTTAAAAATCTTAAACTAAACTCATTTATCAAACATCCCTAAAACATTGCACGGGAAGAGAAAAAAATAAGTATTATATAATAAAAATATATAGCTAAAATAAATATTATAATTATAATACGTATAATTTCTTTTTTAAATCTCTTTTAATAATAAAGATATAAAATTAAAATGACAATAATACTACTAATAATAGAAACGAAAACGAAAAAAAAAGCAAAAAATAAAAATCTTTTGTAGTCATACTCATTTAAGAAAAAAAAAATTAAAACAAAAATCAAATAGAAAACAAAAAAAAAAAAACAAAAATATTTAGACTCAAAAGAATCACTAACCCTAAAAAAATTATAACAAATAAAATATATATCGTATTTTCTCTTTTTTTTTAAATGTTTTAAATAAAACTCAAAAAAAATTTTATCAGTTTATATACATGTAAAAACATAAAATAAAAAAAAAGGGATTTTTAAAATATAAAATAAAATAAACAAAAAAGACACACAAAAAAAAATTACATGTAAAATCCTTAAAAAAAAAGGTCTTTAAAAATATAACAAAAGAAATAAAAAAGACACAAAAAAAAACTCAGAAAAAAAAATCTGAAATAAAGATATTTATAAAGTAAAAAATTATTTAAAAATCAAAAAAGGGTAAAATGAGCAAACACACAATACAACAATAGATTAGAATCTAATATCTAAAATTTAGCGTTTAAAAAAAATGACAAAAACAATATTAAGAAAGAAAACAAACTCTAAATAGGGGTAAAACCAACAACACATTGTAGGAAAAAGAAAAACAATTAAAAAAGAGGTGGAAAACGGTAATTATACTGTGTGAGCAGCTGGTAATTTCTACATAATAGGGGTGAAAAGGTCAACTCACTATAAGATGAAGAAAAACCAACTAAATCAGATGGGTAAAAAAGACTCTGCACTGTAGACAAAACAGTAAAATGTGTGAGAACAAAACCATCCTTCCACTGCAGATCAACCAAAATCAGCACATGGGAAATATGGAGCAAAATCGAAATTTCACTGTAGAAAAAACAACTACTGTATATTACTGTAGAAAAAATATTATACATTACTGTACAATATTGTAAGCAAAAGCATCAAAAATAAAAAAAAATAAAAAAAAAATAAAAATCACTGTTCATTACTGTTAAATGAAAAATGAAATCTTGTATTCTTTTAGTATATTTATATAATATTCTTTCATTTGTATATTTCATTCATATCTTTTTAATAGTAATATAATATAAATATATAATTAATATAAATTTTTATTACTTTAATAAGATATTATACGTAAGGTCCTGTTTGATAAATAAGTCTGAGTTGAAAATTTTAAGTTTGAGTTGAAAATTTTTATTGATTTTTTAGAAAGGACAAAACATTTTTAAAAAAAAAAAATCTAAGATAAAAAAAAATATAATTTAAATTTAAATGTCAAATAACACCTTAAATATATATTTTTTCTCATAGGCTACCTACTCTAAAAAGGCTGGTTTTGGAAGGGCGCACCTAGTAAGCCCATCTTATGCAACCAGTTGGGCTTACGGGAACCCTTTTTTTTTTTTTTTTTTTTTTTTTTTTTTTTTTTATGTCAAAATTAGAGGTATTAATTTAAAATATATCCATTTTTTTATTTACATAAATATTTAAAAGAGTAATTATAAAAATAATTTTACTATTTACAAATTATTTCGTATAATGAATCTGTCTTTATCATAAATATATGTTCAATTTCATTTATACTAATTTATATAAATAATACTATTTTCATTTATTATGTTATTCTTTAATTTATTTAGTAAAGACATAAATGACAACCCTTTGATTTATAGTAATTACATAAATAAATAGGTTATTTTTCATAAAGTATTCATTGGTTTTTTATATCAAAAGTATGAATATTTATCAATATTTATCGATAATATTTTCTGTTATGTTTATGATTTAGTATGAACTATTATCTTTATAGTAAATATTTTATATTTATTATAATTACTTTGATGTTTATAACTAACTTTGGTTTGTTAAAGGTAATTTACATTTATCAATAAAAAATACTCATCATTAAAATCAAAAATAAAATAAAATAAAATAATATGTATAAAAATAAAATGATCTCAATTATAATAGAAGGACAAAATAGGTATTACAGACATTTATTTTTAAGATATAAACATATACATAATATTGATGAAAATTGGACATATTTTAAAACAGAATTCTAAAAATTGACCTTTTGTGTAAATATTTATTTATTTATTTATTTTTGGCACTACCACACCAAGCTACAGTGTCTTTGAAGGATTCTAAACTTTATTGTCATACCTTAAATTTAAAATGTTCGTTATGATCTGTGATCTAATAATAGTTAACAGGCATTAATCAATGGATGAAGAGTAGTGTTAGGCACATCAACTCTAATTTTAACTTTTTAAGTCCTAATTCACGAGTCATATTTTCATTAGTTGATGCAATCATTTGATACGGCAATGTTTCAAACACTTATCAATAAAAAAACAAGAACTCATATGTCATACGGGTCGTACTCAAAAATTGATATTAAAATTTGTCTTTAGAATTTTTCGTGAATGAAATATCCCTCAATTTTTGTACAAAATGCACCTAAAACTTTTCATTAGCTGACTAGTTTGGATCCCAAGTTATTAAAGCTAATATTTGACACCTTAGTTGTTGTCTGAAACGGGTTTTAACCCCGTTCGAATGAATCAACCCGTTATAAATTAATGTAAAACATATAATT
This sequence comes from Ficus microcarpa, assembly GCA_025413485.1. Lineage (NCBI taxonomy): Eukaryota > Viridiplantae > Streptophyta > Magnoliopsida > Rosales > Moraceae > Ficus > Ficus microcarpa. The sequence goes on along the minus strand of CM046379.1, from coordinate 12,733,059 downwards.
ATATATTTTTTAAAAGGCTAATCGATAAGTGTCCACTTAAAATAAGTAGGTTTTGGGTACGAATACCGTTAGAAATAATTACATAAAATGTCAATTTTTAAAGTCTTATTTTGAAATAAATATATTTTTAAATAATATTACACATACGTCTATTTATTATGCATTATAAATCTGTCGTACCTATTTTGACATTTACTATAATTGACTTCATTTCATTTAATTTATTCAAAATCTCATATTTTCCCTTTTTTTTTTTTTTTTTTGCTTCATAGATGATTTTTTTTTCTCACAAATGAGAATTACCTTTAATAAATGCAAATTTGTTTTTCCCTATCTTTTTATTTATTTATTATGAAAATCCAATGAATTCTTAAAAAAAAAATCAATTTCATTAATGTAATCCACTTCATTCCAAATCGGATGGTTTCTATTTATGCCTCAATCAAAAAATTCAAAAATAATAAAAATGATATCTAATTATTCACAAAAAAAAAAAACACTATTATTTATATAAACTAGTTGAAATAAAATGAAAACTATCTTTATAATTACGCCCGACTCATTACAAAAAAGATGAATTCTTTGTGGAGGAAAAAAAAAACTACTTATTTATGAACTCTACTATAAATCAAATGGATACTTTGTATTCCTCAACCAAACAAATTGACGAATAACACATCAAATGGTATTGAATTCTTTACCAAAAACACTATTATTTATATAAACTAGTTGACATGAAATCAAAACTAACTTTATAAGAAAGAATAATTCATATACGAAATACAAATTCTTTAATTTAAGATACAAAATTTCTTAATTATAAAGATGATTTTTAAAATAAAACCACAAAAAAAAAAAATCACATTACTAATAATATACCATACGTTTGCAAAAGATAAATGTTTAATTAAATTGTCTTTTTGGATATTCCTTTTTTTATTTAGTTTTTTTTAACTAATGTGAAATCTAATTTTAAGAACACATTTTCATTTTGGATCATTATGAATATTCACATATTTTTCACAACAAATATAAAAAAATTAGAAAATTTCCTTTTTTTTTTTTTAATATTTAGCTTTTTCTTCTTTCCTTTTTTTTTTTCATAAATTCTTTATATAGTAATTCTTAATTCTTTAAAGAAGGATAACATAGTCTTTATATTTACACTTTCAGACGTATACGTAGATAAAAGAAAAAATAAACATATTTCAAAACAATATTTTTAATTTAAACATCCCTGTAAATAGTGTTGTACGTCATTCTCTATCCATTAATCAGTGTCCTTCGTTAAGGCCTTAAATATTGAATTTGAAAGTTTAAGGGATTTTATGTGTTTTAATCATTATAAAGTGTTGCTAATTGATGTTAGATTAACTATTTAAATTGGTCCACTTTTGTTAGATCATCATGATACCTTGAATGATTCAAGGTAAAGTACTTCGTAAACCGCTGTTAAAATATCTTTTGGCATCATATTCCGTTTTGGGGGTTTTATTTTATTTATTTATTTATTTGCAAGGGTTTGTTTGGAATTTATATTGCAATTGAGATGAATAAAATTACAATTAATTTTTAAAAAGTTAATAAATTTTAATTTATATTTTTTATTTTAAACTTTTATTCCAAACGAAAGTTAAATAAGACCTTAAATCATATTGCAGGAAAATGCTAATCTAGGACTAGTAGGATTACAAAATCTGGCTCCAAATAAGAACTACTTTCAAGATGACTACATTTCATTTCGCGGAGGCATTGAGGGGAAAAAAAAAAAAAAAAGGCTTGAACACCATTGTTATTTCACGAAAGCTCCAAATTTGACTTTTAAGAGAAATTTCAATTGATTTCAGATCCTGCCATTGATGATTCACAATTCAAAGTGATCAGAACCACATGCAGTAGCATATTTCACTGACGAATCTCTCAATACTAACCGAGTAAAAAAAAAAGTTCGAAAGCACGAAAATTTTATATCAATGATCATGCTAAAGCCTCTTCATCGCCATCGGCGGCTGACTGAAAATCAGAAGCAGAAGCCAAACCAAGTCGCTCCTCAACTTTCTTCCAAGAACTAAACAAATTAGCAGGGAACTTCTTCTTAATAATCCCAAGCATTTCCTTGGCCTCGTCTATCTTATTCTTCACCACAAGCCCCTCAACCAATTTCTCCGTCGTGTTGAAATCCGGAATTCTGTGCTTCACAACACTCTTCTTGAAAACGTTGTACCCTGTCTCGAAATCCCCATTCCTACACAAATGGTACACCAGAGTCCGAAATGTCACGGCATTCGGATTACAGCCGTTCTTCTTGAGCTCCTTGTACACCTTCTTAGCCTCATCCATCATTCCGCTCTTGCAATAACTAGTCATCAAGTAATTGTAGCTGATCGTGTCCGGTTTCAGCCCGGCATTGCTCATTTCCTCGATCAAAGCTTTGACTTTCTCCGGCTTCCCTCCTTGACAATGCCTGATCCTAACGTTATACGCTGCGACATCGACCTTGCAGCCCTTCTTCCCCATCCTATCCCACAGCTTCTCAGCCTCTTCAGCCTCTCCCTTCTTGTACAAAGCATCCAGTATCATGGTAAAAGCCGCCGCAGTAACTTCATGCCCATTCTTCTCCATTCCCGTCAAAATTTCCATGGCTTTGCCGGTCTCACCCTTCTCGCAATAAGCTCTGACCAAAAACCCGTATGAGATTACGTCCGGAGAGAGTCCATACTTCTTGGGAATTTCGTCGAACAGTTGGGGGATCTTGTCGAAAAGCTTCGATTTGTTACAACCAGACAAGAGGGCATTGAAGGAGATCGCCGACCTCGAAGTTCCCAACTGGTCCATCTGTTCGAAGGTCCTCAAAGCGTGGTCGAACATCCCGGCGCTGCAGTAGGACAGGATGAGGGACGACAAGTAGGGCTCTTGCTTGACTTGGGGGTCGTTTTTGTGGGACTCGATGAAGGATTCGATGTCGTCGAAGCGGCGGGACTTGGCGAGTCGCCGGACGGTGAGTTCCTGGGCGTAGCGGGAGACGGCGGGGGAGGAGTAGTGGTTGGAGACGGAGGAGTAGATCTTGAGAGCTTTGTCCGGGTCGTGCTCGCCTTGGAGAAGTGACTTTGCTCTGGAGATGGAGATTGAGGATTTGGCTGTGGTCGAGAGGCGGCGGATATGGCGGATTGAAGACGACATTTTTTTTTCCTAAGGGTTTTTGGAGATTCGAAGCTAAGGCCAATGGTGGAACCGGAACTGGAACTGCAAGGAAGACGAGTTTGGAGTGTGTGAGAGGTTTTTGGGGGTTTTTGCATTAATTTTGGGGGGTCGTTTTTGCGCTTTCATGTCGTTTTCCTCATTTGTAATCGTTGGCAATATAAAACTTGTATCAGTAAAGGAAAAATAACCCCGCTTATAAAATTTACATGACCAATATGCCAATAGCATGAGTTTGCAATGCTCAGAATCTTCAGATGTAAATTTGAAGAATTTCTAAAGTTTTCAACTTTCAGCTTACCTTTGGTGCATTGAACTGGAATGAAATTTTTACTTTAATATTGATTGACTTTTTAAAAACTAATAAATTTTTTGTTAACTTTTCAGAAAGAGAAACTAAAATGGACACCGGATAGACAAACAAAAATGTAGCATTTGGACAACATTGTTGTTGTTGTTAGTTTCATCATCACCATATCATGTTATATTAATAACACGAGTAACGTTGTTCAAACATTAAGCATTAATCATGTTCAAGAAGCATAGGAAATATGATGTCTACAAATCATTAAAAATAGAGCATGAACTTTTGAGTGATAGATGAGAGGTAAAGATTAGACAATAACTGTCCAATTAAAAGCATCTGCTACTAGCAATAACTAACGAAGAACACAAATCGTTCTGTTTCAATAGTATGTTACAGATGACAAAAATCTACTTGCTGCAAGAGAGAACCAAAAGCAAAAAACTGTCTTCTAAAGTAATGTTCTATCTTATATGATAGGAGAAACAACGACCAGTCCACTACTCATCATATTCTCCTTGAGCAAATTTATTCTCTGGATAAAACACAGCCACCACTTGGTTCCCACCAAACTTTCTTCCATTTAACCCTGCACGGGCTTTGGACGCGCCTTCGACTTCCACGTACTCCAGAAACACCTAAAAAGGTGACCCCAAAAAAATTTTAAAAGCATTAACCATCGCGTTAACATGTATCTTTTGAAAATATAAGGGGCTAATCGAATATAACACATTTCTAAAAAAAGTCACCAAATCGATATAGAAAAAATCCGTTAAACTTTGAAATTTTCCTTTGCTCAATTTCGACAGGCAAACAAAAAAAATTCTTATAATAATATTTGAACATACCTTCCCCACTCCAGGCTCTGGTTCACCATCTGGTCTAGGTCGTGGGATTACAATTCTTGCCAACTCACCTGCAGAACAAGAATTATCAAATTAACAAGTTATATACCAATAGGCAATAAGCGATACAAGGTGAATTCAGATAGAAGGTCATGGAGGCTTCTGTCTGTATGTTAGGCTCGATTCTTTATAGCAGAATGTGGGACAACAAAAAGGCTGTAAAACAGAAAGATATAACACACAAAAAGAAAAAAAAATTAATAAGATAAAAGCCAAGTCTGGAAGCTACTACAAATAAATAAGTGAAAAATGAGGAAATAAGAATGTTTGAGAGGAGTTGATATACCAAATTTTTCACCCTCCTGCTTCATATCTTCCATTATGTCTTCATATTCCTCGTCATCTCTCAGCTCATCTGCGGAAACCACTTGAGTGAGACATACGACCTTGGAGGTTGCTGCACCAGGTTGCTGCAACAACATGAATCTCTGCAAAGGGGAAAACATGAAGAAAAATGAGTTGGATAAAATTCAATCCTGGCAGAGAACAGACTCAAAGAAATACTATGAATCAGACAAGGAATTTAACCTACCTGCAATGCGATCTGCTGTTGTGCGTGCAACAATACACTCTCTTGCTCAGGTTTGGGCTGGTTAGCACCTTGGTTAGCTCGTCGAACAGTAAGAGTCTTATCGCCCATTTTAATTCCATTGAGAGCTGCACAAGCTATGTCTGTAACTGAAAGATCTTGGTAAACACAAAAGGCATAGCCTTTTGAGTTTCCAGTTTCTCTGTCTTTAACTAGATCAAAACCCCGAAGTGGACCAAAGGACTCTAGCAACTCCTTGATCTGTGCCTCCGTGAAGTAATAGGGTAACCCTCCCACAAAAATGCGGTCAGGACCCTCAAGCCCACCAGCAGAGCCTGGTGTGAGCCCAACAGCAGCCAGGTTCAGATTCGGATTGGGCTGGCTTGGGCCGAGAGTTGCAGCGAGAGAAGGATTGTAATCACTAGGTCTCCTCACCTTAACGGGGGCTCCCTGAAATTAAAAGATTTATGTCAACACCATCGAATAAACTTGGGATGTGCAGTGCAAAGATAAGTTTCATGCTTTGAACTTGTACGTTTTATTGGAAGGTTACGTACCTCAAAAATAATCCCATCCAAGGCCATTGCATTACTGGCCTCCTCAACAGATCTCATCTCCACAAAGGCAAACTTCTTTTCATGGTTAATGTAAACATTCACAACAGCATCTCCTGCACAAAACAAATGAAAACTTGATTAATAATACAAATAAAAACTTGATTAATAACAGAAGATACTACAGAGAAATGTTAGGGCCACTCTTTTGGTCACTCTCTCATCCTACCACATGTCACCCCATTTCCTAGAACAATGAAACATAACTATACACCATTGTTTTTCTACATGATTACAACTCTGCCACTCTTCATTTATTTGTAAATAATCATTTATGCTGAAAATTTTCTTGTTTCTTTTTATTACAACTCTTGACACTTTTTAAAATAATAATACAATAACCCTCCTGCTATTTTTCCCTCTATTCTTTCATATGTACATTGTTACTTTTTTCTTCTTTATTCTTTTTTAAATATCACCGTGCATTTTTTTTTGTTGTGGGGGGGGGGGGGGGGGGGGGAGAACAATGTTTGCATACGTTATTTAACACATGCATGTACAGTCGTTTTTGTACACTTTTTTTTTTCTTGTTATTTATTTTACAACTATGTCTTTCACTCTTTCTTTAAAACCTATTCTGAACAAATGCATATACATACACATGTATGTCAAGTTGTATTTATAAATCTTTCTAACCTAATAAAACGAGAAAAAAAATATAAAAATAAACCTGCTGCCCCCCCCCCTTCTCTCTTTACTACTGAGTTAATAGAATGGCATTGTTGTAATAAAAGAGAAGACAATGGCCTATGGCTGTTTCATTTTTTTTAGGGAAATGAGATGACATGTGGCAGAAGGAAGGGTAAGAGACCAAAGAGTGACCCTAGCATTTCTCATCATACAAGAAAATTTTGAAACCAAGCATCAACACACCTGGACCAGCAGTGTTTCCTCCAATTGCAGCCATAACTTGACTGAAAAATGTTGCGACAGACTGCAGCAGAAAGCCAGAGACACGTAAGTTCATTCTAATCACTGAATTAAAATATTTTAAAAAAATAGCTTATATTTATGAGTATTTTAATAGCAACATTAACCGGTTAAAAGGAGGCATAATTGTTGATCATGTATTTCAGTGACAACTCTTAGATGCATCAAGAACAAGCTAGAAAATCTCAGTTTATCAGAGGAAATAAATACAAGGAGACCTCTTCTGTCTTCACAACGAAAGGTCAACAAAAACTATTACTATTTAAGCTTTAACATATAGCACATTAAAAACTTAATTTGATAGCAATTACATGAGACGATAAAAGGATTAGTATGGTGTACCTGCTCATTTGCTGTAGGGGGAAGCCCCCCAACATACACGCGCCGTGCATGCCTTGTAGCCTAAAACCAGAAATTAAGATAAGTACTATCACACGAGCCAAATTAAAAGTAAAAAGGGCAAGGAAACACGGTTTTAATAACACAATGGCAAAATTGTGCCAAACCTGTTGAGTCATGGCCTGAACTGGCATTACAGGAAGGGCTCCAAACTGCTGCATGCAAATTGCAAACCAAATCCAAAATCAATTAACAGAAAAACAGACGTTCTTCCATGCATGTGACACCTTTTTTTCAAAAATTCAAAAAAAAAAAAAAAAAAAAAAGAAACACTGAACTTTAAAGTGGGTGGGAAGAGCAATTTACCTGGCTAGTTGCTAAAGGAAACATGTTCGGATACATTCCTGGAATAGTTGGAGTAGTCCCAGGAATCTGACCTGCAAAGGAATTGAATCACATCTCAGTATTCATTAACTACTCGTATATTAACTTTAATTGTTTACAGGATATATGAATAAAATAACACCTTCGACTACTGTTTCCATGACAAATTCATTAGACTAAGCAAATCCTAACCTTTAGAGCACATTTTATCAAAGGAGATTAAAAGAATTTGTATTCAAGTTCTGGAGAAAATATTCGTAAGACTACCAAAAAAGGAAATAGTGGCCTGTTGAAGACGAACAAGAACAAGATCCATCAAACCGGTGCATTGATTCCTCCTTGTACATTAAAGCTACAGAAGTCGGCTCACACCCATTGTCAGCACAGTGGGGCAAGTAGCCCAACCTTGCCTTCTTACAACAAAAGACAAGACATAGAAACAAACAAACAAACACCAAACACAAGAAAAAACCAAAAAGATCTCTCAGTCCCAGAATTATTTCACCAAGTAAGCAATAAATAATTTATAACCCGTCCAGAGAACACTTCTTTTCAAAGCTATATGTGCAAATGAGGAAACAAAATATACCTTACCAAAATAACACCAAGCAATTTGATACGAACTTTCCACACTATTACAACAAAGAAAAAAAAGGCAGTTAAGAGACATAGCATTCCTAAATCTGTGAGGGTTAATGTACCTGCAACAGCAGCCGCAGCGGCGGCGGCGGCGGCGGCAGCAGCTGCACCAGGTAGCATTGCAGTAGATGGAGGACCCATGTCAAAACCGCTAATCCTTTTGCTGCAGTTATAAAATGTTAGAAGACCAAAAGCAAAGCCAATAGAAGTTGTAGCACTAATTTTTAATGGTATAAATAGCACAAAGAATATCACTCAAACGAGTTTCAATCACTGTTCTTTAACCAAAATTGCATTACTAATATATCCAACTTTAGAGTACCTCTTTGAGCGCGAACGAGAACGTGACCTCGACCTGTGCTCAGACCTACCCCCTGAACGTGATCTAGACTTGCGCCTGTGCCTATCCTCCCTGTCTCTGTCATAATCCCTGCGTCTGTAGAAAATTAAACAACATCAATACCTAAATAAGTTGCAACAGATAAATCGTACGCAAGAGAAAAGATATTTTTCTTAAAAACCCACAGTTCTACTCATATTACCTATCATAGTCCCGGCTGCGGTGATAATCATCATCATCCTCCCTGTCTCTGCCCCGTTCCCTTCTGTCACCACGATCCCTGTGGCGGTCTCTGTGATGACGATCACGATCACGGTCACGGTCCCTATCTCGGTCCCTTTCTCTATCTCTGTCTCTGTCTCGGTCCCTTTCCCTATCCCTGTCCTTGCTTCTCCCCCTATCCTTGTCCCTCTCCTGATCCCGCTCCCGGACCCTATCTCTATCCCTGTCCCTCTCCTTTTCACGTCCTTTCTCTCTTTCCTTTTCTCTACTCTTGGAAGACTCTCTCTCATGATCACGAGAGCCGTGCTGCAGAAGAAACAGTCAGTATATAAAAAGAACATTTGTTATCTAAATAGAACCACAAGATTGCTGATTGTACAGAGAGGCAACAAAACAAAATTACGAACTGTTAAGAGACAGGAAATAAAAAATAAATTTTTTTTTTTAAATAACCCTCAAAATCTCATCGAAAAACAGTAGAAATTAGACGTCTAACAAAATTGTCTGATACCATTAATGGCGAACAAAAACCTTCCAATCAGCCTACGAACTGTGTTTTATCCTCTCAATCAAATTCAACGAAAACCATAAGCGACCAAACGAACAGGCCTAAAACCCTAAAGATTTGTCAACTGGAAATCCCAACCAAACAAGTAAAACTGGGCAGTGTAATCGTAAATTTATGTCCCCGTCGGTCCTACCTGGGGTTTGGAGTCGCTGTACTCGTCCGTCCCACCGTGGCTGCCGCCGAGAGGTTGAGGAGAGGAACCACCGCCGCCGTAGTTGTCAACGTCCTCCCCGTTACCTTCGTATCTTGCGTCGTAATCCGCCATTTTCCGTGCTGTTTTCTCGGAATTTGGAGATAACACCACTTCCTAGTTCAGTTTGGTTCTCGGAAAATTGACGGTGAAATTTGACGAGAGAGCACTGAATCGGAGCTATGATTGTAGTTCTAGTTCTAGGGCTTCAGAAATGGGGCTTTCCTGCCTTTTATATTGGATGGTGGGGGAGAACATTTTGAGACTCGCACGCACGAAAAAAGGGCATTTTGGTAAATTAACGAGGACAGAAATTTATTTAGGGCAATTTGTAAATGTACCATGTATTTTCTTTCTCTTTTTTCCCTCACTTTTTGGAAATAATGTAATATGTAATTTGAGTTTTTACGAAATACCTTTTTTTCTATCTCAAAAAATATATATCCTATTTTTCTGAAAATCAAATATTCATTATTTTAGGTTTTTCAAACATTTACTTTCGTAAAAAATATAAGAATAATTGACCTAAATGATTTATGAATGATTTAAAAGATGACACTTTCATCCTTTTTTTTTGTCATGTTAACATTAAAATTTTTAAAAAGATGATGGTTTGGTCCTCTTCATATGATTCCGTAGAAAAACTCATGAAAAAAAGCACATTTTGTGTTTTTAAAGGAAAATACCCATAAAAATATAAAAATACCTTTATTTATATCAATTTAAAAAATTTAAAGAAAGAGAGAGTTGAATTAAAAATCAAACCCAGCCCCTCTTCTCTCTCTCTCCCACAGGTCCAATGTCGGCATTGGACGCTGACCGTCTCTCCCTTCTTCCCAGATCCAACACCGGAGACCGAAAGACTGTATCTCTCTCTCACCCTTCCCTCCAAATAGATCCAATGCCGTACCCCCCTTAAATTCAACATTAGAGACCACCCTTGTCTTCTCCATTGCGAGGCCCCCATCTTTGCCAACGAGCACAAACACCCCCTCCTCCCACATAACCCATATCTAAGTTTGCTAAAAGTGTCCCCCCTCATGTCGTTTTCTCTATTGCTGCGCCCCTGACTCCCTCGACGATGACAATCTAATGAGCCCAAATCAAATGGCAAGCCCATATTGCCGGGCACTCAAATCGGCGAGCCCAGAATGCTCTGTGTGTGGGGAGGAGGTGGTGGCCAAGAACCATATCACGACTTTTTTTTTTGGGGTGGGGAGGGGGGCGGTAACCGAAATGGCAACTTGGTGGGGGCCCACTAGATTTGAACTTTGGGGAGGGGGAGGTTTTGGGGGGGGGGGGGGTGAACCAAATTTCACGAACTCGGCGATAACTCATATCGCAACTGTGTGAGGGGGGGGGGACCATACCAAAACTTGGGGAGAGGGGGCGATGATTGGAGATGGAGGCTATGGGGGACCTGTCTGTAAAGGTAGGCAAAAAGAGAGAGGAGAGAAGGAAAAGTGAGATGAATCATTTTTTTTAATTAATTATTGTTAGATTATTAAAATCCCCTCTTAAATTATATCACATGCATTTCATGTGACTCGTTCCATTAGAAATTTAACGAACGTGGACGGAAATAACCAAATCGTCACCTTTTTAGAGAATTTAGGATCAGCATGGCATTAAAAAAAGGGGGGACCAAAGTATCACCTCTTAAAGAGTTTAAGAACCATTTAGGTCAATTATTCTAAATATAAATATATATAAGAATAATCTTAAATCCTGTTTCTAATAGTATCCAGCAATGTGAATTTCAATTACTAAGAATGTAATTTCAATCAAAAATAAATGTAAAATAAGATAAATTCACATATACTTTAATTATATTTCTTTATGCATGATTTCAAATTCTTAATAATTGAAGTTCACATTCAAATTAACTGAAACTCACACTGTCGGATACCACCAGACTTTGCGACATATATATATATGTATGTATGTATAGATATATGGCATTTACCATGTGTCACAAACTCATACCCTATAACGATTGAGGTTCAATTTTGTCGAATTTAATGACAAAAATATTCATTAAGATTTTCCCCCTTTACTCTTCAAGGATATTTTGATCTATTTTCAAAATTGAATAACATTGACACCCACATAAAATGTTTAGTTTACATTTGGGATTTTCAACCTTATGGTGGAATAGAGAATTATTGAAATAATTGACAAGGGAACAGAGAACATTACAAACCTTTTTGCTCCTTTTTCTTTCATTCGATAGAGATAAGATAATTTTGTGGTAGGGGTTAAAAAATTAATTCATCTAACACTAGGTAACTCTGAACAGTCATATCAAAATTTTTTTTTTAAAGTTGAAAAGACATATAAATGAAAACGGATTTGATGATTCTACCATAAAAATTGGCAAAGTATATTGATTGGTAAATCCTATGGTAAAGTAAATATATTAGATCATGTCGATTAAATTTACATATGTTTTATTTTGAACAATCGATTAAAGAATTGTGCATTCGGATAAAATTTATTTAAACGTTAAAAACCTCCAACAAAAATCTCAAACCTTTTCCTTATTTCTTTCGCCCTTCGACACCTTGCTGAAAATTTATGATATTACAAAATAAAAGGTCATTTTCCTATCTGCTTTTCTCCCATTACTCTTTCCTTTATTTCTATTTTACATCACTTTTATGTCTAAAATTAAAATTATTATCATTTAATTTTCAAAGGACAAAGGCCTTTCTTCACCCCTACGCGATTAACTTATCTTAGAAGACCAACAAATATTCATAGAAAAATCGCTACTTATATTAATTCGTAGAATTGACTCCCCCTCGACGACAAATAAAAAGTTTGGTCTTTTATTTCTTTCGAGGAAAATGCCAATGTTACTTTGATAAGTAAATACTTCATAAAGATCCCAAAGGACAAACCACGGACCTAAAGATGAAGCAATCCTCACTCTCCTTTAATCTTTATGTTGATTCCATGACTTTTCCACAAAGATTGAATGGAAAGATTGTTGGATAACTCGTTTTGAAATTTTCTATTTTTCTTTTTCCTGCATATTGCTCTCTCAGAAGGCTTAGAATTTGCTTTTTCTAGATGAAACCTCAGAAGGTAAGAATATTTTACACTCACCTTTCCTACAATTATTATAATATTCACTGCATCAATGACCATTGTAGACCCGGAAGGCCAAAGACAGAATAAAACTATTAAGCTAGAAAAAGGCACCCCAAAAAAAAAAAAAAAAAAAAAAAAAAAAAAAAACATACACACACACACACACAGAGGGTGAAAGTGTAGATGCCTTCCTCTTTGATGGCCCTTAATTTTTTTCCTAAATAATATAAGAAAATTCCCCCAAAAAGAATATCAGAAAATTAATTTAGAATTAAATGCCGCCGGAGACGAATCTGAGAGGAAGCAGCGTATAATGTTTCTGTGCATATCATTTTGGATTGCCATCGCCGCTTTTCAACATCCAAAATGACCCTTTGAAGACGCAAATTTCATTCATGATCTGCACAAAATAAGAGAATTTGTTAAGCTAATCAATGGCAGTGTACAACATGAACTTGTAAATGGTAAGGATTGGCCAAGGGCATTTTCGACAGCAAAACATATGACAGTACGTAAAAAGTATTTTACAAGTAATGTGATAGTGAAAACTAGATGAAAAATGTAAATAGCTAACCTTGCTATATTCATTGCTAGTTACATCCCTGTTAAGAGCTTTCTTAGCAGCATCAAAAATCTCAGCCTTTTTAAGTTTTGTGTCAGGTCCGTTTTGACGTAGAAGATCGATCACAATGTTCCTGCAAAATGCAGACACAATTTTTGAGATAGGTTAAACATAAAAAGAATAGAGCAGCCTGAAATGTCAACTAGTAAAACCACACTGAAGGAGCGGCAATATTATCCAAAATTCTAGACAGTTATTTTCTTGAATTTGGTCTTTGAGAGAGAGATACAGACAAACCTGAATGGATCATATTGTGGGTGCTCTGGGGATGACTTTGCAACGTATCGACCATGAAGGTTTATTGTAATTTGTTCAACGAGTTTCTTCAGATCATCAGGAGAATCAGTACCGCATGCTGCTGCTCTTACAAATCTAGCATCTGCCTTTGGAAGATTTAGTTTGTTAAGTGCCAGATCGCGTAAACCTTGGCATATCAGCTGAAAGCTGCCAGAAAATGACAAATATTCCACTATTAGGCTAAAAAAATGCAAGACTATGGGGAAAACTTCTACCATTGACTCGAATAGAACCTTAAATCGAATCTAACAACAGCATGCTTGAGGAATTACCATATGAAAGCACCATTGAACAATAGCTGTGTTATTATATTATTGACAGGATCATACAGTTCAACCAGGTTAAGATGGTTTATAAATACCTGCAAACCTTGTGTTCTTGAATAACTCTTGGGAGGACCTTTGAACATAAAGCTTCTCGAATATCATCTGGAATGATTTTTCCACTGACTACTTCACTTGCACCTTTTGTTACACCTTTATCGGAATTCAATGTTTTTACAGGCCTGCTAGGTATGCCGGCATTCTTTGCACCACGAACAGATTTTACATCTCCAAACATATTCATTATCTGTTTCTCCAAATCTCCCCAAATCTGCTCTTGCTTCTTAACAACATCCGGGTAGCCTTTTATAAAGGATATATCTGTCTGCCCTTTAAATTTCCAATCTTTAACCGAAGGTCTTTCAACACCGAAAATGTTCAGGAATTTATTCACAGCGGTTTTGAGAGATGACGGAATATGCAAAGATGAAAAGCTGATGATTGGATTCTTCCAAAATAAAAGGAGAACGTAATCCCTAGCTATCCGCTGACTGCCAGTCTCTTTACTTGGGCCTAATAGCAATGAACTCTTCGGAGCCCAGAGACCTTGCACTAATAACGCATGATGCTGAAGGACATCCAGAATCTCCTTTATGGTGCAATCAGGAGCAAAATGCTTAAGAGCACTGAATCGGTGAACTGCTGCAGGTCCCTAAAACAAAATGCCTGAATTATTACAGAGGAAAAAAAGATTGGAGTAACGATTGAAAATCCATGTAGGTGCAAAATCAAACAAAATACAGCTTGTAATAAGGTGATTCTATATGTATTCAAGGGAAATTGAAACAAACCTCACAAAACAATCTCTTAATACGCTCTTCTAGAGGTAGTGAAAGCAACTCCCTGAAAAAATATTGCATAGCTTTAAGATCAAGAACAATGTATAGCATATAAATCATGTGGCAAAATAAATAAAATATATGCAATTCAAGAGTACAAGTAGATGCACACACAACCAAAAAGAAAAAGAAAAAGAAAAAAAGGATCATCACGTTAACAAAAGACAAGCACAAGGCACAATTGAACCGTACTTCTTTGAGGGACCTTTGGGCTCAGTATCAATCTTGGAGGATCTAGGACACAAGGAGTTAAGGTAGTCATATCTGCAAATGAAAATAAAAAATCTAAAAATCATTAGCACAGTTAATACATATATATATATATATATATATATAGAAGAAGAAGAAGAAGCAGATATTGAACCAAAACAAGAGACGAAGGTGACGGAGCTAAAAGATACTAATAAATAATAATAATAATAATAATAGACATACGGGTTCATTGTAAACTGTAAGGGCAAAGATTCTTGAGCAGCCATTTTTCGTAAGTATTGTAGTGAAAATTCGGACTCTGAGCCATGATACTTTAGTGGAACCCAGCACTGGGAAATAGAGAAAATCAGCAAACAAAGATTATTATCAGATATGTATTTTGCAAAATGATATCCAGTGACAAGTGAAAGGACTCCAGCAAAGCATGAATGGCTACATTGAAGAGGTAAATGGCAAAGACGTTATCTTGAATATCACAGATAAAATTCATTAAGATAAATGCAATTCAATGAGTCGACAATGGAGATTAAGTTGCTTCAAAATCTATTCCACAACGAGAAGGGAAAGAAAATTAAAAGAACTATAGCTAGAACTTCAGCCATCTCCATTCCAAATCAAAGAATATGCTTATTACGCATAGCAACATTCTCATACCCCCTCATCTGCAGTTTTCTGCTTCGTTGAAGAGCTCTCCTGCTTAATCTGCATTAGAGAAAATAAATACAAAAAAGGTTATTAAGACCTAACCCTTCAAAGGAAAATGCATCACAAAAAGGCGACAAACTATAAACCAAAATGGAAAAAAATTGCACAACAACAAAACTAAAAGGCAAACCTGCTTCTTTGATGTCCCAACAGCTTTTTTACCACTAGACTCTTCTGATTTAATGGTATCTTCTGCATCTCCTGCAACGTTATTACTCTTTTTTGACCCAGCGGAACTTAGATGTTTCAGTGATGGACGGAGCTGCATAACTGCATGAACAGGATTCAGGTGTAACTGCAAGATGAAGAAAATGGAGAAACATCTTAAAAATAGTTGGGTAATGAAGAGATGTAACAAACACCATGTGGAAAAATGCAGTCATGCAAATCGTAAAAGATACAAAATAGTGATAGTTATAACTGTGCATACATCATAAGTGTCCGTGTACGTACAATCAAGTACTGATATATATGCCCAACATTTGACCTCAGACTAAGGAGAAAAAAAAATGAAAAAAAAAAAGAGGGCAAGTGGTTTCATCAATGGTTAAGCACGGTAAACGTACCTTGTTACCCATCAAAACCCCAACAGCATAGCTAGTAGCTTGAGGCTGGTCCCATAAAGAATGTAAAGTCTAAAAGAAAGCCACAAATTTGACACCATGTCATGAACCACAAAATATAACATAGAGTTTACCAGTCTCTAAGCCCATAACTTATAAGCAATAAGTGCGACAATATAGATATCAAAGTGTAGCTAAACAAAATTCTGTCTTGAAAACAAAAATCAGTCTGAAGTCAAGAAAAATCAATCTGAAGGTAATTGCCGGTAAGTTTCAAAACTTAAAATAGAGCACAATCAACTTCAATATCTAAGAGACCACTAGTTAGAAATTAAACTTTAGTAAACATCAAATCAACTAATAGCTCATCTTAAGTGTGTGAAATTCTGCAACCGCTGAAGGTGAATGTAGCTTTCACATATTGCAGTCAACCACTATAAATCTTGCATATTCTTGCTAAACTGGTTCTACATTTGAAATCAATGACCCAATAAAATGTGAAGATACCTGTTTTGTCATCTTCATTCTGCTACCGCAGTCTTGGTCATAATTCTTTGAATCAACATCCATAGACAAATCAATTTCCACTTCAGAACTTGCAGGCTTCACCCTAACCTACGAAATCAAGTCCAGAAACACAATCATAAAAAGACATTAAAAGACATTTTCTTTCAAAAAAGTAAAAATAAAAGTAAAAAGAAAAAAGAAAAAAAGAACAGCACTGAATTGAGGTCCTAGAAGATAAAGATCAAACCTCTTCACATCGCTCGTCCAATTCATAGGGACGCCAACGAGGCCTCAAAGGATATTGCAAAACAAAAAGCTGCAAGCAAAAAATATTAATAAATTCACAATCACATATAGTGAGAAAACAAAAGGCATTGCCAAAAAATGGAGGGAAAAAAAAGAGAGAGAGAGAGACAGAGAGACAGAGAGACAGAGAGAGCCTATACCTGAGTGTTTTCGTTGATTTTAGGATTGAAAAAGACGTCGATTTCTCTAACAACCACATCCTCTTCAGTTTCCACCTCCATGGAATCATTTTCTTTCGGTTCTTCCTTGGCTTCGGCCACGGAATCAACCTCCATTTTCACGAAGCCATTCTCGGTCTTCGATTCCGCCTCGACCCCCTCTTCCTTCTTCTTCACATCAAACTCCTGCGGCTCTGCCTTGGGCGCCGTCTGATCGACCTCGCGCTTCGGAAGGACCGGGTCTAGGGATTCAGACTTGGGCCTAGGTTTGAGCTTGGAGGATTTGGGCGCGAACCTGGAGACTCGAGAGGGGACCTGGCTCGGCGCGTCGAGGTCGTCCAGGTCCATGATCGGAACCTATCCGCCGCCTCGATAACCGTTTTTCCGATGAGCGGCGGCGACGCCGTGGAAGAGAGTATAGGATTTTTGTTTTCCGGTGGTTGAGCCGGTGAGTGAGGTTTTGGGTGAAGGGGTTTTGTGAAAGAGGGAAGCGTTTAAAGCAGTGAGCTTTCCATATAGGTGACGGCTTTTATATATATGTGACGGCGTAACGGCATTTGCCTTTTTGACATTGGCTGGGCTGCGCGTTCCACGGCCTGTTTTTTTAGGTCCATGGATTTTTCCCGGGAAAAACAAAAACAAAAGATAAAATAAAAGGAAGTTTTTTATGTGGAATCACCGGCGATGATTATGATGGTGATTCGATTATGATTTTTATGGTAACATTAATTTTTTGATAGTCTAATTAATAATTGAAGTAATTTTATATTGAATATTATAAATTTTTAATATGTATATTCATGAATTCAACTGTTAAAAATATATTAAGTCGTTACAAATAAATAAATTCATCGGTTTCTAAATACAGATTGAATGTCGTGCAAATCGATTCCAGACCTCTCTGAGAGGAGACGACGTAGTGAAGCTTCTTGAAAATTTTCTTTTAATTGGTATGTGTTCTTGATTTTGTTGTTTGGTTTATGTGCAAATGGAGGAAAACTTTAATTGTGTGGTAAAAATATAAATTTTGAATCTGAAATTTTTTAAATATTTTTTTTCACTGTGTAATTTTGGATTTACTAATATGTTAAATTATCATTGTTAATCTATCAATTTTTGGTAGATTGTTATAAGCAATTTGGTAGAGGATATAAAGATAAAAAAAATTCTTAGATTACTCTTTGGTGATTGGAATCAAAGCCGATAATCTCTTCGGTGATCGAAATCAATGACGATTTGGTGTTTTGGTTGAAAACGATAAATATTCTTGTAAATTTCGAGAAGTAATTATCAAAATATTGTATAGCAATTGGAGTCGGAGCAACCGATCATAGTGTGCTAGAAACGAAAATTATTTAGGTAGATTATAGAATACTCTGTAGCGAATCAAAGTCGACAACAATTAATCATTTTGTGTTAGAAATGAAAAAAATTATCGTAGGTTACTGATTACTAGAATACTCTCTAGTGACTGAGACCAATGTTAGTCACCGGAGACCTTTAGCGATCAATGTTGATTCCGACGAGATCTAGAAAATTACAACTGGTAAACTAATAATATACTAGATTATCTTTTTGACCAGTCACTCTAATCATCCACAAAGAATAAATGGTAACTTATAGGATTGCCCCTAAAAAAACACGTATATGGATTATTAGCACAGTCATTATAGCTTTAGTTATTATCATTATTATTTTTTTGCATCCAATTAGATATGTATAAAAGGTAAAAAATTCAAGTTAGCGTTAAGAAATGACAAAAAACATAAACATTTACACTTGAGTGGTTATTTTTTTAATTTTCTGGAGAAGGAAAAAAAGGGAATTATAGAGAAATGTCACAAAATCATGCTTTGATTGATTTTTGTCACAGGAAAAAAAAAAACTTTTGGAAATAGTATCATAAGATGACATCGTATAATATTAATTATTTTACTAATTAATTGATTTTAGAACACCAATTATGTGTATAAGTTACCAATCAGCACAAATTTTTATCCATATGGACACCAACTAGTGACCATTAACACCCTTCGCGTGCTGGTTATTGATTGGTAACCACTTAGTTATCGATTAGTAACCAGTTGGCCGTGGGTAACCAAGTGGTTACCGACTGGTAACCAACCAGCAATTATTGACCATTCAATAACCACTTAGTCACCGACTAGTAATTTTAGCTGGCAATTGGTTACAGGTCCGAAATCGTTGAGTTACTAATTAATAACCACTTAGTTACCGATTGGAAACTTTCAACCCACTGGATTTTCTACATTTTGTCATTGGAATAATAAATTATAAATGAAAATTTACCAAATATTATCAGAATTCCACAAAAATCGAAACCCTTTAACTAGAATCCCAAGTTAATTTGTACCAAAATTTTTCACATATTATTAAAAAAAAAAAGTGGCTGGTATCCGTTGTCATCGTTAGAATCTCACTCAAGAAGCGTTCTCTCTTCTTAATTACACTCGGTCAAAACTTAGACTCACCTTAGCTCTGATCGCAACTAAGGTTGCAATGTCAACAGAGCAGTGATGGGTGACTTCTTCCAATGAGGTCAAGATCGTGGTAGGCCCGTGATAAGGAGATTTGACGGTAGAGAAAAGGAAGGACATCGACGGCTGAAAATTTCTTCCAGATTGACGATGATCTCTCGCTATCCGACAACTACAATTGTGGTCTGTGGTTGAACGACGGAGGAGGGGGGCTGAACGTTATGATATTTTGTGCTAAAATTTTTTAATTGTGGCAAAAATCAATCCACATCCTATTCTTATGGCATACCATAAATATCAAAAAAATAATAATAAGAAGAAGACAGACTTCCTTACTCAAATTGGGACTAATTTACACTCGCAGCCCATCGGTTTCGTGGATAGTATTTTGGGCCCAATGCCCAATTTAGCGGCACTCAAACAGGGATACAAGGGCCCTTTTCCTCTGTGTTTTTGATAATGTAGAAGGTACCCCTTGAATATTTAAATCGTCTTAAAACTATCTCTTCAAGTTTTCACCTTTAATCTTAAAAATCTATTTTCTCATTCTACACCATGTTCACTAATATCAACCAAAAAAAAATTTTTTTTCTACGTGAAGAAAAAACTAAAGAAAATATAGTCAAAAAAAAAATAATGGTGTTCTTTTTTCATGTTTTTAATACTTGATACTTCAATCTCAATCGGTCTTTGCTTGCTCTAGTGATTATTGCATAGTTAAAGCTTCCGGAAACCATGCTTATCTAAAGTTTTTTTTTTTTTTCTGTCCTTTCATTTTTATATATTATTGAAAAGAATAATTGCATGTTAGAGAAATAACCTCTAGCTTTACAAGGTTTGCCCTCCATAAAATGCACAACTTGCCTTTTTAAATGTGCAAAAGAGACGTGAAATATATCTCGTAGTTGGTATACATACACTTCGACGCGAGAACCATCCTTTTTCTGTCTATTGAACCATTTTATGCTGCTGAATGGCCACTCCGAAAGTAAAGGAAACAAATCAATTAGAGCATACATTAAAAATTCACTTTTTTTTTTTTTTTATCCGTTTGCTTTCTTTGGAAAAAAAGGCCTCACAAAAGGGTCCGCTGCAAAATGATTAAAAAAATATATATTCTAAATATAACCTAAAATATGGTCCAATGGACGTGGGTTGTCTGCTCCATAATCTGAATTATTACCCGTCGAACTTTTTATTTGATGATAACAATAACAAAAAGCCTTTTTTTTTTTTGG
The DNA here is from genome assembly GCA_025413485.1 of Ficus microcarpa. Lineage (NCBI taxonomy): Eukaryota > Viridiplantae > Streptophyta > Magnoliopsida > Rosales > Moraceae > Ficus > Ficus microcarpa. Next base: position 12,712,532 of record CM046379.1, on the reverse strand, counting down.
TACGACTATTCTTGAATTTTATGAATCTGGCAATATAATTTTAAAACTTTTTCGTGTCTATCAATTCTAAAACTTACAATTATTGATACATAGGTCATTTTGCTCACATCCGTTAAATTTTAAACGGTTTTTTTTACACGGGACCTATTGGATGGGAGAATATCTAATCACATAACTTCTTCTTAATGAGAGAATTCACCATTATGACATTTAAAAAGAAAATAAAAATAAAAATAAAAATAAAACCACACGCACACAAAGGCACATAATTATGAAACGGCAAATTTTGATCAACTTTCATTTAATTATTATACATTTTAAAAATTGATATGATTTTATGATTTGATGATTTAAAACTGTATCATATTACTAAATAAAAATATTTTTCACTCCTACCACATAAGTTCTTATTGTTGATATTATCTATTTCTTTCGAACTTTAAATATGCAGAGAATTTGACAAAGAATTTTTAACTATGAGGGGATTTTTAGATTTTTTGGAAAATGATGTCACATGGAGAAGTTTTAAAGTGGCTAAACGAGAAAACAACATTTAAAAGAGCTGTACGAAACCGAGAATCGGGCGCAATCAAGGTTGTGGCACGTCAAAAGGTAGAACTGACAAGTGAAAAAAAAAAAAAAAAAATTGCACTTGTAAGTCGAGATTGTAGAGAAAGAATAAGTGACTGAGATGGGAAAATTGTAACCGAATCTCCCTCCAAATAAGACTATAAATAGAGGATGAGACATGAAATTTGTACATTTTTAGATAGATCCGAGAATTATAAAGATACTAAAATTGAATTTTTTAGATTTTTAGATCTAATAAAGCCTTGTCTTCTATTATTTGTTGTTTGATCAGATTTCGACACAAATGGCCCATTTGGTGAATGAGTTTGAGTTAAAATTTTTAAATTTGAATAGTAATTTTTGTTGACTTTTTAGAAAAGACAAAAAACTTTTTCAGAAAAAATAAAAAACTTTTAAGAAAAAATACAAAAATTTAAGTTTAAACTATAATTTCAAACGGGCCCAAAGACTATCCATATTAGAATATCCACCCCATGCAGAACACAAGGATAAAGACCAAAACACAACAAATTGAAAAGCATATATGAAGCTTCTTTCAAAATAGATTTACAAAGTTATTCAAGTGCCCAATTGCTTTCTCATGGGAACACTTTTTTATTCTTTTTATTATTGTTATTATTTTTTCAGTTGGGTATGGTGCAAGAATAATAAAATTAATTGATAAGAGTATCCGTCCAATTGCCACGACATGACCCAAGAAAAGGGTGGAGCCCAACAGTGTCCTCCCAAAAGTTGAAACAAAATTATTAAAGATCACACTACGTTCATGTGATTGAGGTCAGATTTGTTTAATGCTTTCATGAGTGAAGCTTGAGGGGAGGGTGGTCTCTCTACCATCCGGTAAATGCCTGGCCAGTTTTGGAGATTTGTCTTGTCAACTAAAATATTATATGAATTCTTCATTTGGTTGCAAGAGTTGATATTGATTTAAATTAAGGACACTTTTTTGTTGCCTTTGAAGTTTCAAATTTTCCAACACAGTAAAAAAAAAATTTTCCCGGCCAAATGCTCACGATAATAAGGAGAACAAAATAATATTCATATTATCTAACAAAATCTGAATACATTGTAGATTTTTATACTAATTAAAAATCACAATTTATTTTTAATTCATATTTTAATTAAATGCGCATTTTCACAAAAAATCCAACTCCAACTTGCTGTCCAAATAGATCCTAAATTTTTAACAATGAGCTATATGAGTATTCACCTTAAAGCGCGACAAATAAAACCACTCTAATCATATATTAAATCATTATAAATTTAATTTAACAATTAAAATAACATGCCTGTTTAGGAGGACTTTTGGAGATATTTTGTAAGGAATTGAGATGAGTTTTGATAATGTGAGTTTGGGTTAAACGCTATTGGAAAAAAAAAAGCTTTTGGATTTTTGTGTTTAATAGAAAAATTATTGGAAAAAATAATATTTTAAGATGTGTGTATTGTTAATTTGATACTAAAAATAAATAAATAAAAGATTAAGTGCTTGTTCAACACTTGAGTTTGGATTATAATTTACAATTCAATTTTTATCTTTTTTTTTTTTAAAATCAACCTCAGTTTTACTATTCACATAGTTTTATTATTCAAATTTTAAAAATCCACAAGTTCAAATGATATAATTTTTTTAAATTATATAAAAATTTAAGATAAACGAAATAATCATTACATTAATTTTTTTTTTATGAACACATTTCAAGTTTTTTTCTCTTCTTAACTTCAATAATTTAAACATTTCACTGAAGGTACAGTTTAATTCAAATTCAAATATTACAATTCAAATTTTAACACTAAATGCATGATAAATTTAAAAATTAAAATTAAAAAATTTTCCTAAATTCATGAAAACAGTTTTTGTTCCATATGAATTAAGACACATCCTCAGTAGTGTAAATTGGCGGTGGGAATTTTTCCTGATGAGAAGATGGCATATGCCAAGCTTTATGAGTTTTCAGTCCAGAGTATCTTTCGAATTTGGAGCGTTTGCAGTGACTTTGAAGCCCGTCGTATAATCGTGACAACCATTTTTTTTTTTTTTCCCCTTGCTCAACTGAAATCTGAATGCCACTTCCCTCTTCCAGTCACCTCATCATTAAACACTATTGTCTCTGTAACTAGAGCTCTCTAATATCAAATCATCTTAATATATATATATATATATATATGCTAATTTAGTATTATTTAATATGTCCAATCACTAGAAACTATAATTTTCTTAAAAAAAATATTTTTTCATATACTATTAGATAATTTTTCCGAAGATAACAGAGGTAGCAAGGAAAAGGACTTTCGTTTATTTGATGATTTTGAATATTTTGATGAACATGTGTATTTCAACCGGTTAAAATCATATCAAAAAATAATTAATTAAAATTAACAGATTATGATACAGATAAATGATTTTGAAATAGAATCTTACTGATAAAAGTATACTTTCAATTTTTTTTTGGGCTACATTGCTTACTTCTAAAATTTGAATCTAATATATCTCTCTTAACTTACCACATTCTTACTAGTTATCAAACTTGCATCAATGGCAAGTCCCATCACTATTAGTTTTGATGTTGATCATATCTATGGTTGACAAACACGTACTATGAATAAGATAGATATGTGGTGAAAAATAGTTAATATGGAAATTAAGACTGAATAACTGAGTCAAAAAAGGGAGAAATCGGTCATTTAATTGATTGGTGCTGATAGTTTCTGATGTTGGTTTATGACGGTTTTGAACTGTCCAACGACAACAACAGAGAAGGGATAACAAATGATGACCAATGAAGCAACATGAGGCTCGACCTTCTGAGGGTTGGGAGATCGATGGTCGACGGGGTGAGATCTGAGAGACAGAGAGAGAGAGAGAGAGAGAGAAGAGACTTGAGCCCAGAGATTGCCTTTGAGAGATCAAGAAGGAGACAGATATGAGTTTAGGATTGAAAATTGATAATTGAATATGTTTGTTCAATTTTAATCAATCTTAATGGATCTTTCGTTACTGTTTATGAAATAAGTCATGTGCAAGGACGATAAGATTTGAACTAATGATATTTTTATATCCAAAACAAAGATACTATCAAGACGCGTTACGTCCTTTCAATTGACATACGTTATTATTGTAGAAAATCGTGTCTTGTGTTCCGTATCTTTATTTCATTTGGCGATATATCTAATTAAATTATCATCTCTTTTTTCAATCTTATACCGTATAAACATTTAATAATATAATCTACTCATATATTATATACGTACTAAAGAAATATGGAACTGTAGAGATTTGTGAAAGGGATGGAGAGGGTTGATACACGAGAGATTAAGAGAGAGAGGCTGAGACTGAGAGGTGGACAAGAAATACAAGACCCCTGAAATCCATGGAATTCCATGCGATATAGTCATGTAGTTTGGTTTCGGCTTGGAATTGAAACCCTAATCCCTTATTGAACACCAAGCTGCACATTGCTTGAGCTGTTCGGATCGTCGACTAACGAAATCGATTCGAACATGACCCCGATTTCGTCTTCTTCTTTTTCTTTTTTTTTTTTTAACAAAAAAAAAAAAAAAATCCAGTTTATACGGGTTTGGTCTTTCCAGTTATGCTGAACAACCCTGATTGGAAATGTGCCTATCATTGAAGCAAAGGCAACCTCTTGTCTTTTCATGTTTGAAAAAGACGTGGGAAATGGGATCACCTCTTTTTCCTTAAAATGGAGAGTAAAAAAAGAGATGGCAGCCCAGTGAAAAAGTGAGATGTACAAATTGTTTCCTAACAGTTTCAGGATCATCTGTCTGTCACAAATAAGAGTCGGCCATTCACACACGGTCGGTCAACTGGTCAAATAACATGTCGTTTTCAATAAGCAGCGTCTAATTTGGTAAATGAAGGACAAAGGAGAGGAAAAAATTGGATAACAAATTAAAAAAGGAACCTGCACGAACTCCCCTGGGAGGACTTACAAAATTAAACTAGCAAATTGACCTTTTTTTTTTTTGTTCTTTTATTTTAGGATTATTCTCACATATGATCCCTATATTATATTTATAGTCTTAAATTAGTCCCTATAAGCTCTAATTTTACATATCAAATTCTCCTTAACTTTTCTATTGTTACAAAAACAGCCTCCCATTTGGTAATTTGTCAAAAACTAAACGGAAATTAAATATATTCAGACCATGTGAGCTTTAATTAATATTAAAATTGTAAATTCAATTTTTTTTAAATGAATTGTTGAATTTTTTTAGCAGAAAACTGTACCTCAAAAATAGCTTAATGATGCTATATATTTTTTAATTAAAATACAATTTGTACTATAAATCTTTGATTAAAATATAGTTTTCTTTCAAAATACCTTTAAATGAGGTACAATTTTTCTTATAAAAAATATTTAATTGCAATTTCACATATAAATAAAATTCATATGAATAGAATGCATTCGATTTCTGTCTAAATTTTTTTTGTGAAATATTGACTGAGAGACCATTAATGTAGCACTAATAAAGTTCGGGGAAAGGTGATGTATAAAATCAAAAGTCAGAACATGAGATAGAATGCCCGATTCAATAGCCATTTATAAAATTGACCCTTATTCTTATATTCAAGGTAAAAGTTGGTCGTTAAGGATCATTTTAAAATCATTTTGCTAATTAAAATTTTTAAAAAGTTATTTGATTAATACATTTTCTATTAAGGTTATTTTTACAAAACACCCCACTATATAGATAAGAAAATATAATTGTAAATTAGGGGGGAGCCCCATGAAATTTTTATGGTTATTTGATTAAAATTTACTAAATTACAAGTGCTGTTAATTTTTTTTTAAATTTTAATCACAGTGGAGAAAAAAAAATGCATTACCACATTAAATCACACCAACGTCATGCGATACTGCTAACGTGTAAATATTTAACTTTTATTATATGTTCTCAAAATATACTATCACAAAAAATTTGAAACACAATCATGAAACACAAAATATACTGGTTTATAGTTTTTTAATTGCATGAAAATTTTCTCTGATATAAGATATATCTCTAGGTTTTATCTTTAAAAAAAAAAATCATACAAGGTAGTTACGAAATAAAATAGTCATTAAAAATCACACTAATGCTGTTTGGTTAATTGTGGTTTGTAAATGTTTAAACTGCAACATAAGATAAAGTTCTAATTAGATCCCATATTAAACCATAAAGTAAATAAACATTTTGTAAGTAAAGTAACACCATAAGCTGGTTGTGCGTTATACTTTTAGGTAATTTTTACGATTTAATCAGCGGTTGTTTTGCTTCGCTAATCGGAACATGGTAATATTTGTAGGGACGAAAACAGAAAGGGGAAAAAAAAAAGAAAAGGAAAAAAAGAAAGGACTCTTTTTTAAGTTTCTTTTTTGGCCAAGGAAAAGCACAGGTGAACTTCGTGCAATGTATCAAATTCTTCGTCAAGAATAAAGAAAAAGCACGCTTTTGCTGACCGAAGACCTCCTTTTTTTTTTTTTTTTTTACCCTTAAAAAAAGCAGGAAAATAAAATATTATGGTTGTTCATGATCACTCAGAGTGTATGAATTGGTGATTTTTGTTATCACCAAGCATGATATTAAAAATCCGATTAGTCATTCACTACTGAAATAAAATCTTGCTTTGGATTGGCCAATTGTTCAAATGTCGCTTTTCCTATTTAATTTGTGTAGATCAACTAGCCGTGGAACACGGTGCCATGTCCCATTGCTCAAACTACTCCAATGGGGCCTAGAAAATTAAGTGCTAATTGTGACCTAAAATTATTGAGAAAGCCATTTTAATATCACAATTAGAAGTAATAGTTCCAATATATATATATATATATGTATATATTTAAAAAAAAAAAAAAGGAGAAAACTATTGTAGGGTCATTATCCATTAATTTATCATTACTAGCATCAAAATATCGCAACTTGGATTTGTAGGTTTTGACAAAAGGGTTTTTATTTGCTTTAAACAAGTGTTATCCAAACTTTGGTATCTTGGGTTTGTTTAATTAGATACTAATGTGCTAGGAATATCCGAGCATTGCAAATGAAAAATCAGCTTGTGCTTGACTTGCAAAACCCTTCATTACATGAAAATCAACATCAAGACGCTAACAATAAATTTCATTGCATCTTATCTCATAACGCTTTCAGTTTTAACATCTAATGTTCAAAAAAAAAAAAATATGCCTATTCTTGTGGCTTGCTAGTCTTCTTTTAGAGATCACAAGTGGGATATGAATAGATAATTCGTTCATATTTTTATCAGTAATTTTCCAAGGTCCATGCATGTCAAAATAGATAACTTAACCAGTGATAAAGTCATAAATTATTTTGAGGGGGGGCCAATTATAATGAAGATTTAAATACAATCTAAGGCGTTAATTTTTTGATAAGAAAATATCTCGATGAGATTGTTTTTGGTATAATTGTTACCACCGATGCTATAGCCAGTACAAAAGTATAAAAATAGTGTATTTGATGATGCTCTAAGTGTTTAGGGTAGGCGGTAAAAAAGAAAAAAGAAAAAATTGAGAGGGGCCTTAAAGGGACTATATGTGAATTTATACATAAATTTGTGGGCTAAGAAGGAGAAAAGAAAAAGTTTACCCGGGGGGGGGGGGGGGGGGGGCGCGCTCAATCCCCCCCTGAGCCTCTTAAACTCTGTCCCTGAACCTTACTACTGAACCTAAATACTTTATAGGACTAAGTACGGTTATAAAAAAATTAAATCTTGGACAAATACGGGAGAGAGGTCTTTTACTATAATGCCATCACTTTAGATAGTTAGACATTTATCATGTACAATTGACTGGGATTATTTCAATTATGCCTATATCAGTGAAGAAAAATGCCAAGTCCTACTAAGAAATGAATATATTTATTCTCCAAAAGAGTGACATGGTGAAAGACCAACAAAGAATATCTCATTCTTATTTGCGCCACGCACTCGCATGTGAATCTCCTCAAGACACTTTAGGCGTATATTTGTTAAATAGGACATTTAAATATCGTAACATCTAAATATTTTAGTGATATGAGACAAATTTAATTTCTAACAGTCTTTCTCAAATGTAATGTGTCATGTAAATTGACCTTGATATAAACCATCATTGTCTGTGAAAGTCTAGGCTTGTATGAAACTCATTTTTAAAACTAACTAAAAAAGAAGAGTGTCAATTCACACATAAATATCTTAACAACTCAATAACTTGATGATATATGCTAAATTTAATTTCTAACAATATTCACACATCACAGCCTCTACACATTGCTAGGAATGGTGTTTGGTTTTGTTTTCAAATATTTTTGGAAATGTTTTCTCGTGTCTTGGGATGCCAAAATGAAAACATTTCCTGAATAATGTTTTTTTAGCAAATACTTTGAAAATGAAAACAAAAAATGGTGAGAATGGTTTTTGTAAACGGTTAAAAGTTGTTTTCTCATTCTCATTTTCAAGGTTATATAACTTAACTCATATTTTTATCCAAACACAATTCATCTTTTTCTTATGCTCAAATCAACTTCTTAAAAAATAAAAAAAAAAAACCAAACATAATTTCAGAAAAATCTCAGCATCATTTCCAAGGTATTCTCATTTTTATTTTCATGTCAAAAAATGAAAATCATTTCCCAAAAAAGAAAAGAAAAGAAAAGAAAAGAAAAAAAAAAGAACAATACCAAAAACCAGCCAAAATTCTCTACCGAATTTTAGGCCGTGGCACACTGTTTGAGGATTTTACTTATGCCAAACTAACCTTTATCTGATCAGGGAATAAGAATTACTTATCATTTGGTCCTTCGCGTCCAAACTAAGTGCCCTTAATTTTTTGGAGGGCCCATTACCATGCTTAGTATAAATGCAAAGCTTGAAACACAAAAAAGAAATGCAATCCAAGTCAATTCAAGCAATCATAAAGTTTTGGCAAGGAAAGGAAAACATGCCGGCTTTTTGGTTGTATCCAAAGTATGAATCTTTGATCTTAATATATAATATATATAATATATATAATACAAATAACTCAACATATATAACTCAACCTTATGTCCACGTACTATGTTTAGAATTGTACAAAATTTCCAAGTGAACAAGCTAAGCGTGCAAGTGGGATCTGGTTTAAAGGTTCGGTTATGGGCCTCATTATGTTGGTTAACAATTAGGGACTTTTTACCAGGGAAGATCTAAAGATTTCCATGTAAAAAAGGCCCATCACTAACACTTTAGTCAATTAATTTATCATCACTAATGGGTTTAACTTTTTTTTTTTTTTTCCCTCTGCTTTTTTCACTTTGGCTTGAAAATCTTTGCCATTATTATGTGTCTTTCATGATGAGCTATGATTTAATCCGCCAACTTCTATATATATATATATATATATATATATATATATTTACTTTGCTTTGCTTTTCTTTTCTTTTCTTTTTTTGGGTGAATATGAGAAAGTGACCTGTTGGTGAAGTATTTAGTGTAGCATTTGATGATTAATGTCTTACATGTCTTTCATGGAACCCATCAAATTTTCTTCCTTTTTTTTTTTCTCTTTCTTTTTTCTTTTTCCACTCTTGTATTTTGACCAATTTTATTCAGTGTTCCCATTTTGCTTGTAGAATTGCTGAACTGCCAAGTGTTTGATTTTATGAAATAAACGAGCAATTAAACACTCTTGACAATGACAAAAAATAAATTGAAAAAAGGACTAAAATTAGCTACCCCCCCAAAAATAAAAAATAATAATAATAAAGTTAGCTGGTGATTAGGAAAGGGGGGTTGCCTGGGAAGTCAAGTTGTATTTGAATAGAATCGAGTCAAATTGACACCAAATAGACGCAAAAAAGTACAGGACAACTAATTAGAGGAAAATAGATGGAAAAAAAAAAAGGGAAACAAAAGGAAAAGGATAAAGTTGATGCACATACAATGCTATATATATATATATATACATATATGACAATTTTATGCATTTAAGCAATTATTACTCCTTTGTGAAATGCAAATTTGTTTTCATTGAAGCTAGACTTTCTAAGAAACCTATCTTTGAAAATTATAGAAACAAACATAAGTTTATATATATATATATATGTATATATGTATATATTTCGTTGGTTGATATATATCTTTGTATAGTGTACAAAATAAAGAAAATCCAACTCAGAATGTTCAAATCTAAGACATGTCTTTTCTTTACTAGAAAAATCTATTCAAGGGTATTTGTTTTGCTTCTCATGAGGTTTGTTATTTTGTTTTGATTTGTCTTCTCTGTGACAGCCTTCTTTCTTTGTTGTTGCTGTTTGTGTTTATCCAAAGCCGCAAAAGGAATAGGACAATTAAGGTACGACAATTTTCCAGTATCTCTGAAGCAAATCATACACAGTGAGAGAGAAATGATGTCGTTTTTGTTGTTTTCATGCCACAAGAATAGCAATGATGTCGTTTCTACAGATTGGACTAACGGCAAAGAGAAACGAAATCATATATATATATATATACGAGCATATAAACATATATACATATATGTATTTTTTCAAAATCATATTAATATAAACATATATAAAATTAACAGAATCTATAAATATGAGGTTTTGTAACAAAACCTACGAAATTTTTTATATAAATAATAAATAAGGAAAAATTTTTGCTAACAAGTAATTTATATTATTTTAATGAATCTTTGAGAAATTCAGCTTCAGTATTTTTTTTTTCAAAAATAAAGTAGAAGAATTTGCACTTTACTTCTTTAAATCAACAAAGTAGAATAATATTATATTTGATAAATCAACTTCATTCAAACTCAACTCAAATTTTTTATCTTAATTTTAATTTTTTTTGAAAAGTTAACAAAGTTTAACTACTTTTTAAAAAATCAACTCAACTCAAACTTAAAAATTTCATCTCATCTCAAATCTCAACTTATTCACCGAACAAACCTATTTATAATCATTTCGGTGCCAAATGTTTTGCTAATAAGTAATTTAGATTTTGCTTAAAAACAAGTAATTTATATTTTTATTGCAAAAAAGTAATTAATATTTTATTTTATTTTTTATGACCACACAAATATTATTTTATTGAACCTTTGATGAAATTCACCTTTAATCCATAGTGGCTTTTAACGTAATAATGTGATAATATCATTTAGCAGGTTACGGTCCAATAACAAAATTACATGATAGAGTCTCTCTCTCTCTCTCTCTCTCTCGAAAATTCAAAGCTTAATGACTAGTCAAATCTTATCCCATGGTTGCTTCAAGAGCTGGTTGGAGAGCCCACGTGCTACAAGTCAGTCACGTGGCTTCTCATAATCCCGAACGGCTAAACCTCAGACACAAAAAATTAATTAAAATTTTTTTTTTATAAAAAATAGAAAAGGAAAAAGGAAAAAAGGAAATAATCAAACATGCTCAAGCTTAGGGAGTTACAACAACGTGTCGAATCCGGATTGGCTCTGAACACGAGGAGTTGCGAACCAGGAAAAAGAAAAAAGTCGTTTGACTTTTGCTTCCTCGTTCTTCAGCACTGGAATCTGCTAAACGACAAACTCGTTTTGTCCTCTTCCAGTCCTCCTTCGACAGTTCTCTTGCAACGTGCCGAAAACATGAGGGAGCGAGAGTTGAGACAGTAAAAGGAAAAAAAAAAAAAAATCCATTCAACGGAAACTTACGAAACAAGTCATTGTTGAAATTAAGATTTAACTCAATCGATTAAAACTAAAATAATTAATTAGACCTCGCTGAGCAACAAACTAAAAACTATTTATTAATTTATTTAATTTATTTAATTTTTAATTCATCATATATTAAAAATTAAGTTTAAGACAGAAAAGCACTGAGCAATGACTTTTTGGGCAGACTCTTTCAGTTTCTCTCTCTATGTCTCTCTCTCTCTCTCCTCTTTCTCTCTCTTGAAGACTTCAACACAGAATCTCCATTTGTGTCTGTTTTCGGACTCTGCTTGTAGCTCTGTTTTTGCTGAGAAATCTGGTTCTTCAAAGTTCAGAAGAGCAAGAAAAAGAAAGCTACAAATCAACTCGATTAAACGTTTTTGTTTTTCTAATTCCTTTATTTCAAGATTTTCCTTTTAAAAAAAATCGACTGTTGGATCGGATTTTCTGGAGTGTTTTTCCTTTTTTTTTTTTTCACTGGTTTTTGTGTGTTTCTTTTTTTAGTTTTGATTTATATAATCTCTGAGCTGAAAAAAGCTTTTTGATTTGGGGGAAGTCTTGGGTTTAATCATTGTGTTTATGGGGTAATGTGAAATTCTGGTCAGACACTCAGAGAGAGCTGGTAGGTCGATAAAGGAAAAGAAAAGAAACGAAAAGAAAAACTGAAAGAAAATAAAGCAGAGATTGACTGGTAGATAGATATAGTAGATATAGATGAGAGCAAAAGAAACCCCAGAAAAGGAAAATAAAATGGAAGCTTTGTTGCTGAAAAAGCTCCTCTCTCGTCCTCTGCAATTCTTCTGTCTGAGAAAAAAATAAATAAAGAAAAAAAGAAAAAGCCCAGTTGAGATTTTCTCTTTTGTTTTTGGGTCTCAGTTAGTGAAAAAGAAAACCCTAAATTTTGATCTCATTCTCAATCTGATTCTCCCATGGCGACTGATTTGGACAATTCGTCCACTGGTTCTGGAGAAGCCAGCGTTTCATCCTCCGGAAACCAAACGCAAACAGCCCCTACCAAATCCACCCCCAAGAAAAAGCGAAATCTCCCTGGAATGCCAGGTTCTTAATCCTTTTTTTCCCCCCCTTTCTAAATCACAATTTTCTCTCGGGTTTTCTGGGTCTGATTTTTTGTTTTATTTTTTTGAAATGGGTTTTTAGATCCAGATGCGGAGGTGATAGCGCTGTCGCCGAAGACTCTTTTGGCGACGAACCGGTTCATATGCGAAATCTGCAACAAGGGGTTCCAGAGGGACCAGAATCTGCAGCTCCACCGGCGAGGGCACAACCTGCCATGGAAGCTGAGGCAGCGCTCGAGCAAGGAGGTCAAGAAACGGGTCTACGTCTGCCCTGAACTCTCCTGCGTCCACCACGATCCGTCGCGTGCTCTCGGTGATCTCACCGGAATTAAGAAGCACTTCTGCCGAAAGCACGGCGAGAAGAAGTGGAAATGCGACAAGTGTTCCAAAAAGTACGCCGTTCAGTCCGATTGGAAGGCCCATTCTAAGATTTGTGGCACCAGAGAATACAAATGCGATTGTGGGACTTTGTTCTCCAGGTTCTTAATTACTTCTCTTTTACATATGTCTATCTATAATTTTTGTTAATTTTACGATATGGGATTGTGAATTTTGTGTGTGTTTGTGTTTTTATTTTTAATTTATTTTTTATTTTTTAAATAATAGGAGAGATAGCTTTATCACGCATAGGGCGTTCTGTGATGCTTTGGCGGAAGAGAGTGCAAAAAACCAGAATAATCAGACTCCTCAGAGCCAAGCACCAGCTCAGAATCAGACAGCTGGGAAGTTGAATTCAGAGCCTGAGCCCAAATCCAAACCAAAAGTTCAGACTAAAAATTCATCATCTTCTCCTCCTCCACCACAACCACAACAACCACCACCACCACCACCGCCACAACAACCGCCACAATCAATGGAGGCTGCTCCACCTTCATCAACCTCTGTCCAATCTGGTCCTTCACAATCAACTGGTGTATTATCATCATCTACTTTGCCTATCCAAACCCCAGGTGAATATGACCCAAGTTTGAAAATTTTTTCTCCCTTTTTCATTTTTTTTGTCTGGAATGTAACATTCTCTCCTCTCTCTTCTCTTCTCTCTCTCTCTCTCTCTCTCTTTTGGGTGTCGTTCTCTCTTTGTCAGTCTTTGGAGTGTAGCTGTTTTTGTCTGTTACTGATATCTGTTGAGCCTGTTTAGTACTAATTGTTTGGTTACTTACTGAACTGGGATTTGGATTTCTTTAGAAATTAATTAAAAATAATTGTTTGGGATTGAAGTTTTGTAATCTGTATAAAGAGACTCAAGTGATTCAAAAGCTAAAAGGGGGTGGGAAAGAAGTGGGTTTAGAGAAAGGAAACCATTATTATTAGATCTTCTCCTTTTCCGTCGCAAAGCTTTGACATAAAAGTAAAAAGGTCCTTTTAAACTTTCTATCCCTGCGTGTTGAAGTAAAACCCTTTTGGTTTTAACTCCTTTTTCTCCGATTTTCACTTTTGTAGCCGAATTGCCTGAAAATCGCCCGCACATTTTGGAAGAAACGCCATCTGAACCCGGCTTAAATGGAAGCTCAAGTAGCATCACTAGTTCAAGCAGCAATGGCAGCACGACCAGTAGCGTATTCGCAAGCTTGTTTGCTTCCTCAACAGCATCAGCAAATTTGCAACCTCCTCAACCTCCTGCGTTCACTGATCTAATCAGAGCCATGGGTCGCCCGGACCGCCCAGCTGATCTCGCGCCATCTTCCTCTATAGAACCGATCTCTCTTGGCCTCTCAACCAGCCACGGGTCCTCAATATTCGGGACTGCAGGGCAAGAACGCAGACAATATGCACCTCCACCGCAACCAGCCATGTCTGCAACTGCATTGCTGCAGAAAGCCGCTCAAATGGGCGCGGCTGCAACGAATGCCTCTTTGCTTCGCGGGTTGGGAATCATGTCGTCTACGTCACCATCTGCACAACAAGAGAATTTGCAATGGCCTCAGCGGCAAGTAGAACCAGATAGTGGCTCAGTTGCTGCAGGGCTTGGACTTGGTCTGCCTTGTGATGGAGGCTCCGGTTTGAAGGAACTAATGATGGGAACTCCTTCCATGTTTGGTCCAAAGCAAACCACGCTCGATTTTCTAGGACTGGGAATGGCTGCTGGCGGCAGCCCCAGTGGCGGCTTATCGGCATTGATCACATCCATTGGCGGTGGTCTAGATGTTGCTGCTGCTGCAGCCTCCTTTGGAGGTGGAGAATTCGGTGGCAAAGACATTGGAAGGAGCTCGTGAAATTTGGAAAAAATGAGTTTTAAAAAATTCTCAGTTTCAGCTGACATAGAGAAATGGTGGGGCATAATTCTGGTTCAATACGGTAATTTTGGGCAATTGATTCTGCAGAAGAAACAGTATTAAGATGTATAATTTTGACTTGTAAAAATTGAAAGTGGGAAATGCCCTCATGAAGGTAAGAAAGAGACCACACATGCAGTAGAGCTGTAGAGGTCCCTAAAAATTTTTTCTCCTTTTTTCTACTGCCCTTTTGATGACTTGGACAAAAGACTTCTTGGAGATTGTTAGGCTTTATTTAAAGCTAAAAATTATGTACCAGAGAGACCCTCTCTGCTCTCTGATTTTTAGAGGGGGGGCATTTCAGTTAAGGTCACTCAAGTTAGTGTTTTTATTTTTATTTTTTTTGAGTTGTAACTTTGGTGAACTAAAATATGTATTCAACTACTTCCTTTATTCTTTTTTTTTTTTTTTTTTTAAATAATTTTCTATAATTTTATTTGGGAGCTAAAAAGGCTTATGACGTTTTGGAGCTTTGAATGCTTCTAGCCTTTTGATTTATGGCCTCTATGTGGCAATAATCTTGTGAATAATTTCATGTTTCTATGTATTGTAATTGGATTAAGTTACGCTGAATATTGCTATTTTCTGAGACAAAAATCACCTTGACAACGTTGATAAGGGATTGAAAAGGATTCCTCTTATAGGAGATAGCGAAAGGATTCTAGCATTATCCTGGAAGCCAAAAACAAATAAAAAAAAAAAAGGAAACAAAAGTGAAGGAAGAGAAAACAACAAAATTTGATTAATGTAGCAATCATCACCAATTGGAAGACTCTGGCCTCACGCCATGCCTGGTTATTCAATTTGTCAACTAAATAGTTGCGTGAATGGAACTAATCACTCAAAATATAAAATAAATATAAAAATAATAAAAATAATAATCGACTAGACAAGATGTCAACCATGGCTTGCTGAAGGGCATCTTTTGAGCGGTACCAAGAGATCATCTCACCTGCCTCTCCATTATTTTGAGTCTAAAATCTTTTTTTTTTTTTTTTTTTTTATTTTTTTATCAAGTATTGTCTTGGAAGTCAAATGTGGTTTATTGGTGCCTTTAAAAGTTCCTTATAGAACTAAACTTATACTCAAACATTAATTGAGCTCTCCTTATGCCATATATTTCAATAAAGAAGAGAGCCGTGGCAACTTGGTACTAAACCAGAGTTATGCCAACTCTTTCACCAACAGCTGAAGCTCATTTTCAATATTAATATAATATTTTATTCAATAATATAAACTTTCCTAGGATTTTTAGTGGGAGAAATATCATATTTTCTAAAGTTTTAGTAATGATCATAGATTTAAAAATAATAATAATTGCACACTTTTTGATAAGTAAACGATAATTGTATACTTGATTTTATTTTAAATTAAATGTACTTTTTCATCTTAATAAAAGTCCATTTTTAACTCAAATTGAATTTGAGTCAAACGAAATCTTGATTTTATTTTAATGATCTATTTGATGGATCGAAAATTTTTATTGATTTTTTAAAAAAGACAAACTTTTTAGAAAAAGATAAAATTTTTTAAAAAAAAAAAAAATTGAGATAAAAATTTTAAATTTAAGTTAAAATTCCTAGGAGCCATAGAATGTTGACTATTATTACCTATTCGAAAAATGAGGGAAAAAAAGTCTTTACTTTGCGGTCAAATTCCCCAATATGACATCACGTACTTATTGATTTCCATTTAAAATCCTTTCTATAATTCAATTCTTTAGCAAAAAAAGAATTTTCTTTTCTTTTCTTTGTTCTGCTGAGAAACTCATATCAGAGGCTTTTTTTTTTTTTCTTCTTTTTTTTCCTCTGATAAATAGCAGTTCAGAAATTTTATCCTTTTTCTGAATCAGAAGTAATTTTGTCCTTGGTAGTAATGAAGGATGACTTGTTCGACTCTGCTAGTGTTTCCATTATTATTCCGAGTATTTATTGCATTTATTTTCCAAAAAAAAAAAAAAGGATTAAATTCTTAGGAAATAGATGAGAAAGAATTTATTGTATAGTCAGACTGATGGAGGTTGAGTCATAATTGTCTGCAGAGTTAGCCTTGGACCACTTGTATGTATGCATGTATGTAAATATGTAATGCAAAAAGGACCAATATATGGGAAAGCCTCAAGAAAAAGACCTGGCTTAAAGTCATTTTTGAAGATTTTCCCCCATTTCTCTTCATTTTAATGTCCCACACGTTTATTTGAGCAAATGTCGGTTGCTGATCTTTCTCTTTCATTCCAAGAGATTTTAACTTTGAATCTCTAACTTTCCTAACGAAGGTTCGAATCACTGATAAATTTGATAAAATCTGATATAAAATCGATGGTTTAAAATAAATCTTATCTATGAAATTTTTAATTTTTTTTAACAGGAATCAATGAATCAATAATTGAGATTTTGTTTTCAATTTTTTAATAGCAAACTATTGGGATCTCCCAACCTAATTGGTTTTAAATAAATATAAGAAACAGAGAACGGAAGTGGAAGGTGTCAATTCAGTGTTATTATTTTAACTATATTTTGAATATTCTACAGCAAGAATATGACTAGGAAATTCATAAATACAAAAATATGGAGGGCTAATTAGGAAATACCATGAAGTCAAAGGATGGATAAAAAGCAAAATTGTCACCTTTGTCTTTACTTGTTTGTCGTGTACTAGTCGTGGAGATCTACAAGCAAGAATTTGCGTCTACCACGTTTTTGTCCTTTTCTTCTGGTCCACGTTTGTTCGTTTGCTAGTTTTGTTTTTCTTGATTGGAGGAGGTACATGATGCACATTGCACAATTCTTTGAGCCTAATAGTTGCCTAATTTTTTTTTAATCAATACTTAATTGTTTAGTTAATCAAGGTACCAATTTCCCTAAAAAAAAGGAAGAAAATAAGAATACAAATATTTTAATGAATTATTAAGTAGTTGTTGCCTAACTTTCAATTGTTGAAGAGTAATTGTATGCAAAAAGTAGATGCTATGAACTAATCAAACGACCTATAACCTTGTTTTAAACAAAACCCCTCACCCCACCACCAAAAAAAATAAAATAAAACAAAAAACAAAAAAGGAAAGAAAAAATTACATGAAAATTACCTAAATCTAGGTTAAACTAGACGGTATACGGATCTGGATCTTACGAACGCATTAAGAATTCATAATTCAAGCATTGAAGGTTCTTGTTGAGCACCGGCTTGAAGTTGACATATTGCTTCCTTGCCTAATTCTGTGGCCGCACATTGGAAGACAATTTTGGATAGACTTCTCAGTTCACACTTGAAGACCGAATTCTCTAGTTTCTATCTAAATAATGTAAAATCTTTAGCATGTTCAAGTATTTTTATTGGCTTTACTTTCTTTTAAGTAAAGTTACTTTATTCATCCTTTTCTACCAAGTAAAAAAAAAAAAAAAAAAGTTGTCCTAAGCAAAATTACCGCTTCATATATAATAATCCAACAGTTCTCAAAACTGTTCAAGAACAATACTTTTTCTATAACAAAAAAGATGAAATAAAAATAAAACAATAAGCCTTTGTCGGTGCAATACATGGACCAAATACAAAGAACCGTACCGAACTTGTTTATCCTCTATATACAAAAATATTATTTACAGTTGCGAAGGAGGTTTTCTCTTTCACGTAAGAGCATATTTGAATTTGGAAGATAACTTTAAACTCGAATAAGTGTATGAGCTCGTTTATTAAATGCATTCACAGATTCATAAGGTATTATTTAAAGTAAGACTCTAGATACGAATAGTATTTTATGTGAATTCTTGAGTATGATAGTGGGTGGTATTTAATTAAATGAGTTAATTACGTCTCTTTAATAATTTGTTACAATTTTTGAAAGAAATAGTTGCGTTACTCCTACATCACTCTCTCTCGGAAATGAAAAGGTAATATCTTTTATCATTTGCAAGAAAACATAACGAGCTAAGTCTAGCTATTAATTTCTTAAAATTACTTAATTAGTCACTTACTCTCCGTAAGAACAAAAATTCTAGTCCTATGTCCTTGGGGAATGGAAGGGTGGTTAAAACTTAAATGTTAAAGCCAAAGACATCCCTTGGCAATTTCAACCAATAACATTGAAATGACACAAGCTCAATGTCAATTATGTCACCATCTTCATTTAAAGGCAAACTCGTGTATGGTTTTCTTATTCAAATTTTAAGCAAAAAGGAGTTGCAACTTTTTCAAGCGAAAACGACATCCACTACAAAGTTGTGCAAGATAACTACACAACCATCTTCACTGTAGTGCCCAGGTCCCAGCATCTAATGCCAGCAATAATATCACTGAGAGTGTGGTTGCCACAGTTTTCAAATCTTATATCCTTTTAATATTACTATTTCAACCACTAATCATAATCGCAAAGTGCATCAAGTTTTTTACGTATGCGTTAGATGATGATCATTTTCGATTCTGGATTGTGGAAAAACTTTTGCTGTCAAGTCTCATATGACAAAAGCGGTTTAAATTTTAATGGTCCGATTATCTTGAATGTAATCCAACACCTAAAAAAATAGATGTGCGGCACGATTGGAAATGTCTATTTGAAACATAGATGTGCAGCAAAAGTTTTACCTAGCTACATGCAAATTTTACATTGCTTATTTCATGGCTGAAAGCAACTGTTCGTTGATTGCCATGTTAGAGTTGTCCACTCCTTTTGAGCACTCCCGCGAGGAAGACATATAGAGAGTCGTACAATTTTGGCATTTAAATTGACTAATCTTTAGCCTCCAAAGCTAGTCTTTTAGTACGCTCTAAAGTAGTTTCACGTGTTCCACATGTTTAAATAATGTGGTGTTTCAGCCCAAGTTGGGTAAGTCTGCTAAGAATTAAAAAAAAAAAAAAAAGAAAGAAAAAAGAAAATAAAGACAACGGAATGTGTTCGTCACATGTTCATACAAATGCATGCACTAGAGAAAGAAAAGGATAGGCATGGTCTAAGAGTGTTACATAAACTAAAAATCAGGTAAAACTTTGAATTGACGAACTCTCGTTTGAAACGACACTACATAAAACTTCACACTAGAGTGCGACACTTATTGGAAATATGTATATTTGACAAAGTTGTACCTACTCGTTTGAGAAAGTTTTTGATCTCGTGTTGTTTCCGTCAGGAATTGGCTATGGTGCACCAATTTTTGACGCCTAAGCCTCTGTTTGCCTCATAAATTTAAACTTAAATTTTTTATATCAGTTTTTGTCTTTTTCTGAAAGTCAACAAAAATTATAATTAGTTTTTAAAAAGTCAATCAACTTCAAACTTAAAAATTTCAACTTAAACTATTTTACCAAACGCACACGTTAATTGTTTAACAACGGTTATCTTGGTCCCTTGCATAATAACCATTGCTAGGAGGCTCATAAGTCCCGACCCCGCAACTCGCAGCCGCCCGTTACCCCACAACGAGCTGTGAGTTGCGGAGCTGGAGCTCACAGAACGGCAGAACCCCTCAGCTTTTTTATTGTATAATTGCTGGTCAAATAGGAATACTTCAAAATAAAGATATAGAGCTAGGCTAAATAATTAGATCATTTTCATTTGTCTTTTTTTTTTTTTTAATTATTATTAATCTCTTTCCCACAAGTTTTATCCAGAGAAGAGACAATTCCGAATGCATAATTATATCACTTTTGCAAGACTTTCTTTCTAAGAATAATTAATGCAAATTGCTTTCTATGTGGTGCTTTTTTTTTTTTTTTTTGGGTGGCTGATCATCCCCATAACATGAATAATCAAAACTCTTTTAAAACTTCTCGTCACCATGTCCCGTGGGCACACAGAGCGTTGGCATTTTAAAACGACGATGCTAATTAATGTAGTTTTATTATTAATGATTGTGTTGTTCTTAGGATGATGTTTTCACTAGTATCTTGTTGCTTATCTGGATTGTTGTCGTTTTGAAAGTTTGTACTTATTTAGAGATGTTTTTCGTAATAATTGTCGTTTTTATAGTATTGTCCTTGAGACTCTATCGTCTCTATTCTATTGCTTTTTCTAGATTCTTTGTCGTTAATAAACTATGCATGTCTTTGGAATATAGGTTTAGAAAGCCTTTTTTTTTTTTTTTTAATCCTTTTATCTATTCTAATTTTTGTTCCCCTCACAAACACTAACGGTTCATTTGGAAAATACCTTCATTGTATATTATATCCTAATAAAATAAATATGTGTGTGAATATCTCATATAGTCTATTTTAATATAAAAAATATTTGAATAATACACCTATTCATTTTACTATTTATTAATTCACTTTCTCTATCTTTTGCGAATCGTATAATACAGACTTTCTCTTTAAATGACTATTCAAATTTGAACAATTCAAACCGCACATTATATTTTATATATTCAAATACATGTTGTATTTTGTATATACTGAAATACAATATAAAATGAACGTGTCCTTCAAACAAACTATAATTCAAACTTTTTGAAAACAATGTTATGCTCCAATTGCACTAACCCAGTTTTTGGGGAAATTCTTCATAATCTGCAAGTGTCGTCTTCATAGAGCCTTGACGGAGTTCAAGACTAGCACCCATACTTAGGGTTTGTTTGGATCAACAATCCAAACTATAGAATTACAATCAAATTTTTGTCTTTTATTTTTTTAGCTTTATTATTTACATAGTTTAATGACTCAAATTTTAAAATTCCATAACTTTATACAGACTAGTTCAAATGAGATGAATTTTTTTAAAAAATTACATAGAATTTCAATACGAACAAAATAAGCTCTATATTGATATATATTTTTTTTCAAACACATTTCAAGTTCTTATACTTTTTAACTCAAAGTAATTCAAATGTCTCAATAAATGCGTATAATCAATCCAAACCTAAATTTTACAATCCTAACCTTAACATCAAACTATAGTTATGAGAGTTATGAGATTTAAAGCCCACTAGCTCAATAAGATGTGGATACCTTTCTCCACCATACAAATGATTCGAAGTCCACTGGCCCAACTAGCTTTCATTTCACTCTTCCTTTGAATTATTGTGAAATCAGAACCAGAAAAGATTGCTGATTTGCTTCCACTCCAATTTGGGTCAGTCACGTTCGTTTGACCATGATTTATCAGCTAAAACAATCGACAGCACCCTGGAAAAGACACTAAAAGGAAAAACGACAGAGGTAACACAACAGCTTTGAAAACGACACTAGAATGATAAAGGGCCAACAAAAAAAACGACTGCAGATATTGAAGACCCCGTTCATAAAGAAAGTTTTTACATACGACAGTACCAGAAAGACAACGACTACTAGAAAAGGGAAAAAAAAAAAAAAAAAACACACACACACACAAACAATCATTAAAATGAAAACGTTTTCCTTTCAAAAAAAAAAAAAAAAGAAAAGAAAATGTTTTAGGAAAAACGACAACACAAGAAAAACGACAATTATTAAGAACGACAGCCTTCTTAAAAACGGCAGTAAAGTTCTCCTTCTAAATGACAAACCTACCACATGACAACACATCCACCCGCTTCCTTCGTGTCTTTGGCAAATCTTTGCATCCGTTTGGAAGAGATAAAATTTTTAAATTAAAATTAATTAATTTTTAAAAATGAATTATAATTTATTAACTTTAAAAAATATAAAATTTTATAAAAATATATAATTTAATTAGAGTTAAACATAAATCACAAATAAATCATTAACAAACCATTTGTATTTTTTAAGCTTCCAAAATGCCCCTGCGCTTTACATAGAATTGGAACCAAATGTTCGGATGTGTGTGAAAGAGAGAGGGCTATTTCCGTCATTAACAGAAAATTATGGCAGAGGCAATCTCGAGATTAGCTGGAACTTGTGTGGCTCCTACGTGTCCTCTCTTTACGCCTTTTCGGTGAAACCTCACGCAGAACCTAGAGACAGACAGACAGACAGAAGCTCCGAAGTAAGGTCGTTTGTTTCAGCGGCTGCTATTTCGGAGCGAAAAATCCTCTTCCCTTTCCAAGGTCTTCTGATTTTCGATTCTTCACCGCCATTTCTATTTTCAAACAGGTTTCTCTACTTTTTCAGTATTTCCCCTTTTCCAAATTTTTTTTTTTTATTTTCTAGGTTTTGAGTCGTTTGAAATTTCGCGGCAATTTCATTCCTTTTCTCTTTCAGCAAATTCAAGCTTTATTTGTTATAATTTTATTAATCTTTGTTTGCTAAATGAGTTTTAAATTCTTCGAAATGCGACGAGCAAGAAGGATATCAAGTTAATAATCGTCATCTTTATTTGCATTATTTTTTTTTTCTGATAAATTATTTGCATTTGTATTGTTTTTGTTTTTGTTATTTTCTCAGTGCAAGTTTTATTATTGTGATTTTTCCCCCCAATTTTGAATATGTTTGTTCTTATGTACTTGCAGGTTTCAGGGAATTTTAGGGTGATTTTCTTTAGGTTTTTAGGGGATTGCTGTGTTGAGGGTAATGACATATGATTTTCTTTAGGTTATCAAGTTGGATATTGATTTTTGAATCTGAGGGTAATCTATTTAAGAGGTTAAAATGCCATCTAGCTTGCTTTCTAAGCTGAATCTTACCATATTTTGGGGTTTCGAGAGAACGGTAAGTGGGAAACGACATTCAATAAATTTGCTACTCGGGCAGGGAAAATTGCTTTCTCGAAAATCAGTGCTACCTTATTCCACCACCCTGTTACCATACCCGATGGCTGCTTCTAATTCCAAATCCGTCTTTGGAGATGTTAATGTCGATTATCTTGTCACGGGTTGTGGGAATGCATTAGATTTCGTGAAACCTACCGGTGTTTTCTTCAATGATAAAAGTCGTATTAGTTGTCGAAAAGCTACAGTGAGCTTGAGAAGAAGGGAATTATCCAACAGTCAACTAAGTTGTGGTTACTTTCTCGGTGATGTAAAGAGGAAGAGTAACTCCAATTTACATCTTAGGAACCCTCATTCCTCGTTGTTGGCATGCTACTCCACGGGTGCTGCTCATGATGTGTCATTTGATGGCAGTTCTCGTGATGAACAGAGTCCTAATGCTACCAATTTGTCTGACCAGTATGTGCTCTCAGCTTATGTTTGTTTTGACTCTGTTCTTCCTTTGAGTCTTCTGCAATTTTTTGTATTGTGGTTACTAGTTAGGAATGAATTGCTTTTTCATGTGCTTCGAACTTATTAATTTAGCCTCATAAGAATCATGGTTTATGTAGGAATTCTCACATACTATCATGATCTAATGAGGAAAAAAAAAAAAAAAAAAACACCAACACAAATGTGGACCCTAGTCTGAGGCTCGGAGCATAGATAGATTCTTATAGCCTTTTTTTTTATTTTTTTATTTTTGAATCTCATGGGTTTGATATTGGAGCTATTCTTGGAGACAGAACTCTGAAGCTTCTTTCGGGATCATGTTACCTTCCACATCCTGATAAGGAAGACACAGGTGGAGAAGACGCTCATTTTATTTGTATGGAGGAACAAGTGATCGGAGTAGCGGATGGTGTAGGTGGCTGGGCGGAAGTTGGTGTTAATGCAGGAGAGTTTTCTCGTGAACTTATGTCTAACGCTGTTAAGGCGATTCAAGAGGAGCCTAAGGGTTCCGTTGATCCCGCCAGGGTGTTAGAAAAGGCTCACTCAGGTGCAAAAGCGAGGGGTTCCTCAACAGCTTGCATCATCACCCTCACAGAGCAGGTTTGTTTTCTAGTTCATTTCACATGTCTGCTCATGGGAACCTATCAAATTAGCAAATCTATCAATGCTTTTGCTTTTAAGACTGAATGAAAGGAAAAAATGGTGTTCCGGAAATCTATTGACCTAAAATCGGTTTTTATTTGCCTTCTGTAAAGCAACCTGAAGATGCTTGTTGCATTTTTCTACAAAAATAATGGACAAAGTCGCAAATGAGTCTACTAATTCTGGCTGCACTGTCATTCGAAATCTATCTGAGTTCTGCATTTAGCATGTAAAACTGAGTCCCCTGATCTGAAAAATTGCAAAACCTTAGTTTGCACTTGCATATTGAATAATTTGCTTTTTTATTTTTATTTTTTTTTTGTGTGGAAAGCCCTGGAATGTTTACAATCTTTTGTTGTTTGTATCTTTCTCTAGGGATTACATGCAATCAATCTGGGGGATAGTGGATTCATAGTGGTTCGAGATGGATGCACCATCTTCCAATCTCCAGTACAACAGCATGGCTTCAACTGTACATATCAGTTGGAGAGTGGCTCCGGGGCCGATCTACCAAGCTCTGGTCAGGTCAGTTAGTACTCTCTCTCTAACATTTTCTCCTTGGTCTCGGTTTAACCTGATTGAACGCACAACCCCGCCTAACCCCCCTTACCCATGCCGTTAGAGCTAAGGGCTGAATGCGAAAACTATCTGCAGATGAAAAGTTCCTTTTCTTGAAAGCTTCAGTAGAGTAATTTGAGTAATATCTTCAATGTGAGTTTATGTTGGGAAAAGTTATGAAGTGTAACATCACAAGTAAAGCCCATTTTTTGTTTGTCAATGCACACAGGTTTTCACAGTTCCTCTTTCCCCGGGGGACGTTGTTATTGCTGGAACAGATGGGTTGTTTGACAACTTGTACAACAACGAAGTTACTGCTGTTGTTCTTCATGCGGTGAGAGCCGGCTTGGAGCCCCAGGCAACTGCGCAGAAGATAGCCGCATTGGCACGCCAGAGAGCACTCGACAGGACCCGACAAACGCCTTTCGCCACAGCTGCTCAAGAAGCTGGCTTCGCTTACTATGGTGGTAAGCTCGATGACATCACTGTTGTGGTGTCGTATGTCACAAGTTCGATCAATGCTTGAGCATCCCTCTGCTAGTATAGCTAAACTATCTCGCTTGTACATTTCGTTTGTCGTTTGATGATGGCAAGTGAGGGCGTGGAAAGCCCGTTTTACAATGTCTTGCCTGAAACCAAGAGGAGGACTAGTGTTGGCCTTTATTTAATTATTATTATCAGTTTTATCTTGAGCTTTAATCTGGCCTGGTATGATTTAGTTTCTGTTCTCTCTCTCTCTCTCTCTCTCTCCAATTACTATTTTTTTTCTACACCCTTCCATTTCTGCTTGATTCAAATTTCTTGTGTTTATGGAGATATTCAAAATTTTAAGCAAAACAAATGCTTATTCATTCACACTCGGTCGAATCTGTTAAAGACACTCAAAACATTGATTACAGAGTTTACTACGCAAATGGACATTAACACGAGCAACAGTACGGAGGTGCAATTATTCATGTGCATGTTTTGGTCCCGATGACAAAACTAAGCCAAACCGGCGCTCCAAGACAGATCAAACCGTCCACATCTCCAATTGAACTTTCTTCTCGCCACCCCCTCCCCCGCCGCCTTCCTCCTCCTCTTGCTGCCTCTCCCTCTCGCGTTCCTCTTCTTGCTGCCTAGCCTCTTCCTTCTCCCTCTCTCTCTCCCTCTCCCTCTCTTCTTCTTCTTCTTGTCTCTGTCTCTCTTCCTCTTGCCTCCTTTCTTCTTCTTCGCGTTCCCTCTCTCTTTCTTCTT
Organism: Ficus microcarpa; assembly: GCA_025413485.1. Classification (NCBI taxonomy): domain Eukaryota; kingdom Viridiplantae; phylum Streptophyta; class Magnoliopsida; order Rosales; family Moraceae; genus Ficus; species Ficus microcarpa. Next base: position 12,686,436 of record CM046379.1, on the reverse strand, counting down.
CTTCTCTCTTCCTGGCCTCCTCTTCTTCCCTTTTTCTTTCCTCTTCTTCTCTCTTCCTCTCCTCCTCTTCTTGCTTTCTCTTTTCCTCCTCTTCTTCTCTCTTCCTCTCCTCTTCCTCTCCCTCTTCCTCTCCTCTTCTTCCCTTCTCTTCCTTTCCTCCTCTTCTCTCTCCCTCTCCTCTTCCTCCCTCTTCCTCCTCTCCTCCTCTTCCTTCTCTCTCTTCCTCTCCTCCTCTTCTGCCTTTTCCTTCTCAATTTCTTCCTCCATTATCCTCTCCTCTTCCTCGGCACACGAAGTGCAATCCAATATTTTGGAATCCGCCTGTGGGGCCAAAAGTTGGCTGACCGTCGTGTTGGAAACATTGAAGGACAGAGCCAAGATGTCTATATCCAAGGTTTGTAGGACAGATTGCTTTCCAGCCAAGAACTGAGGATGGTTTTCCTCTCTTGTTGTGGTGAACCCCATGAAGACGAGTGAGTCGTTGTTGAATGATATCTGAGCCATGGGGTGAAACCTCGGTACAGAAAAAACATCTCCTTCATTAACCCTAAGCCTCATGTTTTTGCACTCCTGTTTCGATTTATTCGGTCTGCTTGGGCAAACCACTCGGACCATCCCTTGTCCTTGTAATACTATTGCTATCTCCGTCGCCTTTGGGTTCCAGTGAGGTCCCATCATTGAACCCTTCCCAACAAAAAAAAAATCAGTAAAAAGTCATAATTAAGCTTTGATCATGGACATCACAAACTAGCCGTCTATTTTCCTCGAGAAAAACAGAAAATCAAGATTTAGATGCTTTCACTATAAATGTCTATACAGTGTGCATGCTTCTGAATATCATATTGACCATCATATCACATTAGGCTCGCATTAACATCAACATCATATCAAGAATAGCATTTGTTTGAATCATGAGAGTCAAACACTTGAGAAATTTACAGTCTACAAAATTTTTTTTTTTCTTTCGCTTTTATCATGACACTAACCTTAGTCAAGTTCACCATGAAAAGGCCAACGTTGCTGCCGTGCAATACATCGGCTTTCTTCGGGTTCACTGTTAGGCTCCACCCGTTACAGTTTTCAAAATCCGGTTCTTCATCGAAGAGATTATAGAGTTCTGATTTCTTCTTCTTGTTATACAATTCGTCTTCTTTGCCTCCTAGAAAGGCCTTTAGAAACCGAGCTTCCATTTCCCACATTATCATTGAGGATTTTTTCTCTTTTTCCTTCTTCTCCTTCTTTTCTTTCTTGTCTTTCTTTTCTGTCTTTGTTGAGATTGCGTGCACTATGGCTTCTCCATCCGTTGCACTTGTTATTGATTCTATCACTTCATCAGGAACCTGCCACACAAAACATTACTTTTCATCCAAAAACTCATTTCATCCGGCCATTTTGTAACTCAAAATTTTCATGAAATTAATGTGTAATTTCTAGTTTCAATTTCGTAACACGGTCATAAAGTCTAAGAATTAAGTAGAATTTTTAAGTCTTTCTTTTTAATTTAGAGTGAGATGCTAATTGCTTAGAATTATGCCGAATTATTATGAGAATTCCTACCTTGAAAGCTTGCTTAAGCGTCATCTTGTCAAAGCCACGGACCAAGTTCCTTATGCTTGAGTATGCCCCAATTGCAGGCTCCTGATTTAGTGATGATTTGTAAACAAACAAAACAGATATGTGTCAAAATAATGACAAAACTCAAAACCCTTTTTCTGTAAAGACAATCAGTACAATAATAATTATATATACATATATACATATATATATAGATATATAATCATATCAGTTCATACAAATAGCTCATCATCTGAATTGGAAAACATGGCATAAATCCTAAGGCTCTGGCGTTCTGGCTCCAAGTCACTCTGTACAAAGAAGACAGATCCTGTCTGAAGTCTGAAGATATCTCCTCTCCTCAAATGCAAACTTGTAGTCTTTTCCTCATCAACATAACTCAGCATTCCACTTCCTACACAACACCAAAATTTATACGCACACACACACACACACACATATATATGTATGTATGTATGAGAGAGAAAAATTGAAGTAAGGAAAAATGATGGACACGCAATTAAGATGATGAATGCAAAAGAAAGAGGAACCTGTGTCGACAAAGAGAACCATATCAGCATGGAGGAGCACGGGAAGGAAGAGAGAGTTGGGCTCCAAGGTGAAGAACTCGATATGGTAGGGCCCTCTGATTCCATCACTGATATTAACGGCTGAGATCCGCCCGTACTCATTCTCAACCAATGACTTCCTTTGGGTTTTCCTCACCAGAGGCCTGAAATCTTGATCATCACAACCACCCCAAACATCTTCATCGTCCAAATCAAACTCTGCCTTTGCCTCTGCATGCAAAGCTAGATGAAGAAGAGAAAGAGAGAAGAAGAAGAACGAGAAGAAGACGGGTAAAGTCGAAGCCTTTTTGGACATTTTTTTTTTCTTTTTTTGTTTCTCTTAATTTTTGTTGAAGTGGGGTGTGTGTGCGTGCGTGTGTGTGTGTGTGTTATGCTGTCCTGTCTAAATAGAAGAAAGAGTTGGAAAAAAGAAAAGAGAAAACATCGAAACTGACTAACGAGGATGTGAAGAAAATGAGTACGTGTCGTTTAAGGTGGACACGTGCATGCATGCATGCAAACACGTTGCGGCTGATTTGGGTGAGTTGGACCTGACTCTGCTGTGCAAAACGCCAAATTATTCCTGTTGAAGTTTCTTGTGATCAGCTTTAGCTGTTGATAGACTTCATGCACCGAAATAATTTTTATTGATATATTTCTTCAGCATTGGAGTCTCCGTTTATTATTTTTAGCGTGCGTTTGGATTATCAGATTAAAATTTTAAGTTAGAATTGATTAATTTTTTAAAAATTAATTATAATTTTTATTTATTTTTCAGGAAAAAAATTAAGATGAAAAAAATATAATTTAATTGGAATTAAAATGAAATGTCAAAAAACCATTAGTAAAAAAAAAAAAAACCTAAATAATAATTACTAAAAAGTATATAATAGGACCAGCAACGTTTGGTCATACCGTGCGACCCGCGATAGAATACTTCATGGTTTCAAATAAGGCAGGAGCAAACTTCTAGTTGGTGTCTCAATTATTGTCATTAAAAAGAAATGTACTTTCAATCATGATATATTTATGATTAGCTTACATTTGGTTTGTCGGTTGGAGGATTGTCGGTTGGAGGAGATGAAATTTTTTAAGTTGAAATTGGATGATTTTTTAAAAATTAATTATAAATTTTGTTAACTTTTCAGAAAAAGATAAAAATTGAGATGAAAAATACAACTTAATTGGAAGTAAACTATAACGCTAAACGAAGCGTTAATGTCATATTTATTCATGAGGTTTTTAATCACAGAAAAAGTTTAGTTATATTAAAATGTTTCTGTAAGTAAAAACCTTTAACTAAAAGTTTCAGTAGAAAAAGAAAAATTAAGTTGTGATTACGTTAAATGCATCATAAGGTTGTTATTAAAAGAAGAGAAGCGCAGCACTCTGCAGGCAAGTAACACTACCCAGATGAAAAGGAGCTTAGACCTGAATGAGCCAAATGAAGACGAGATCCAATGTTGTGCTTATTTCATGTGTGTTACAATATTAACGCAAGGAGAACCTTGTACCTGATATCGAATATCATCTAATATTTATAACTTTTTATTTAGAAACGTATAATAACTAGTTGATTTATATGTAATTTTCTATTTAAAACCTTATAGCATATTAATTTCCTACTTAGAACTTCATCATATGATATTAGTTAAAATATTACATTAAAATCAATTAATAGGTACAATGTAATACAAAAACAATTACGTACATGTGCCGTATAGGAAGGGCGTCGGATAGCCACCCTTCCCTAAATATACAAGTATATGAGGATAAGGATTGGGTTCGATCCAAGTAAAATTTTAGCATTTAAAGATACTCTAACAAATTAAATATTTTAGATAACATGAATGAATAAATACACAAGCAGATACGGAAATCAATCCCATTAATCTCAAACAAAAATATAGTACAATCGGTTGAGGTTAGTAATAAGATTACAATAGGGCACTCTTTTGCCTTGTTTTTCTTTTACTTGAACCTAGCTATTTACACTAAAAAACTAGTGATTGACACCTCAACAAAGGTAAGAGGCTAGGTTTCAAATTTTTGCGCTTGCTATGTTTTCTACGTTATAAAACTTTTTCAGAAGTTTTTTTTCTAAACACATATTTTTATTTCAACATTCAAAACATCATTTTCAGATATCCTCCAACTCTTATGGCCATTTATCTTGACATATTAATTTAGAATTCTCCAATTGGGATTTAAAAATCCACTTCGACCAAATAAATGGACCCATGTAATCACCTATGGTACACCCAATCACGACCTTTGCGGGCTCCTCGAACGTGATTTGGATCAACACAAGAAGTCTGCTCCTCATTCACGTAACAGGATGTGAATGTTGGGATTGGACCTTGAGGGAGAGAAAAAAAAACAAAGAACATCTTTACAAAAACGGGTATCAACAACTTTAAACATTAATGTTTAAAACCATGAGCCTTCAAGGTCCTTGAATGTCGGATTTGGGTGCCACATCACATGTGCATGTGCCCATGAGACCCACATGCATGTGTTCAACATTAAGGGTCCGTTTGAGGTAGGTTTTGAAGACGAGTTCTGGATTGAAAATGAGTTGCAATTTTCAACATTTGCATTTTGGGGGAAAAATCTGTTTGAAGTAAAAAAAGTGTAAAATTTTAAAATATGTTCCTAAAAAAATATCAATATGGATTTTGTTTTATTTCTCTTGAAATTCATTGTAATTAAAAAAAAATTATTTTATTTGGACTTGGAAAAACAAAGTTATCATAGGCATTTAGAGATGTGAATAGTAAAAAAAATTTTGAGTTCAAGAAAATGATAAAATAAGTTTTCCAAATCACATGTCAGTAATAGCCCCCAAATAGGTGCCCCACTTCACACAATTACCTCTAGCGGACACCCTACATGGTGCCAACCAACGAACACATCCCTGACCCAGCCCAAGTCTTGTGCGCTCGTGATTTAGGGCTCGTTTAGAGTCACGTTTGGAGATGATGTTTTGAAGATTGGAGATGGTTTGAATTTTAAAAATATGCGTTTAGTGAAAATAAACTGTTTTTGGAGTAAAAAAATATAAAAACTTGAAACATGTTTAGAAAAAAAAAAATATATGGATCTCGTTTCATTCCTCTCAAAATTCTATATAATTTGAAAAAAAAATCATCTCAGTTTGATTTAAAGTGACAAAGTTATGAACTTTAAAAGTTTAAATTTTTTGAAAATATTTGGAAAAATAAATAGTAAAATTAAAGAAAAAAGACCAAAAAAAAAAAAGTTAGAAAAAAAGTTTCTAAATATGACCCCAGACGGGGCCTTATTGCACTCGCTTCTCGGTGCTTGCCGAAGGCGCCCACGGGGACGTACATGTTGCTACTGATCAAATCTACTGCTATAGGCTAATTTTCCATGCCAAACAGCCACACTCCAAATTTTTGCATGCCAAGTCCCTAACTGGCGTTCGTAATTTGTTCCTCGAGCAAATAACTAGTTCCCAATTTGACACCGTCCATGTACAATTCTAACACTAAACACCTAGTACATTTGAGCTTCATTTTGGTTGACCCTTAAATTTGATGCATGTGTCAACTTCAAGAAACTAAAAATCTATAAGCTGTACAGAGAGAATTAGAACCTTATTACGTCAACAAAATTTGAAGGCCTTCGTGGTTGCATGTATACATAGTTTAGCATTAATTATATGATTAACTCTACCAAAGGTATATAGAGTTTAAATTCCCCGCCGTTAGATTCAAAAAAGAATTTGAAGGGGCTCAGCATTGGTTCATATTTATGTGGTGCAATTTTATGAAATTTTGTTAGATAACTATTTAACTTTTTGAATATGATATTAATTATTAAATTAAATCTGAAAAGCAAATATATGCGGTTAATATTTTTATTGATTATATTCAAATAAATATTTAGTGTTAACTTTTTAAAAGATTAAACTCTTTAGACTAATATTTATTCAAATATTTTTCTTGTATTGCGATTTTCAGAATCATCTTCAATTTATTTAGTACGTTTGATGGAAAAGGACTGGAATTTAGCTCTGTGATTTTTGTCCCCCTGAGATATTGACATTACGTGTATGGTTCAGAATTCCATATACACGCAGATATATATATATATATATATTCTTTATATATATATATATATATATATAATAGGTGATTACAATTGAATCCAACTACAAACCTAAAAATTCGATTATCAAATGGACTATCTTGAGTTGTTCATGTCATCAATTCAAGTGGCTAAAGAGCACCAAATACCCTCTTTCACCATAGACCACACAACATCTGATTTCAAATAATAGCTAGCTAGTCTCTCCTCTTCTCCTTCTCCACCTGAATGGCTAAAAAAACGCCACAGAGAGAGAGAGAGAGAGAGAGAGAGAGAGAGAGCGATATGGAGTCCACGTACAAAATTATGTAGAAAAAAGAATCCCAACCCATAAAGAAAAGAAAGCGGAGAGATAAATACTTGTGGTCATAAAGAAAACTAATTGAATCAAATGGGTATTTTCTCTCAAAGCAAAACCAACATATCCCTTACGGATCCCCATACTGTAAGAAAAAACCGCCAAAAAAAAATTAAATTTAATTAAAGTACCCCCATTAAAAGCTCATGCTTTGTAGAGTACAAGATATATAGATAGAAGATCCGCCACTTTGATGCCCAAATCACCACTCCCCCACTGTTCCAATACTCTCTCTCTCTCTGATATTACTTTGCTTTGGTTTGCTTTGCTTTGAATGCCTTTTCTTTTGGAGTGGGAGTGCGATGGGAGACCCAATATCTTTTTGCATGATTGATTTTGCAGTATAATGTATTAGAATCTCAACCCTCACATAACCCTTCCTTTTGTGTTCCACAAGCCTCTTTCCTTCCACCACCGCGTGTGTTCCGCGTTCCTAGCGAGCGCTAACAAGTTCTAACATACCTTGGTTGTTAAGTACACGACCAAGTATATATATATATATATATATATATAATATTATTCGCATATAACCACAAAAGAAGGAGCTCATATATACATGTGTTTATTAGATTAAGTATGAAAATAAACGATCGAGTCCCATATTGTAAAAACACAAATAAAAATAATAAACATATAAAGGTTATAGGTCACTTCACTAAATAAGTTAACATTTCAATATGAAAGTTCAATCCTTGACGAACAGCTTTCAATCCCTTAGCAGTCTCAAATTCATATTCTTCTTTTTAATCTTCACATATTAAAGCTAGAGATATTTAATTAGAGGGAGAAAAAGAAAAGAAAATCAACAAACGGAAGTTTTGTTATAAAATCGATGTCGATTAATTAGTATTAAAACACATTTATTTATTGGATCCTCGGATTTGATCGGCTGATTTGTGTGGAATCATCTTTCCCCCACCCCCCCCCCCCTCAAAGGGGGGTTGAAGAATATAATCTTGTTGTTATAACGATTTATATTCTTTACTTTGTGATGTCATTCTTTGACGTTTGTTTATGATTTATTACGTAATAACATGTGTTATTCTTGTGGACGGACAAGGATCATGCTTACCAATTAAGTAGGTATAACCAGAAGTACGATCTAGAAGACTAGGATTAATTATTAAACTAAAACAATATAAGTTTCTGATCATCTGAATATACAAGCACGTAAAAAACTCAAATTAATTAGATTACAATTTCAAGCCTTTTGTAGAATGGTTCATGATTCATAAAGCTAATAGCAGCTAGAGTGTACCTTATAATTAGGTTATAAGCAGACAAATTAAATTTTTGCTGGAGTGGCTTATACTCTTTTGTATTTATGGGTGTTATAGCAAATAGCAAATAGTTAATTATTTATTTTATTGTTAACAGAAAAGTAGTTCTTTTATTTAATCATAAAAAATCATAAAAAGATAAAAGAGATATCTTGTTGGTATTACTTTGCATTTAAGGCATCTGAGTCTTCAACAATGTTGTCTGTGTTTATCCATTAATTTCCAGGAGCTAGGATTCCATTTAATGACTTTTTTTTTCCCTTCCTTTTTTGCCAAGAAATTGACTGAATTACTGTACTTATTTTTGTATATTTCTCTGCAATTTCGATTCGCAGACCCTAGACATGGTGTATTTAGCACAGTTTTTGCTTTTACTTGAAGAAGATAAGTCCAAGTTGTATTTTATAATAAAGGTTTGGAATTCCACATTTTAAAAAGAGCCTAATGGATCAAAATAATTTTTAAATTTTTCAATAAGTAATAAAAATGTTAAAGTAAAATTTACAATGTCTTCTTTAAATTTTAGTACAAATTTTAAGATCTATTCAGAAGAGATTTTTTGAGTAGTCATATTTTGTGACTTTGACTAGAAGATCAGAAAGTCAATATTCTTATGACAGATCATTTAAATCTACTTCATAATAAAAGAGAAAATTATGAAAACAACCTCACGTATGTTTTTATTTTTTGTCATCTTACTTGGATTTTTGGCCCTCAACACTATCTAATTGGAGGTAAAATAAAAATAAAAAAACTAAAGCAATTATAACTGTGACAACAATCGATGTGCTTTCTGACAAGCAATATCCTACAAATAACGACCTCTAAAATAACTTTTTAGGCCAAGCTAGCTATCAAAAATAACTTTAGGAAGCCATGTTGAACAGGTCCTAACTAAACTGAACAAAAATTTCATTTGTTTTACTTAAATAAAGAAAAGATAATATATACTACGTTTACAAAAATACTTTGTGAATCTCAATGTATTGAGCAAAATAATGCTAACTACCCTCGGTTTTTAATAATTATTTTAAGATTAATTGACATGATAATATTTTAAACACCTAACGATTAAAAAAAAAAAAGTATAACTCGTTTTTATAGTCCAGTGAATATTTAAAAAATTAGGATAATTAAAATTAGAATTCCTAACATCTTTTTTAATCCGTAAGCCGTTTTTTAAATTATGATGTCATATGATAGTTAGAAGATAGGTAGTATGAATGAAATATTTTTTTCCTACTTTAACATAGAATTCTCATATTGAAAAATAAAAGGGGTATCACGGAAGACACGAGTTAAATAAATTATGAAAAGTTATTAACTGAATAACATATGCATAAAGTGTTTGTGGAGATGTTGTTTTTGCATTGGATCCCTTGGATCGACATGCAGATGTGTTCACACCTTGGATTTTATAATTAATAACGAAAAAACGAATCAAAAAAAAAAAAACATTCCATGCTTGATTGGAAACTTTAAATAATCATTGATTAAGACTAGAGTAGTGGCACTGGTCATAAAATATGACATATTAAAAGCAAAGAAAATAGTATAGTAACTTTGACATGGTCGAAAGAGGACCAAAAACATCTTTTATAATTGAGGTTGGCAAAAACCTTTCTCTTAAAGCCCCACTTCCAATTGTCAAGTAAAATAAAATAAAATAAAATAAAAAATTGAAAAAAAATTAAGGGACTGTTTGGAGGACAATAGGAGACAGAGTTTTAGTTATATTTTGGTTGAAGTTGAGTTTCAAAAAATTTGTGTTTGGTTGAACAAAAAATTAGCGTAAAAAAATGTAAAAACATGAAATATGTTTGAAAAAAATATTAATAAGGATATTGTTTTCTCCATCTTGAAATTCTATATAATTAAAAAAATATCTGATATTTCGACTTGAAAAAAATTTAAATTATAGATTTTTAAAATTTGAATTTACTGTAAATGTCTGTAAAGTTTTATTGGAAATACAAGATTCCTCCGAATGCAAGTTTGAAAACCAGACGACGAAAGACATCCCCAAACACTCCCTTAAAAATAAAGAAAGGTGTGTAAGCTATAGCTATTGCGTGTGTGCGTGTTTGTGAATTTGTTTTATTTATTTATTTTTTTGGTACGTCTAAATGGAAAGGAGATGGGATTGCCAATAAGTGATTGCACTATCACCACCAATTGGAACATATTCCTCTTTCTCTCCTGTCGCCGCCGAAGCCAAAGCCAAAACCAAAGCCAAAGCCAAAGCCCATGGCCATCTATCCTACGTGGGCGTGTTTTCTACGCGCTGACTTTTTAGTTACGGCCCCTTTTATTTTCTCTCTCTCTCTCTCTCTATATTACATCCCAGACCCATGCATGTCCGACGCAAAAGCCACCCTTGTGGGTCCACCTCCCATGGGTTTAGTCCTATCAAGAGGGCCCCAGTCAATGAGATTTCTATTTAACTTTCACTTGATGCCCTAGGGCTTTTTATTTTATTTATTTATTTATTTAATTTTTTAAGTAGTGTGAAATGGACATGCATTTCTGCAGTATCCTTGAGCAGTAAGTAGACGGTGCTGTGAGCAAAGCTCCTCAGGTATTTCTTCGTGAATAAAGAGACATGGTTAAAAGTAAAAAGTTATTTCCTTGGGACTTCAATCCTTTTGAGAATGGTTTCATAAGTAGACCTTTCTTTAAGTTGAATTTTTTAGACGAACTTGTATATTAGGAGAAATCTTTCTCTCCCTCTCTCGTTGACGGTGGTGGTATAATGATAAGAATGTCTTACTTAATTAATATCTCGTCTTTTGTTAGTTCATAGGTTCGAGTCTTGATGCATACAAAAATCTAGTATTTAATTAAATATATACATATATATGTGTGTGTGTTGGCTACTAGTAAAGTTTTGGGCTTATAGTTGATGAAGTTCTAAGTTCAAGATCTTTGATAATTGACATAACATCATCAGTGGTTCTAATTGACTCTATGAACGTGAAGACACCGATATCTTCTTATTAGTTTCAACCAAAAAAATAGATAAATAAATAAATAAACCTCTCACTCTTTTTAATTTTAAAATTTTTCTTTTTATATATTGTACTGTACTGTGTCTGTCTATATGTTCTAAAATAATTCTTATTTTAATGCTCCTTTTATTATGAAGAATAGAAACAGATAAAAGTACTGCCATAAAACATGTAACTTAATCTGTCAAAGTTCTTTTTTTCATTCATATGCTTGGTTTATAAGAACAAAGACAGAATACTAACAACTAAAACAGCGCAGAAGTCATTTCATCTTTGATCATCATACACAACATATCGAACCTCTATGGTGTCAAATACATATACATGTATATAGATATATATATATATAAATTAAAAGAATCTTCAATTTATGCTGGCAGAGAAAAAAAAAACAGAAAAGAGAAGAAAAGGATATGCATTGTCAAATAATTCAACTAGTAACGGTGAAATTAAGTTGCATGCGTAACTATTGCCAACTACACATTTAAGAGAATCAATATTTCAAGAGAAAATTAAAAAAAAAGAAAAAAAAGTGTGTTTTTCTTTTCGATGAAGATAGTGAAAGTGAAACACAGGTCAAGCAAAGACTCTTGTTGCTTTTGCCAGACAAGGAACCGTAAACGAAGATGCAATAATATTTTCCAATACTTTTTATAACCGGAGAGAGCTGGCAATCTATATGACTACTACATATATGTATACGTGAATGATATCTCTCAAAGTTGTTAATGATGGCCCTTTTATTAAAGCTTTAAAAAAAAAAAAAAAAAAAAAGGGACATTGAGGGGCTTAGTAAAGTTTGGTGGTGGGTTTTCGAAGCTTTTGTGGGGTCCTAATAGAAGTTTGAGGGGGCCACTGCTTTGGAACTTTAACGCCAATATGCGTCTCATTTGTCGTTTCTCAGTTGAAAAAAAAGCCCTTCAATTCTAGTGTTTGGCAATGTTTCAAAGTTCATTTATTTTGCAATATTCAGTCTCCACCGTGGCATTAGTTTTTTTTTTTTTTCCATAATTTTTTTTAAAAATTTTGATATTGATATTTTGCCCCCACCAAACATTGAAATACAAATATCATCGGGACAAATATCGTTTTCACTTTATAAAAAGGTTGAGAGAATAATTTTCCTTTCTTTTGAACCAGGGTATACTTTGAACTATTTTAATTTAACCACAGAAACATATAAAAATTAACGGAACTACTAATTTTCAGCCACAATATGCATATATATATATATATATAATTTGAAACTAACATCTTCAAGTCAAATTTTGATGCATGCATGAAATGCAAACATTTTAACGCACCCCAAATACCAGTTCAGCCTTATCGAGAATATCTTTTTTGCAATTTATTTTAATAAATAGCTTAGCTTCCTCGTGCTGTCTTCCAGGGTTAAGGGCTCCAAAAGAATTTGGTCCCTCTGAATCTACACATGATGACGCCATATATGTATGTGATATATATACCAGTCCCTTTGTGTATTAGAGGGATTTATGATTGTCATGAGCTGAGGCTTTCAAAAGCCAAAATCGATCGAGATCAGAGAATTTAGCCCCAAAGTAAAAGACAAGAAACCCCTCAAATTATTTAAAAAAAAAAAAAAGAAGGGAAATTGTGATATAGTAGTGACTTGAATTAGAAGCTTCAAAGAGATCAAAAGGGACGTCTGTGACGCGTGTCGCACTTGTCTGTCATGTATGCCATTTATAATAACATCATCATATATATCACATATGATCAGTACCTTTCAATTATTCTCTATACGCCCAACCCCCACCCCCCATGCACACACGCAAAGATAAAAAGCACTTAATCATCACCACCAAAAGCCCCCCCTCTCCTCCTCCTCCTCTCTCTAATCTCTCTCCTTTTATTTACCTCTCTTCCATATCTAAATTACATTCCAAAGTAGGGACAAAGCTTTTTGGGCTTCCTAAATTTCAAGTTTTTGAACAAACTTTCTCACTTTTTGCTCACTAGCGATGATCGTCCCCGTTACCTCTCCTCAGAACAACCCAAAATCCGACAACAACAACAACAGCAGTAGCAACAGCAGCGGCAACATCAACAACAACACTAATAATAATATCGTCGGCAGCTTTCACAGCCCGACGCATATTCCGAACCACCTGTGTTACGAGCCCACCTCGGTTCTCGACCTTCGCCGGAGCCCTAGCCCTAGCCCAGTGGGAGGAAATAAGCCGGCCAAGGTCGCTCCCTTATCTGACGTCGTCGTTTTGCCCCAGCAGCCAAATGATCCTCTCGAGTGGGACGAGCCGGTGTTTCACACCTTGGATTGGGACTCCATCATGGGAGACTTGGGCTTGCATGACGATTCTGTGACTTCCTTGAAGAGTTCTTCTACTCTCGCCAATTCTTTTGCTCAACAGTTGAACTCTTGTGACCCTCCGATTCCCCATTTCTCGGATCTGATCGCTCCTATCGCTCCTCCTCAGCCGTTCGATCCCACCCAGCTGCTTCATCATCACCTCCATCATCATAATCACAATCTCAACTTCTCCGAGATTAATCTCGCTGCAGATAATAATAATTACAACCTCAACCTCTTCGACACGACGTCTTCCGGCGACTTCCACCTCCGTAGTAACGGCTTCAATAACAATATCCACGTCGGTTTTGATTTCATCGAAGACCTTATCCGAGTCGCCGACTGTTTCGACTCGGACGACTCGCAACTCGCTCAGGCGACACTCGACCGGCTCAACCAGCGCCTCCGGTCCAGCAATTCCCCGGTCGGGAAACCAATTGGTCGACCTCTCCGGCAGGCCGCTCTCTACTTCAAGGACGCTCTCCAGTCCCTCCTCTCCGGTTCGAATCGAACGGCCAGGCTTTCTTCCTGGCCGGAGATCGTCCAGACCATCAAAGCCTATAAGGTCTTCTCCGGAATCTCGCCGATTCCGATGTTCTCTCACTTCACAACGAACCAAGCCCTCCTCGAAGCCCTCAACGGCTCAGCCTTCATCCACGTCATCGACTTCGACATCGGCCTCGGCGGCCAGTACGCCTCGCTCATGAAGGAGCTTGCCGAGAAATCCGATTCCCTCAGACTCAGCCCTCCGGTGGTCAGAATCACCGCCGTCGTGCCGGAGGAGTACGCCGTCGAGAGCAGGCTGATCAGAGAGAATCTCTCTCAGTTCGCTCAGGAATTGAAGATCAGATTCCAAATCGAGTTCGTCCTCTTCCGAACCTTCGAGGCCTTGTCGTTCAAGGCGATCAAGTTCATGGACGGAGAGAAGACGGCGGTGCTCCTCTCCACGACGGCGCTCCGCCGCCTCTCCGGAGACTGCGGCGGGGGAGGGTTTTTCACCGACGTGAGGAGGATCTCGCCGGCGGTGGTGGTGTTGGTCGACAGCGAGGGTTTGGGGGAGGTCGGTGCTACAACGTCGTTTAGGAGGAGCTTCGTCTGCGGGCTGGAGCTCTACTCGATGGTGATTGAGTCGCTGGACGCGGCGATGGTGGGCGGCGAGTGGGTGAGGAAAATCGAGACGTTCGTCCTCCGGCCAAGGATTGCGGCGGCGGTGGAGGCGGCGGCGGCGAGGAGAACGGCTCCGTTTCGGGAGATGCTCCACGCCGCGGGGATGAGGCCGGTGCAGCTCAGCCAGTTCGCGGATTTTCAGGCGGAGTGCTTGCTGGGGAAGGTACAGGTTAGAGGCTTCCACGTGGGCAAACGTCAGGCCGAGTTGGTGCTTTGCTGGCACGACCGGGCCCTAGTCGCCACGTCAGTTTGGAGGTGTTAGAGGGGGGACTTAACTTACCTATTTTATTTATTTCAACTTATAATTAATTGGGGAAGGAAAAAAAAAAACAAAAAACCAAAAAACAGTAGCCCAAAAATAGTAACGAAAAGAAAGTCTGGGATGTAATTAATTGTAACTGGAGTCATCCTGGGCATATTGGTTTATTATGTGTTTGGTAGTTGGTGTTGTTGTGTAGTTGGAGAGGAGTAGGGGTGTCCTGGTCCATATCCTTTTGGTGTTTTTATTTTTGGAAGTTTTTGGTTGTTTTTCAAACAAAATTATTAATAGGGGACTACACAATTATTGGGCAAAATCGCATATACCCAATTTCTTCCTTAGTATTCCTTTTTTTTTTTTTTTTTTAGTACATTTTACTACAATTTTTAGTTACTTTGTGAGGCAATCATGTTGGAAACAAATCGTGTCAAAATTGAAAATTGGAAAGCATATTTTTTACTCAAAGACAATTATTATAAAAGATAGTCAATTAGCAATTTCACAATTATGAAAGTTAGATTTGATTTTGGCTTAATTCTTAGATAAAAAGTAAGTTAATTTCTCATTTTAATATTTTTATTTTTATTTTCGGAATTATTTATTTTTCTAATTATATTTTTAATTTTTTGTTTCTATTTATGACAGTTTAGCCTATAAATATATTAGTCCATCGTACGTGGATATACAATCAGTTTTCGAATGAAATTTTGAGTTTTACTCTTCTCTTTCTAATTTTTAGTATTCTTTTAAATCAACAAATTTTGATGTTAATTTTCAGAATCTATCCGGCCCTTTGTTTTTACTATTTTACTTTTTTAATGTAAACTTTTACTACATCACTTTGGGTGAAATGAATATAAAGCAAAAATAAAAGTGTACATGAAAAACAGAGCATGGGAAGTTTCGTCTTTGTAACTACCGCTACTGGTTAATATCATATGATTATGAGCTTGCAAAAGGACGCTTCTTCTTTTCGGTAAAGAAAGGACACTTTTTTATGTAATGGTCGTTGCTCAACTCCAGTTTATTTATTGAGTTAATTGTTCGTTGGGTTTTTTATTATTATGCGAACTTAATAAAGATATATTAAAATTTTTATATTTTATAGTAATAGTGATTAAAATATTCGTATAACTTTAATCGTGGTGAGATCGATTATGACGACATACCAGCGGAGGTTTACGGGGGTCGTGCACGCAACCATTTCAACAATACAAGGCCGGTGGTGTGGACTCAGGTTGGTGGGGCGGCGATGTTGCTTTGGAGAAGGGAATATGGGAGCTTTGAAACATTGAAATGTCCAAATAAGTTTGAAAAGAATAAAAGCTAAGGCCCGTTTGTTTCGTTGGTTCATTTTAAACTTTTCATATCAGTTTTTATCTTTTTCTGAAAAAGTTATTTGTCTTTTCTGAAAAAGATTTTTGTCTTTTCTGAAAAGTCAATAAAAATTACTATTAAAACTTAAAATTTCTAACTCAAACTGGTGAACTAAACGGACCCTAACTTAAGATCAACAAGTGAGATTTTTGTTTGACTTTGTTAGCTTTAATTTTGACAATTTGGCTAATATTTTAACTATAAATGTAAATGACATTTTTGCTTGTAAAATTAAATCGGGGATTAAACAATCACCTAAAGATTCAATGCAATTAAACTTTTTTTTTTTTTTTTTTTTTCTGTTTTAGTGCGAGCATTTTTGACGCACTATTTGGAGAGGAAGTAAACGTCTATAGTTTGATGCTAAAAGAAAGAAAGAAAAATACCATTGTGTTTGACCAACAGAACATAAGTTGTCTAAACACGACGAATTTTTCCTGCAGCAAAAGAAAGACCAAATATAAAAGGGGGAAAGATGACACATTGAAGAAACCTACCCTGATTTTGCGGCTGGGGTAAGAATTTAATTCTCGAAATAAATTAAAAAAACGTTTTAGCTAATTTAACACTTTAAATCTAAAGGATATCTCTACCTCTAAATTAAAAAATAACATTTATTTTATAACTTTAATTTTTAACGTTGGAGGGGGAAAAATGTAGGTTTTTGTTTTGTCTGATTAATTACAATTTGACTTTAGTAGAAAAAAGAAACTTTGTTGTGTGTTTCTTTTTTCTTTTTTCCCCCTTTTGGATTTACGTTGTGGCATTTTTTTTTGGTAATTAATTTGCATTTTTTTTAAATATAATAGTTTAATAGTTTTATTTTAATTTTATAGAGAGATATTGAATTAATTTCCACATTAAAAATTTACAATGCCACATGACGAATTGCTTTTAGACATTAATAATATTGTCTACAACTTTTAAAGGTTATTAATTCATTTGTATCATTTTGATATGAAAATTAGGTTTAAATTTTCTACTAAAAATGCACATTTAAATTCTTAATTTTGAAAGTGATATTTCTCTAAATCACCATGTTTCTCTAGTCATTTATCATACCTTTAAAACAGCCGTTTCAATCATAGTGTAAAAGTAGATTCTGATGTAAAGTTTTTTTTTTTTTTTTTCCCTCTCTCCTTTAAAAAAAAAAAATCACATTGCGGTATGCTACTATGTTCGTAACTATATATATATATATATATATATATCAAAAACTAGTATTTCTATTTTTCTTTTAAAGCGTCCAGCACGAAAAAGATTATCACTTTACAGTGTTAACAACAAAAATATAAATTATTTTTGAAATTACAAAAATATTTTGAATGTCGCTCACTCAAAAACTATCACAGATAATTATTATAATTATACTATATAGAAAGAATCAATCAAAATCGAAACTTTAATTTAATGCTTGAAGAAACCATCTCCAGAAAAAGTTGAAGGCGCCAATAGGTTAAATTACTAGTATTCACCAAAAAATTACTAGTATTTGAAAATAAAAGATAAAGATGTGGTAGAACCATTTTTATTTACCTTTTTGGTAAACTCCCTTTTTAAATCGTTAAGATGTAATCAAACAGCCGATATGTTGTTTGTGTATGATAGTTATAGTATATCTTATCTTATATTAGTATAAACTAAAAAATTTAAAAATAATATATAAAAAATAAATTAAAAAAAACACCCATTCCGACGATGATCCCCAACTGAACCCCCCTCCCCCACCAACGCTGACGAGCCCAGTTCCCCCCCCCCCCACCACCACCACGATGCCGACCATCCTCCTCCACCCCCACCCCCACCCCCCCAACATCGAGAAGCCCAATCCCTCCCTTCCCTCGAAGTCGTAGCATCGGTGTTGGGGGAGGGGGTGCCTCCTCGGCGTGATCACGGGAGTGTCAGTGGACGGTCGCAAGATCAGTTTAATTTTTATTTTTTAATTTTTTGAATTTCTATTTTTTTTATTTTTAGTATATAATACTATGAGTTAAGGTGCATTATGATTATCATGTACAAGTAACATCTTAACCGTTTGATTATATCGGTGTAGTTTAAAAATAAACTCTTCTGATACAGTATTTGAATGAGATTTTACCACATATTTACCCGGAAATAAATAAACAAATATTTCTGTTCTATAGAACGACACCGTTTCCTGGAGAGACCGCCCAGGCACAGCTTTTGTATCCTCAAAAATAAAATGGGAAAAATAAAATAAAAAACTAGTAAAAATAAAAGACGCCGGTGGCTGAAAAACGAAATTGGCGGTAAATCGGATTCTCCGCTTTACTTTGCTTCACTTGTAATGGCTCTTCTCGGATCCAATATTTCCAGCGAGGTCAGTACGGATCTTCTCCTTCAATTTTCTCTCCTCTTTCTCCTTCCTCTGCCTAGGGTTTCATGACGGCGCCTCTATTTTTTTCTCTCTTTGATTCAAGCTCCAAATTCCGATCTCAAAATTTTCCGTTTCGTCCTCTTTTTTCTACTTCATTTCGTAGTTTTAGTTTGATCTCTGTTGAATTTTGAGAATCGAACGGTTTATTCAATAATTTGGTGTTAATCCGACTCGAACTGTACACTTTACTCATTTCTCTTCACGAGTCATTTTGCTATTTGAATTCAATATTTGTGTGTGTGTGTGTGTGTGTATTTTTATATATGTTTTCCTGAATTTGAACTTGCTAGTAGTTTATTTTTTTGATTACTAATGGACTAGAACAAGTTTCGACCGGAGCGACGATTTGGCTCCAATATCGTTACGCTTATGATCATCCATTTAAAAAATTGCTTGTGAACTTTTTTTTTTAATTCGTTACTTTTATGATTCTTTGATTCTCACATTGATTCTTTCATGTTTATAATGCAGGTCGGATTGCGGATACTCCTTTGTCCTCTTGGATCTAACATCGTAGTTCGAACGGCGTGGTAAGTTCTGTGATTAATGCGTTTTCTGATTATGTTACTGTTTTTTGATTGCTTCAGAATGTTCTTTCTAAATACATGCTACTTCAATAGATAAGGATTTATATTCTCAAGTTGATAATTCGTAGCTCGTCATAGGTCCTTAATGTGTTCTGTGACACTAAAGCTACGATCCTTATTGTTCGGTTGTTTTTTTGGTCTTGTATAGTTGTTCTGTGGGGATTGCTCTACCTGTGTACTCTACATTTAAGGCAATTGAAAAGAAAGACAACAATGAGCAACAAAGATGGCTTTTATATTGGGCAGGTCAGTATTTCTTTATTTATTTATATATACATTTTTGGTTTATGGCATGAAATATGGAATATCTGCTGCCTATTTCAAAATTTTTGTCTTGTAATTAGAACGTTATCAGGCAAACCGGAGTTATCAAGTGGCAGTTGCCACTAATGAGATTTGCTAAATTTGAAACCCATGCTGTAGGAACTATTCTCGATGAACAGATGATGGAAAATTTTTTATATAAATAAAATTCATGCCGCTATTTTCGTCTTCTGTCATATCAAGAATTGATTATCTTGAAAGAACAATGTTGACATTGTGCTGCGATGTATTTGCATGGAAGCAAGACAAACCATCTTTGTCTACTTCAGTCATTTCCCGATTACTTTGCATCCTGAAAAAAAGTCGATATTGGCATGTTCTGCTTGTGTGAGTGTGTCTGTGTGGCTGCTTCTGTGTTGTTCTGTTGGTACTCAGAAACATGTGATTATTGGTTCTGGCATGCTCTATGAACTTAGTTCTGTTTATTAAATTATTGCAGCATATGGTTCTTTCAGCCTTGTGGAAGTTTTTGCCGATAAACTCATTTCCTGGTATGATTCTGAACTCCATTCTCTAAACTATGGTCCTTGTTTTCACAGTGACAAGTTACTATAATTCTGAGTTATTAGGATAAGATATGCATTAGTCAGTGATAGGATAAACATAATGTGATCAGGTCTATCAGTTTTCCTAATTCACTTTTGCATGTTTCTCATCTTATCTATCCTCCAAGTATTTGTGTGTTGCTTTGATCATGCATCTGCGATCTACGGCTACCTTGTTATGAACACAGTAGGAATTCCATCCAACTTTGAAGACTAGAGATAAAACATTTGCCTTCTAATTGTCTTTTCTCAATGACGATAATCTGTTATTTGCAGCAAACTCTCATAAGTGGGTCGTGTTTTTAAAAACTGTTGGCTATATTGATGTTAAAAAGGTCATTATTGGTCATACTTATGTTCAGTAATTTTATCATATCGGCAATGGAGAGAGATAATTACTTCAATCCAAGGAAACATGACATCTGATGTTAGTACTTACGATAATACAAGTAAACAGTTTGGATTTGGAATACATCTAGTATCTGTATTTGTTTGAATCTAATTGCTTTCCTGATGTTTGACTGTCATAATTCACAGGGTTCCCATGTATTATCATGTGAAGTTTGCATTTCTTGTATGGCTTCAACTTCCATCCGGTGATGTAAGCTAGATTCTATGCTCCTCTTTAGTGTGTTTCTATCAATGTTTTGGATAATTCTTATTTCTTCCCACACGCACACGCAAAGTTCATCCACTCGAATCACATATGAGAACTTTCGTAGGTGAATTAACTGCTACTTTCCCACAGGGTGCTAAGCAGTTGTACACGAGCCACCTGCGTCCATTCTTCTTGAGGCATCAAGCTAGGATCGATCAATTTTTGGGCATCACATATCGTGAAATGGTATGTTTGTCCGTCATATTTCTTATTTCATTTTTCACTATTTTAGTTCTCTGCTTTCCCTACTACTAGATTACCGCGTAAAAACTGTATTCATTTTTTTTACCCCACATATAAAGCTTTAAATGGAATGTGTTTGTAAGTGATTCTTTGGTTTTTAATTTGCAGGTCAAACTCATCAGTGCGCATAGAGAAGAAATCCAATATGCTAAGGTGGTACTTCTTAAGATTATGGGATCAGGTGAGGCTGAGCCCAATCCTTTTTTCCTTTGGATGCTGCCGTGGAATGCTAAGTTTTCACTAGACAAAACTTATCATAGGAACTATTCTTTTATATATGATATATAAGTTATCATTCTTTATTGGTAGATGCGTGAAAAATTATCATACTGACTCATATTAGAAGTTCCATTTTTTATCTTATTTGTTTGTTTTTATAAAAATCCAGCTGATCAATTCTTGAAAGGTGGAGACGAACCGCGACAAAGCAACGCAATCGAAGGACAAAGAGCAACAACCCCGGATGATGTTGAGTCTGATCGTGAACATGGTGACTAGCGTACGCTCTTGCTAACACTACTACGTATGATTGAAATCCTTTTTTCTTCACTTCTTGCTTCTAGAGTCGAGTCCCTCATAATCCTTTGAATTATGCCTAAATAGTAGCATTAATTTTCAATTGTGCTGGGTCATAATATTAGTTTCTTCACCATTGGGTGGCCTGTAAACGTTTTTATTGCTAGTCTTTATTAGCTTTTGTGTTTCTTCAAACATTTGCTTGGTATGATAATTAGAACTACAACCAAAAAAAAAAAAAAAAAAAAGAAAAAGAAAAAGAGGGAGAGGGAGAGGGAGAGAGGAATAGAAAGAAACCATAGTGAAATAAAACAAACATCATAACAATATTTTAATTTGAATTACGGATCTCCTGCTATATATCTTTTTTTTTTTTTTTTTTTTTTTTACCCGGGATAATGATACAACAACTTTGCAAAAATAAGGTAGGTAACCTAGTCCGTGCAACTCAATTAAAGATTAGGGGTTAATGGTGTAAATTAGTAGCCTAAAAAAAAGAAAGAAAGAAAGAAAGAAAGATATTCTATGCTCAATTAAGTTCAGGAATATTGTTTCCCGGACTAATTTAATTAATTTCAACCCTAACCGCAAGGACAGTGCTGGGATTTTTTTTTTTGTTCCCGTCTTCTTTGTTTAGCTCTTGCCCTCACCACTACGAGTTTGATGTTCGAGCTTCGCGATGACTTCTGGTCCACACAATCGCGTTAATTCTTCCTGTTACGGTTACAAATTCAAGTTTGTCAGAAAAAGTGTGTATTAACAGAATTACGAAGCAATGACCGAAAAGAGGAAAAAAAAAAAATCATTAGAGAGAAATAATAAAAATATGATGATTGGCTTGATCTGTCATACGAACAATTTTACGTTCTTCGCAAAATTTAAGATGGGCTTTTACGGTATAAAACTTTCTCATAAAAAAATAAATAATAATAAAGATGCATTTTGCACTTTTTTTTGGAATTTTTTTAATTCGACTAATTGAAAAATGTTCATTAAACCGAAAACAAGAGTCGTTAAAAGGATTAAAAAGGAGATAACCATCATGAAAATACAAACAAGAGGATAACAACCATTAAAGAAAAAAAGGAAACTTAAAAAAAAAAAAAATCTGACTGAAAGTTAGATATTTCCGTTCTGACCAAACCAACAAATTAAGGAAAACAAGGATCTATAGCTTAATTTGGTTTTAATTATTTGATCGAGTTTTCGAACACCGCTATCGGGAGGTGTGTGTAGCAAGAATTGAATTAAATTGCAAAGAAAAATTTTGGGAATAGTAGTTTGAGTTGGAATTTTTAAGTTTTGATAGTAAATTTTTTTGAATTTTCAGAAAAGACAAAAAACTCATGGGAAAAAGACAAAAAAAAGTTTGAATTGAATGGTTTGGATGGTTTCAGCAAACACCAAAATTATGCTTACAAAAAAGGATGAGGCTAACCTTGATGGAACTATTCTCAGATGTAAGCTTTTCGCATTCCTCAGAAAGTTTCTGCAACTCATCCCTAAGGCTACGATTCTCATTGCTCAAGTTCTCAACCCTCACTTGTAACTCTTCACACTCAGCCTGGTGACGACAAAAAAATGCGAAATCGATTTCGCAGTATATACATTGAACAAGCACATTAAAACATAATAATGTTTATGTAGAGTTATCTATATAATATATCTGCAGACAACATAATATTTCCCTTACTATAAAAATCTGCTTGCTTAAATATTACTTTTACCATCTCTTAACCTTGGCCAGAAAGCATGCAATAAAAGGCTTGTGAGGACAAATAGGTAAAAATACATTTTTTTTTACCTGCTTGCGTAATCTTGATCTCCTTGCCGACTCCCTATTGGATTGCTTCCTCTTTTGTCTTTTAAGTTCACGTTCATCCTGTCAAAAGTAGGGGCAACGGTTCAATAAAAACGAAAAAAGACGAAACCTAACAGAAGGGGAACAGAATGAAAACTAAAAGCTAAGGATGTTTAACGGCATTATTATCAACTATATGGATCTGTTTTGTTGGGTATTTCAGGAACAATAGAATAATAATAATAAGCCCGGTGCTAATACCTGAATCCATTGGTCGGGCATTACACCTTCACGTCCAATCATCGTTGCAGGAGCAACTGACGACGTAGCGGCAGATGGGTTTGCTCTCAATTTTGTGGCTCCGGCGCTGGCGGAAGATGCATTCCACAAGTCCATGCCGATATTCAGGTTGGTTGCTGGCATAGAGCCTACAGGCTTCCCAGGTACTGAAGCTTGCAAAATGGAACTAGCAGTGTTATTCTGAGCATTGGCTCCTGAGAAATTATTTGTTAATACATTTCAGCAGTTACTATTACACATGCAAGAATATGTAGTTTGAGGATAAGTAATGTACCGTCCGCGAGCATCTGATCGAAGCTTCCCTTCTTGTTAGTGGATAAATCCTACCAAGAAATTAGGCACATGTTTAACTAGACTACAAATGAGTACATCTAGTTCAGCCCAAAAACAAAAGAGTACATCATGGAACAAGGACTTTCATGGGTTAAAATAACAAGACTGAGAAGTCCAGTAATTAACTGATTTCACATGTGCAACGGTATTTGCAGTTGGATACCAAAAGTCTTATAACCAACTTCCTTAACCGTTCAATAAACTATAAAAAGTACTATTAGTGATGCTACAAACCTGGTGGTTGGTATTCTCGTCGCTTGCATCTGATGAACCCTCTGAACCACTTTCAGCACTATAAACCATCAGATGATTCAATCAGGAAAATACGAAAATAGAAAACACATAGGCTAAGATTAATGCCAAAAAATGACATTGATCTGATGTTTGTCGAGAGGAAAATCCTTTAAAATAGAGGGGAAAAAAAAAAAAAAAAAAAGGATAGAGCACCTTTGTGAAGCGCCATCATTCCCCGAGCCTGAAGTTGCTTTTCCACTCTCCCCAGCCTTCCCACCAACCACTCCCGCATTTCCAGAATTACCCTTGGACTTTTTGGCTGAAGCTCGGTCTTTGCCATCTGAGCCCTTGCCCTCCATGTCTGGATTTGTGTGCATGGGCACAGGAGTCTACAGAAGAAATGGAAGAAAAACTAGATAAACAACTTACACTATTTCCAGATATTTTGGATCCGCGTGGTGTGTTTCAAAATAAAACAGCAATGATATGAGAAAAACAAAACAAGACAGACAAAGACAAAAACAACCAACAGCAAAAGAATATCTTACTGTGGGCATGTTAGGATGAGCATAAACTCCCCCTGGTGGATACATAGCTGGGTATGGAACTGGGGTTCCATATGGCGGAATTAGCGGATGCTGAAAGTTAGTCTACACAAAATCAAAAATTAGCATCTACTGCCGAAGGAATGTGTATCAAAACCTATAATTACAAAGCAAAGGAGATATTAACCTGGCTTCCCCAAAGATATGGATGAGGAGTTGGCGAGGCAACTGTCGAAGCAAAAAAAGGTGGTGGTGTAGCGCCAGTAGTATAATAAGCCTAAACAAGAAGCTGCCTGTAAGCTATAACTTTATATGGTACGGTATACCAAATTTAGTCTCTACTCGACACATCTATACAGTCATAGTTATATCTGATATCCAACATATTTGTATCATCATAAACCTGCATGGAACTCGACCAATCGGGATATGATGGCGCAGTTGGAATTTCCTGCTCAAGAAAATGTAAGATCGTGTGAATAACTTGATAAGGTAGAAACAGGGAAGGAGGAAGTGGGAGTAACTACCTGAGCAGTTGAAGGTGTTGGTTTAGGCTTGGAAGCCGCACTCTCTTCCCCGGTTCCCATCGGATTGCTTCTGCAAACTCCTCTAGTTTTCAAGGATTTAATAGCAGGTCACGTTTCTTCTTGATGATATCTACACAGCACCTGAACACAACAAAATTAACGACCGAAAATTTAGTCTAATAAGCAAAACGAACATGAAGATGATTAATATGGTTAATTTAGGCCAATTACATATTGAAAACTAGCCACATGTCAAAGTTGTTCATCATCAATAATCGAAGAATAAAACCGTATAACAGCTTTCAAACTCAAGACCAAGTGAAGGACTTTTCTAAGAGGCATAGAGAGCAATATCATTTTCTCGAATATTTTCAATTAGCTTAAATACCGGCAGTGCACGTTTCTGAATGTGTGAAAATAAGATCAAGGTATTCGAAACTCTGAGTTTTTGTTTATTTTGTTTATTTTTTATTTATTCTTTTACAGATCAAACCATTCAAAAACAGAGCCCTACAAGCAGAGTCAGACTCTACCGTAGAATTACCCACAAAAAATAGGAAAGGCACAACTATTACTAATTTCTCTATCAATTTTTAAAAATCAACACGAACACAACTTCTCGAGGAATTATTATAAAAACCCTGTAACTAGACATTCAATATATACACCTCTAGTAGAAGAGGAAAAAAAAGTTTAAAAAAAAATTCTCGATGAACTCTTGGATAACACTGTAATTACACAGTTGAAAAGAAACAAATATTAGAAATAAGTATTGGACTAATTACTCAGTAATTACATTAACACTTTTCCGAAACAAATCACTTTCACTTTTTAAAACACAAGCGCACTAATTTTTCTGATGATTTTGTGGCTTAAGAATTACAAACATGACCAGCTAGTTCTTTGACCTTTATTTAAAAAAAAAATGTGAAGAAGGTACCTAGTTCTTTGAATTAGTAGTAAAAAATTAGTCAAATGAAGTATTTCCTGCTACAAGACAGGTTCTCAAAATTCTGTTCAAAGCACAAAAATACAAAGTCGCGGAAGTATTACCAAATATTAAATTAGCAAGATCGTTGAGTTCGTAGTAATTTGTTAAAAAGTTCAAAATCGAGACAGAAAATCCGAATTCCATTTACGTAAATTTTCTCTCTAAACACTTTCAAAAAAGAAAAAAAAAATTTCTCTGTAATCCCGACTTGGTTTCATATAATTATTAAGCAACACAAAAACCAAACACGTATTTCCAAATTACAAAACCAAGTTGAAAATCAAGCGACAGAATTCAAACTATATTCAACCAGAATTACCAAAAAGAAAAAACAAACAAACAGTAAAATTAGCAACTTACATCCTAAATCAAGCGATTCTCGTTTTCATAATTCATAAACAGAAATGAAAATCCTTTCCAAGCAAAAACAAGAAATAAATGTATTAATTAATTAATCAGCTAATTTGGTAAAGAATTCGAAACCAGAGCCTCAAATCCACGAGAGAGAGAGATTAGAGAGAGAGAGAGAGAGATTGGACTGACCTGTGCTCATGCCGTGTGGATGCAACTAGAGTGAGTAGACAGGTTTTTCTTCTTCTTTTTTTTATTTAATAGGAAAAAAAGTCCAGGTCGGACGGTCTAATATAAGCAAGTTTTCAAAAGAAATTAAAAGCGTGAACGGCAAAGAATCAACGGCCGATAATTTAGGGCAGGAGAACTGGAGAAGGAATCTCAGCGGTCCAGTCCAGAAACAGAGACAGAGAACAACACACAAAGGCTAACTAACATTAAGCGAAGAACACGAAAGGGGTAAGTCTGCTTCTGGTTTCTGGGTTGTTGTTTTTCCTTTTTTTTTTTTTTTTTTTAATTTTTCTTTTTCTAGTTCTTAGGTTGTTGTTGTTGTAGTTGTTGTTGATGTTGTTGGATGTGGGTGGAGGTGGGTGAGTGCAGGTCACGCGCGTAATTAGAACTGGAGGGACTTTGGAGTCAATCCGGTCCGGTGAGGCGGTGACCAATAGCAAGAGGTTATGGTTTTTGGGGGGGAGTTTTTTGGGGGCTTAGGGTTTCACCCGGCTGACACGTGAGAGAATTGCGGGATCTTAGCTGTCACTACGCCACTGGGTATGACAATGACGAGGCCATATTTATTTAAATTTTTAAATGGAAAATGATATGAATAAACTAAAATAGGGAAAGAGATGACTCATCCTGACAACTAACGGATAATCTTCTTATCGTTTTCCTTTCTTTATTTATTATTGTTTTTTTTTTTTTTTCTGTTTTTCTTTTGAACTTTTTGAATTTTTGTTTTTGAATTTTTGAAATATTAGCATTATTTTTTTGTTATTTTAAAAAATGACCTTTCCTAAAAATTTAAAAAAAAAAAAAAACCTGTGAATTACACTCTCAGTTTCAAGTTGTTCCTAATTTTTAGAGTGCTTTAGTTGGTTTACTCTAACTAAATAATTTCAATTATTTTTTTATCTTTTTTTTTTAATAAATCAACTTTAGTTTCACAATTTATATATCTAATTCTAACTTAAAAGTTCTTTTCAAGAAAAAAAAATTTTTCTAATTTAAAAATTCAAAATTTAAAAGTTTATAATTTTGATTTAAATTGAAATGAGATTTTTTTTTAATTGCATAAAATTTTGAGAATATGAAACAAGATTTGTAAAATTTTTTTTGAGCATATGTCAAGTTTTTATATTTCTTTAATTCCAAACAGTTCATTTTCAACCAAATGCATAATTTCAAAACTTAATTCAACTTTAATCAAAATAAGATCAATTCTCCAACTCAAGCAGACTAAACAAATGGTATCTTAATTTTACATGTCACTCTACCTTGAACTTTCATATTGTTACAAAACAACTACTGAATAGATAATTCGTCAAAACTGAATAAACATTGAACATGCTTAGATCAAGTGAGCTTTATTCTAAGGCTAAAATCATAGTTTATTGTTTTTTGGGTAGAAAATTGTACGCCAAAATGAATCTAGGATGATGTATGTCAATGGTTCAAGGACAACTTACATTATGTGTTCTTTGATTAAAGTACAATTTTCTTTCAAAATCCCTTTGATTGAAGTACAATTTTCTTCTGAAGAAACATTTGTAACTTTACCTTATAAATAAAGTTAATTTCGATCAGAAGCGTCCTCTTTCAAGTCTAAAATTGTTACATAATATTGAAGAAGAATTGTTGGCATAAAGTAGAAAAGTTCAGAGAATGTGATTTGTAAAAACAAAAATAAGAGATTAATGTAAGACAAAATGTATAATTTGGAATTCATTTATAAATTTAGGGTTTGTTTGGTTCATTAGTTTGAGTTGAAATATTTTAGTTGTAATAGTAAATTTTTTTAAATTTTTAGAAAAGACAAAAAACTTTTTGGGAAAAAGACAAAAATTTTTTGAGAAAAAGACAAAAAAAAGTACAATTTGAGTTGAAATGAAAATGTTAGGCAAACATACCCTTAACTTTTTTTAGATGGAAGTTTAGCATTATGTGTTCGTTTAAAACAAGCAATACACTTTTGTTCTTTTTTTTTTTTCCAAATATAAATTACTCTCGAAATTTTTTTAAGCTGATGAAAGATTTTTAAAACTATATCGCCATAATTATATTTTTATTTGTAAAAATCATGTTATTATCTATTACACTGTAGGAAATTGACTTTTTGTTACATTAAGGGTTTGTTTGGTTGGTTAGTTTGAGTTGAAATATTTTAGTTGTAATAGTAAATTTTTTTGAATTTTCAGAAAAGACAAAAAACTTTTTCGGAAAAAAACAAAAAAAAGTATAGTTTGAGTTGGAATGAGATGATGAGGCAAACAAAGCCTAAAGTTCATGGAATAACCTAAAAGGTTTTAAAATATTACAATTATTATAGTTGAGAGATTAATACTGTTTTTCCTCAAAAAAAAAAAAAAAAAGAATTAATAGTGTTTTTCTTTCTCTTTATAAAGTTATTGGACGACAGAACCGGAGGAGTGGACCCCCGTCGACGATGTGGTTCCTCAACTGTTTCAGTGCACGCGCGCGACTGTGCATTCTCGGCCATTGGATCGCGTGGATCTTGTAGTGGGTCCCACCGAAATTTGTGCATCGAATGGACAGTCGCGGCATAATCTTTTTTCTGCTCTTATCTTCGGCGCAATTCCTCCAGTTTTCTTTTTCTTTTTTTTTTAATTGAATTTATTTCTTTTTTCCTCCAGTTTTGTGTTTAAAAAAGGAAAAGTTTTTTGAATTTTATTTATCTGTCATGT
This sequence comes from Ficus microcarpa, assembly GCA_025413485.1. Lineage (NCBI taxonomy): Eukaryota > Viridiplantae > Streptophyta > Magnoliopsida > Rosales > Moraceae > Ficus > Ficus microcarpa. Next base: position 12,657,145 of record CM046379.1, on the reverse strand, counting down.
ACTATGCCACATCATGTATGAATCGGATATTTCTTTTGCCGCAAAGCCGTGATGGAGAAACAAGAAAGGAAAGACAATTCGTGTTGGTTTGTATGACTCAACCTCCATAGAATAGTTTGAGAAAAAAAAAGGTCCATATGCCATGTCTATTCAATTAAAAATTAAAATTATTGAGGAAAAATTTTAAATGACCCGTTTGAAAAAAAAAAAAAAAACTCCATATATTAAGTCTATCAATTAAAATTAAATATCCGTTTAGTATTTAAATTTAACTTTAACTAAATTATGAGGGTGTTTGGCATACAAGTTCAACTCAAGTTAAACTGCACTTTTTTTTTTTTGAAAAAGTTTTTTTTCTGTTCTGAAAAGTCAACAAAAATTACTATTGAAACTTAAAAAATCTTAAACTAAACTCATTCATCAAACACCCTCATATTTTTTTTATCTTAGCTCTCGTTTGATTCGCCATTCTAATTCAAAATTTTCATTTCAGTTTTTGTCTTTTTTTAAAAAAGTTTTTTGTCTTTTCTGAAAAGTCAATAAAAATTACTATTGAAATTTAAAATTTCCAACTCAAACTGGTGAACCAAACGAGGCCTTAAAAATTTTCTGAAAAATCAACAAAATTTATAATTAGTTTTTGAAATGTTAACTAACTTCAACTTAAAAATTTTATTTTTAACTAACTTACCAAACGGAGGTTTAACTATTGAGAAAAAAATTAAACGAACTTAAAAATTTTATCTCCAACTAACTTACCAAACAAAAGTTTAACTATTGAGAAAAAAAATTAAATGACCCGTTCGAATACATTATCAAAATAATTATTAAATTTTAATATGATATGTATTCAATTGAATAAGTACCGATGTGAAATTGTTTGAATATTTTATCATTCCATAACAATTTAATTCAAATTTAAATCACAATTTTTAGTTTTAAAAATCCATGCCACATGTTTTTTTTTTCCTATTTTTACACTATTTAAATACTGTATTTAAAAAATTATATAAACACATATTTTATTTACATACATAATTCAAAGTCTACATTGGAGTACAATGATTGAATGAACATACATAATTCAAAGTCTACATTGTACTTTTAGTAAAATAATCGGAACCAAAGATTGAGTTTAATTTATTTATTTCCATAATTTAGAGTCCACAATACTACGAGCTTTACATAATAGTGATTCTTGATTTATTTAACATTTTAAGTTTGAAAATTAGATAAATAAAAGTTAAATTAGGTATAACCGAAATTTTTTTTTTTTTTGCTATAATTTGAAATTTTCAAGGAATATACGAAAAATTGTATTTTTTTTTTTTTAAAGTTAGGAAGAAACTACAATTTAAGTGATTAATCTTTTATCAATTTCTAAAATCTGATGTTAAATGTAAATGTCACAATGAATCGAGTTGTCTTAAGTCTCAACATGCACAAGCTCAATTAAAAGATAAGTTAGTTTATTTAATATGCGCGAATCCATCATAAATTATCATTCGGTTCTACAACTCAAACTCAGACTTTTCATCTCATATTTTATATTTTTCTAAAAAGTCAATAAAAATTATAACTAATTTTTTAAAAATCAATTAATTCTAACTTAAAAATTTCATCTTCAACTGGCGAACCAAACTCACCAGCAATGTTCGAGTTTTGTATTTCTAAATTAAAAGAATATATATCTAGTTTTGAATTAGAAAAAAAAAATCTAATTATAAGGAGCCTAGTCAATTAGTTAATGTAAATTAGCTCACACACATAGTGGAGGTATGCATAAGCAAAAAATTAAAAATAGAAATAGAAATAAAGTGTGGAGGTATGCTTGGTGCCAAAAGATTTTTAATGTTACATTTTAGTGGGTCAGGCTTAGTGTTTGGGTCGTACATTATCTCTAATATCTAATCGGATAAATCTTTAGCCCAAAAAAAAAAAAAAAAAAAAAAGGTTGAAGGATAATTGGTAAAGTCGGTAGCAAATTTAGAGCACAAATTTCCATTAATGGGTTTTGCGGGTGACGCGCATATTCGACAAACATGAATCCAGTTCATTTCGTATTTGCCAATTAGAGGAAAAAATGATAATTAATGAATGTATAGTAGTACTCTTTAATGAATAAAAAAGGATGATAGCTAAATCAACACGTTTTATCGAAATAAAAGTAAAGTAAAGAAAAAGAGTAATGATTCTATTTTATTCGATTGGGACTACTTGAACCGTATCCAATCTTAATTTAGACCGGAAAATGAAATTTGGTATGCGGTAGAAAAGGGAAAAGACAAGAGTGGGGATGGTTCATTGTCTTCATTTCATCTCCTTGTCAATTTCAGATATGACTTTATTTTACAATTTAAAACATTAAAATCTTCTCATTTTAAGTTAACAAATTAATTCTATCTAAAAAAAAAAAAAAAAAAACCCTTCAAATATTTAAAACGCAAGAATTTTGATCTTTGGTTGGATAAGAAAAGTCTTACTCGGATTTTTTTTTTTTTTTAAGTTCCTACAATAGAAACTCCTTTTATAGTATAGATCACTATTATGTACTTTAACTTCGTATAAGTGTGAAACATTAGCTAATCTGACAATTAAGCGACAATAAACTTACTTTTTAGAGTATAATAAATATCAATATTATGTATTTTGACGTCATATAAATGTAAAACACTTGCTAATCCGACAATTAAGCGACGGTAAACTTGTTTATATGACAGAGACGTTTGTGGTGCATGTCTTTTTTTTTTCTTCTTTTCTTGTTTTCAACAAACCCAATGATGGAAAGTTCTTATTTTTGGCACACAAAATGAGTAATTTGTTCTCACCTTATATAGTAGAACAATTCTTATTTGTGTTATGATATTCGTTGAAGTACGTGCAATTCACATGACTGTAATTGAAATCTTTATAACCTAAAATGAACAACAGTAAGTATGCAGGAAAAAAAAAAAAAAAAAAGAAATACTTTACTTAGAGATTCAAAAAGAGAGAAGATTGATAGTAGGCCAAGCTGGAAGGACCAAAAAAAAAAAACAAATACAAATAATTTGATCATGTTGGAAACAGTTTGAAGAACTCGTCGTTGTAGAAAGAGATGTTTTCTCTTGAACGGTTGTGGTTTCAGCAAAAAGGACATTGAATTGGTAGAAAAACGACATTGGTAAGCGCAATGTCGTTTTAGTCTATACCAAAAATGAACGGGGGAAATGTATCTTCTGTTTTAGACTTTGAAATATATAATTTTTTTTGAAGGGGATCTTTTAGGAAATATATGATTCCTAGACTTTGATGGAAATACGACTTACCACATCTCCACGATTCTTATGATATACTAAGAGGGTGTTTGATGAATGAGTTTAGTTTAAGAATTTTAAGTTTTAATAATAATTTTTCAGAAAAAACAAAAAAATTTTTCAGAAAAAGACAAAAATTATGATGAAAAAAATGCAATTTAATTTAAAATAAGTTTAAAGCCAAACACCCCGTAAAATTTCAGAAACTTAGAAGAGAGGAAGACTTTCATTCAGAAGTGGGAAGTATAATGAAATTTCAGGTCATACATTCCCATCGTTCGAGTTACTTTTTTACAGTAAAAACTAGGATACTGTACATTATTATTTAAATCATTATTTGCTATTTACATGATAATTCAACATCCACATCAGTAGATCTTTCATAACAACAATAACTTCCTCTTTCTTTTTTTCTTTTTTTTTTCAAAAAATCTTATGTGTACTCAATGTTAGAGTACATTATCATTATCGGGCATGAGATATCCGTCTCTTTGTGAGTGTCATGAGATTTTCTTGCAAAAACTGATCTTAATTAAGAATTATGTCTTTTATACTGCGAAGACATTTGCATTATTTGTAATATCACTTTATAGTTTGAATACATTTTTTTCTTTTAAAAAAAAAAAAAAAACCCCTTTTGGCATTGGGATATTGGTATATGGGTAAAATAACATCACGCCAATGGAAAATTATAAAAAGATATATATATATATATATATATATATATAAAGCTCATTTCCTCACCCAGAAAAAAAGAAGAAGAAGAAGAAGAAGCTCATGGGACTCGGCAAGTAACTAAACAAGTACAAGCTCGAACTTTATTTAGAACTTTCATTATAACCCAGATGATTATTACTATTATTATTTTATTTTTCCCAATCCCATCTCCAAAAGAATTCCCATTTTTCCAACCTTGCCTAGGTTCTGTACAAATGTTTGTAACAAAAAAACAGCAGCTTCAGTTCCAACAAACAAAAAGCAGCCTCATCACTTTCGGAGGGCAAATTAATACACTTGGAAAGGTTAAAAAGCATGATTAAAAAAAAAAAAAAACTAAACTAAACTAAAAAAACATGCTTTGTGCCTCAGGAACAACATCCGGAGGCTGTAGCTGTGTGAGTGGAGGGTGGGCCCCCTCTTTCCAAGCACAAAAATGGGACCCACCGTATCCACGTCCGATTGGGCTTTTACCTATTTGACTCGAACATTAATGTTAAAATAAAATAAATAAATAAAAAAAACTAACAAAACTAAACTAAAAAAACCAAAACATGCTTTGTGCCTTAGGAACATCATCCAAGGCTGATGGGGGTGGGCCCCTCTTTCCAAACACGAAATTGGGACCCACCGTATCCACGTCGGATTTGGTTTTTGCTATTTGACTCAAACAATACTTAAAAAAACTATTGGTATGTGACGACCTCCCATTGTATAGAAAATGAATCTCATGAAATGGGATCCACTAATAGAGCTCACCTTCTATTAATAGTGATGTTTACCTCGGCGGTGCTATTCTTTCTTCGCTCACTTAGAAAAAAGGCAACAGGTTATGCAGCGGAGGAAAGGCAATATGAATTTGCATGATGGTCTCCATTTCTTCTTGGTAATGGCCTTCTTGTATCCAGGCTGCTTCAGCTGCTGGCCGTGGGTTATGATCTGAGACTCTTCCTTCTTGTTAGCATCATCATTGTCGTTGTTGCTGTTATTTTCGAGATGTTCGATCTCAACAGACGTAGCAGCAGGAGGAGGAGGAACTGGTCTGATCTCGGTCGGGTAAAGGCTATAGTACAAGTTGTACAGATACTCCGAGATGTCTTCAAACTCTGGTCGGCTCTTCGGGTCATTTGCCCAACATGTCTGCAAAAGAGGTGCTACTGGCCGCGGAACATCCAGCAAACTAGGCCTTTCACTCTGCAAAAGAGAAAGAAAAGATTAGTATAAGAGTCCTGATAATTGGGATTATGACAGAGATTCTAATTCGAAATGGGGTGTGATTACAAAGAATTTGTCATGACTTTACTTGGGCTGTAGCATAAGCAACCATGATATTGTTCCTTCCCTTGAATGGAGTTTGGTTTGTCATCAGCTCCCAAAGCACAATTGCAAAGCTGTACACGTCCACTTTGTGATCATATGCTTTCTTTGCTCCAATAGGAAGTGGGTCCACACTGAATATCTGCCTCGAGTAAAAGCAATAGTTCATGATCTGTGTGTTATATACATATATATGTATAAATATTCATTTTCTCTTTTCTGAGGTGATGATATAAAATGTTTGAATCAAAAAGAAGAAGAAGGAGAAGGAGAAGGAGATTTAGGTACCTCAGAAGCCATCCAGCGGTAAGTACCAGCTTCGCACGTCATTTCTCTTGACACCTCTCTGGCGAGCCCAAAGTCAGCCAATTTGATCTTTTTCTTGTCTCTCGAAAGAAGAACATTACCTAGAATTGTAAAGGAAAAGGACAAGTGGCTGTTGAATTCAGATCTTCCAAGTATAATTGGTTAGGTCAGTGATTAGGACTATCACTGTGAAACGAGAAATTTTTTACCTGGCTTCAGATCACGGTGCATGACGCCATTTGCGTGCAAGTATTCCATTGCCCGTGACAGGTCCAGTGCAAAACCAAGTGAGGTCTTCCGATCCAGAGTTTCCGGACGAAGACTATATAAGTACTGCTGAAGTGTACCGCCTCTCATTAGCTCAGTGACAATCGTCATGCACGGCTCCAAGGTGACACCAATGAACTATTTCAGTAAAAATTTGATCAGAATTTGAGCTACGGGAATTAACGCTAAGCAAAAGTCTTGGAGCTACATCGTCAAGCCAGTTTGGTTGGCAAATATATATTTGCGTCTATATCTTGTAATTGAAGGTCAAGTTACAATAGGGTATCTACCAAATAAAAAGAAAAAAAGAAAAAACAGAAATAAAGGAATACAGGAATACAGGAACCATGGGAATTGCCTTGAAACCAAAACCGACTACCATTTCTTTTAAATTATGCTAATGGATATGCATTATGCCACTAAATTACGAACGAGAATGATGCATTTGAAGTAAATGTACTCTTGTTTAAAGTGCTTGTAGAAAGAAAAAAAAAAAAAAAAGTGAACGAGCTTAAAATTTAGAAACCATGAAGCTCGTTAAATGCGATGATGTTTCGAACAATCTATTCAAGGAATGTTGGAGTTCCTGTGTAGGAAATCAAGTAGACATCACGGCGACAATAACAGCCAATCATGTTGTAAACAGAAACAAATCTTTTTACAACTATCGTTTTGCTTTTTTCAGAAAGTAATTTAAAACTTATACTATTCAATCACGAAACATTTCTACCGTTTAAGTGGAGAACACATTCTCAAGAAAGTTGACGAAAAATGAAATCAAATAGGGTTCTGAGAGAGTGATATCCTAAAATACCTTCACAATGTTGGGATGTTTCATCTTTGATAGCATTGTTACCTCCCTCTGAAACTTTTCCCGTCGTTCAGCACTTACTTCTGATGCTTCGTCCGGCAGTATAACCTTCACAGCAACAGGCCTGGACCCGTACCTGAAGCACATAAAAGCACAAGATTTAGCATAACAACACGCAGGATAGAGATTCCTCAATTGCATATAACGGAATAACATTCATACTAACATCTGCATGCAAAAAAACAAACTTTAAAAGCACTTCATCAATTCAACTAACAAGACAACATATTTGTATACTTGCGACAAAAACAACGGCCAGACAACAAAAGGCATAGACACCTAACACTTGAGAAACTTATTCATCTTAAACTCTTCTTCCTCTTCCGGCTGCTTTGTTATTCTTTTTCGGGGGCACGAGTGTCAGGCATTTGGACCTATAAAGCAGGACTACTCTACAACTTCTCCTTCCTTACTCCACATTCACTCTTCATACGAAGGTTTGTCAGTTAACTAACACAAAAGTGATCTCCATGACAAAGTACATACAAGGACATGATTGCTTAGCTTTCGAGCAAGGACAAACATAGTAGAACAAAACATTTTTTCCGTAAAAAACCTAACTGAACCATGTTCAAGGAAATGACCGTTGGATCGAAAGTGGACAGTTAAAATGATGATGCAATATCTCCTAATCAAGGCAGGGGATAACCCACCATATTCTAAAAACTCAATTTCCAACTATATTGAAATAAGCACAGGCTAAGTAGAGAAACAACAATAAAGGTTTTCTAGTTTAAGGCCTATATAAATGATCCAAAAGAAATGGTAAAAGTGCCTCATCTTGTGTTATCTAGAGATGGGACAAAGAAATTGTAGGAACAAAGTTTGTGTGTCTGGTCTTTGTGCAGGAATCATGCTAATCTTCTTTAGATCATTTCTTCGATCGAGAAATGGCCTAATTCAATTTAAATCCACGAATTTCTTCCACTAATGATTCTACGAATTTGTATGTGTTTGTGTTTTCTATATATATATATATATATATTTATATATATTTAACACAAATATTATACTAAGCACACTCATGCAAGAATACAAGTAAAACAGTAACGCATCTAAACACAGAAAACAAGACGGTATATAGAATCTGATTTACTTTCTTCTCCAAAAAATTATGCAAAATAAAGATTAAAAAAATATATAGACATTGTAACTGTATACGTCTACCTATTAGTAATCCACCACAAACAGAATATCAAATTTAATAATCAGAAAGGGCATTTTTTTTTAACTCATCAAAGAAACCAAAACTAATCAAAATCCACAATGTCAAACCAAAAATATAATAGTAAACGTTCACTAAAATACAAAAAATAATCACCTCAAAACAAGACAAAGAATCAAAGAGTGCAAGACTAAAGTAAATCGAAGACTACAAATAAATAAACCAAAAAAAAAAAAAAAAAGAACTGTGCAAACTCAAGCGCATGCACACCATGTGGGTGAGCAACCTAAACAAACATAATGAAAACAGAATCAAGAAAAACAAACATTAAAAAAAAAAAAAAAAGGTTAAAAAAATAAGAACAAAAAAAAAACATGTTTGGAGAAGTGGGACCCACAATCCTTTGTAAACGAGGGTGGAAGAGCCTTGGTAGATGATTCTGCCAAGCCTGACGGAGTCATAGTCGATGAGCAGGGCCGGGTCGATGTTGAAGACGAAATCGTTGGTCCTTGGAGCTTGCACATAAGTGCTTTCCCCGCTGTCGCAGGAGTACTCGAAAGAGAACTCCTCAAACTCCTCTTCCACGGACACCACGACCGCATGTTGTTCTTGTCGTTTCTGTTCCGCCATTGTTGGAGAACAAGCTCAGCTAATTTAAAAAAAAAAAAAGGAAAAAAGAAAAGCTAACAAAAAGACAGAAATAAAAGTACGGAAAAAAAAACAAATGGGTTTTACAGGAAAACAACCAAGAGAGAGAGAGAGAGAGAGAGAGAAGAAGAAGACAAGAAAAAGAAAGAAAGAAGAAAATCCCAAAAATATTATCAAACTCAAGGGGATTTGGGAGTTCTGATGAGTTTTTTTTTTAGTGGGTTTTAAACTAACGAGAGACATTGAAACGAGAGGGAAAACCTCAGGAAACTAGTTGTACTTTTTTGGAAGTTTATTTTTTCCTTAAAAGATTATTTGGGTGGGATTGACTGTAGATGCGTGCACGAAAGTGTGGTCTGAAGTGGCCACGTGGACTTTAATATGGATTTCATTGGTCAAAATGTGATGAATATCTTCTCATTGGTTAGTTTTGGATTGACTCGTGTGGAGGCATATATGGTATTAAGAGATTTTTTTTTACCCTTCTTAGGTATTAACTTATGAATTAAAATGGAAATATTCTTTAGATAATTAATGAAAGTCTTGGAGTGCAAACGCATATTAATTAAGTTTGTTGATAAAGTAATTACTGCATAAACCCATTTCTAATATATTCATCAAGGTCACTGTTATACTTATTTATATTTATTAAAAAGTGTAAAATAATAATAATAAATTATCGTATTATGTATTCCAACATGTGAAACCGTCTCGTGCGTATTAATACTATATTCTTATAAAAGAGTACTTTATGCTTCAATACCTAAATTTATTTATATATTTATGATCATTATTCATGAATTTTTAGTATTTAAATGAATTAGAAATGAAAATATTATAATTATAACATAAAAAAATCAAAGCAATAATCAATAAGAACAAATTTTAAATTTAACATTTGGTTGCACCTTCTGACAAATCTGTCACAAACTTTAGCAAATAGTAAATTTGATATCAAAGAGTGTTCCATTAGAGAATACTTTTTTTCATTCAAATGTCAAAATTTATCATTGACATAATAACTTAACATTGCATTAGAGATGTTTATTTCTAATACCATATCTATTTTTTTGTCATTATTAATTTTTAAGTTTTGAAGCTCATAAAAGTAAATTTTATACTTAAATAATTTCAAAATAAATATATCATTGTAACTTTTTATTAATAAAATCAAATGTTAAATCTGATATTGGTTATATATTTTGGTAAGCTAACTACAAAATTTTGCGTGTGATAAATTTACTCTAAAGATACCATTTTGTTAGATTTTTTTTAATCTAAATGTCAAAACTTATCATTTGACAAATGAATTTAGTATTTTATTGGAGATGCTTTTCAAGAAAGAAGTGTATTTTTAATTATTTTTTTCCTCTCTCTCTTAATTGTGCAAAACTGGGAGTTATATATTCCGCAGTCAAGTTGCTAATCCAAATGATTTCGTTCCTTTATATGGTCAATTATTATAATATTGAGGTAATTATTTGATGAGTGTGCGTGAACGTGTTGGTACTTCATCATATATATGCATTACTTATATTCAAGTAAGAAAACGTTTTAGTTTTGATTGCTTGCGTAATTGTATGCCGTCTATATATGATACCTTATAAACATGTATTTGAGTTAAGAATGTAAATCTACGCAAATAATAGTAATAAGTTCAAGGGTGAAATGGGGGAATTATTTTTGTGATTACATGCATAGATACTAACTGTAATTTCAAACGATACTAAAAAAAAACGCGATGTTTGAATATTTTCATCTTCAAGATTTTAAAATATATATATATATGGAAGTTATTTTTGCAAGATCGATAATTTTTTTTAATCTCTTTTTAATTTAAATTTAAAGGAATCGAATTTAAAACTTTGAGTTTAAATTTGACATAAAGTTATTGTTAAATCAAACGTGTGTCCGGGAGATAGACATTCTGACATAATAATATATACACAAAGAACAATAGTTAAAGAGACTGACGTAATTAACTCTTTGTCCTTTTGACGCATCAATATCTAATAGATACGGAAGCAAAAGCGAAAACCGCCGTTTATAAGATCTAACTAACTAAGCAAATTACGCTCGTAAAGTACTAAAGTTCAACAACAGAGACGTTAAATAAGATTGAACAAGATTGTCCTACAAAAATCAAATATACTTGAATAAAACGGGTAGCTAACAAATCTAATACGCTGTAAGTCTTTTCCTAATACATATATATATATATATAGATATAGATAATGGATCTAATTATAAGATTACACTTTTGCATGAAAATATCCATAAGTTTAGCGGTCGATAAACATATTATTTCGGTAGTGATATTTAATGGAATTCAACTTAAAAAAAAAAAAAAAAGGTTATATTAACCACTCCTTCTATGTAACCACCGGGACGCCTGTAAAGTTGATTTAATTAAAGCATTATTAATCTCAGTTCTTTTTTTTTTTTTCCTTCTTCTTCTTCTTGTAGCTAAATTAATCTTGGTCTTTAAAGGACATTTTGTAATGGAACTTTTACATGTGAATTGTGAATAGGTGAAAAGAACCTTTTCCACATTGACTTGACATTGAAGTGTGTATGTATATGTAGCAATAAACATCCTGGTCTTACCACCACTGGGGGAGGGGAGCAATGTTTTTCTTTTGTTCTGTTTGCAGAACGTACTCAAATTTGAGAGTTTTTGGGATAACGATGAGTAGTTTTAAATATGTATGAATATTTAAGTATGATCCTCCTATAGGAACTGGGAATAGGAATTAGGAAGTTGTAGTACCCTTTTTGGTAATAATGAATTGGTACATGTTTGTGAAAAGATCAATTGTAGAAACAAACTATAGGCAACAAGTGAGCCTTTTTGTTTTCCTTTTGTTTTTCTTTTTTTTTTTTTTTTTCCAATAATTACAATTCACTGAAACGATGTTCATAAAAGTAGACGAGTAAAGCTGATAGATCATTTACTAATTAAATCTGGAAATACTTTCGAAAAAAAAAAATCTAAAAATGATGGGACGTCACTAGATCTTTTTAATTTGTAAAAAAATCAAAATATTATATATATTTTAAAGCAAAAATGACTAATGTGTGCTTTATGTGCTTTAGATCATATAGAAAACAAATGGTGCCTTCATAATTAGCCTTTAAAACTAGGCAATTTCAACCCCTCATCAATATGGCTTGCATCTCATGACCCTAACAGTGTGTTTGGTAGGAGAGGAAAATGAAAGAAAGAAAAGGAATAGGGGGTTATGAAAGGATTCTGATATTTATAGTTGTTTGAAAAAAAAGGATGGCGGTGGAGATGAAGGAATTTGAGAAGGGATACCAAATTCTACAAAACATCTCAATTTTGATATCTTCTAAATTAGTGAGATTATGATAGGGATTTCGTACCAAGCATCGTAAGATAATGAATCTCTCATTCTTTCTGCATTTCTCTTACCTAGATGATCTTTCACTCCCTTTTTTTTATTTTATATTTTATTTTCTCTCATTCCTACCGAGTGCACCCTAAGATAATTGTCTTGGGATAATTATGTTACATGCCATATGGATTAACATTTTCTATAAAAAGAAAAGTTGTTATACAATCTACATAATGATGTAAATAGTGATGTAAGAAATTTAATTGTGTAGACATTTTTTCCCTTCATTTAAAAAAAAAAAATCAACTGTGTCTAGTATTTTTTTTTTTTTTTATCTACTTCACCACTGTCTCTCTCTCTACTCAACAATGTCTCTCTGTTCCCACATAGTCTCGTATCTCTCTTCTCCATTGCAATCTCTCTCTATCCCCACATCCCTAACGCCTACAACATATATAGAGAAAAAACATTAAGATTTTCTCACTTTGAGACGCTTTAATTCCTACTACATATGAGCTTAGACTAAGCTTGTACGAATAAATTTTTTAATTAAACATATTTTTTATCCATTTTTTTTTTGGGGTCAAAATATCTGCATCTGTTAATTACTCCCAATAAATCCAAAACAACAATTTCTCTCTCATACATCTCGTTGCAATAGTAAGAGATATCTTATAAAAAGGAAGATCAATTATTTTCTTAATTAATAAAAAATTTGGCTCGACTATGCCGACGCATTGCCATCAATGAGTTGATGATCTTGCATGCTCACTAGAGTAGGCCCCAAGTTAACAGGGGGATTTACGGATCTTCAATTTGTTGGGTTGAGGTTAATTCCTAGCTTTGCGGTGCCTTGTTATCCGAATTTGAGATCTTAGGAGATTCAGTAACTCTTAAATCATGTGATTCGTTATTAGTTATTCTCGTGACTGTCTTGAGTGAAATATCATTGATCAGAGAAAAAATAACTCAATAGAGATATCATTTATATTCCCATATATAGTCGAGTGTTCAAGCGATGATCAAACAAATTAGTTAAAACCGTACTAGAGTTATCATGAGTTAGTAGAGTAAGAATAATAATGCAGGGAAATCACCTCCGTATTAAATTAAGGTGCACATGTAATATTGTACTTATTTACTAATAGATAACATTCCTATTATTATTCCATGACTATATGTAAATATTGAGGTGGTTATAAGAGACTACATAGGACTACTATTCAATGATTGTTCGGTTGCCAAGAAAATAGATAAGGATGTACCATGTTGTACGGTCCTAAAACTTTAGCCAGACATTGCACCATTCACAAACTCTAGTACGTACAAAGAAATAAAAGCACCAAAAATAATGGCAAACAGCCATACCCTGTGACTTGCTTTTGTCCATATTTGATCATTATTACCCATAAAGAAAATAAGATTCCCTTAATTTTATATATATATAGATATATATACATATACATATTTATATTATACTAGTTTTGCCGTGGTCTAATTTCTACCAGGCTCGATGCTATCATATGTTATAGGTGTGTTAATAAACTTAATTTGTGTTTGATAATTTGTCGGTTGAAATTAATTTTTTTAGATTGAATTTGTTTGACTTTTCAAAATCTAATTAAATTTTTGTAGACTTTTTATAAAAAGATAAAAATGAATTAGAAAAGTTTAATTTAAAATGGTGTTCCAAAACAAACGCTTAATGTTTAGAGAATGAAAAATTATGTCCAATTTAAGAAGTTCATATTATAAGTTCATTAGAGCCGGATTTAATGTTACTCCAAAATATGAGTTTAATTTCATTAATATCGTATTATCGGCTAGTCGTACAACTTTTTAATAGATATAATATTTAATTAAAATTACAGAATATTGAATCTAAACGTAGACTGAAAAATAAAAGTAAAAAAAAAAAGTTTTTTATTTTTTTATTTTTTATTTTATTTTTATGGTTATACCACCTCATCATTAATCGTATGTTATAATCATATTTTGGTAAGGCAAAGAGATTATCTATAGCAACTAGAACTTTAGCATATAGGTTGAAAATGGAAAGTAGACTCATGTATGTTTTCATCTTTTTGTGGAACTTGAATCCCTTATTACACGATATATTGTCCTGTGCATTAATGTACAAGTAACATATAATGCCAACGCCTATGTTTCTAGCTAGATACGTTTTATTCGTCGGTTAGAGTGTGTTTGATTGGAGAGATATGAACAGAGAGAGGAGTGGAGGGAGAGTCACATTTCACTGTTTGGTTTTGGAAGGAGGTGATGGGGAGGGAAAAGAGAGGTGGTGGAAGATCTCTCCCTCCAAGCCGATCGTATGGAATTCTTTTATTAATGGAATGATGTAAGTTCTCCTCTGTATTTAAAGTTGAAAAAGACAATCTTACCTTCAAAAATTTTGCGAAAGATTTTATATACACCGAATAATATAACGATTAGATAAAAAAACTATCATCTATACTTTTAATTTTTCCACTCTCTTATCAAACAACATGAGGATTCCTAAAATCCTTCCGACTCTCTCTATATTTCTTCCTTTCCGTCCCTCGTACCAAACATAGCTTAAAGTTTTTCTCCCAAATCACTTGATAGTCAAAAGTCATCTGGTGTTTCAAAGTCATACTTTGGTATCACGACGTACTGCCTCGTGTATTAGAGACTACTGATACATTCAGGAATTTGAGTACTACATCTTGTAATGATGTAATAAATACGAGGACAAACCGAATACTTTGCAAGCGTGTATATATATATATATGTATATAGTATTAAGTGTATGCATCATATGTGAGATTATATAAACCAATGCTAAAAGCAAAGATATTTTTTGAAATGTTTTCCACATAAAATATGGGTTTCATTATTGTTTGTGAGCTAACAGCTTAACGTAGAGGAACGTGGTTGTTACCTATTTGGAGGTTGGATTTAATCATGAGACTAGTACAATGTAAGTTTGAACTTTCAATGACATGAAAGAGAGAAATTGTACTGTGTGTCTATCTATCCATAACATGTTGTAGTAGATAATACAGAATATTTGTGAAGATCACAAAAAGTACAGATGCACATGGTCGAATTATGCAACATAAAATTAGCAATATAAAATTCATAATTTTTAATCTTTACTAATCTTCTAATATCAACATTTTTTTTTCCAAAAGATATATATATATATATAGCACCGACAAGAGGAAATTGTCATGATCTAATACAATTTTATCTACATTAAAATACTGAAGTTTGAACATCACCAGTGACCAAGTCTACAACTTCCCAATTTTCTCTAGTCAAAAGGGTGCAAAGTCATCTAGTAATTAAGCTAATATAAGATTAAAGTTTCAGTCAAGCGTGAAACTTGCTAGTTCTAGATAGATACGTAGATACATATATATATATATATATAGAGAGAGATAGAGAGAGAGGTAGAAAACGGTTTAATTACAAGATCAGATATTACTTAAAACTATCTACACAGATCCTACTAAGAATACTCCTAATTAATATTAATGGGTTCACAGGTACAAGTTAGCCCATTCCATCCCATGAATGTAGTTGTTCTCAGGTACTGCATAAAACATGTTGTCAAATCCATCAGCCACCACCCCAAATTCCCCTAAGAAGGGCGGCTCCACGGCTTCCATCGAGAGCGACGAGCTCGGGCTGTTGCTCGAGACTCCCTCGACGCGCTCCGCCAGCCGCTGGATCTCCTTCTCTGCATCCATGAGTTGCTCCTTCAGTTGTAGCACCTGCATATCACAATGACAAAGAGGAGTGTTTTTTAGCAAAGAGACTATCTAGAGATCAGTTAAAAAGAAAAAAAAAAAAAAAAAAAGGTAATTGGACAAAGTTATTAGAAAAGTGGGGACAAGAAATGTTGGTTGTGGGGCAAGTCCCACCAGGGAACCTCACGTGCTGGACCCTCAAGTGGGCCTTCGAAAAGCCCAACACCAACCACCATGCAACAACATTGTACGAACACCCTATAGAACTGGAACACATGGTACCTTTTGCTGTCTACTAAGGTGGCAGTAAGCTGTTTTTTTTTTTTTTTTTTTTGGTCAAAATTATTAAAATTTCCGACTTTTCTTCGTTTTGTTTGTTTATAGACTAAGCCCAACACGATGGCATGGCTTTCTTCGAGCCCAGAGCTCATGCACGTTCGTGTTTTGGTGGGTCACTTTTCTTTTTTCTTTTTCTTTTTCTTTTTCTTCTTTTTTTTAAAGGATAAGAGCTTTTAGGGCAGTAAGCAACTTAACCAATGAGAAAAATATTGATTTTACATTTTTTTTTTTGTGAATATTAATTTTACCTTTCCACCACTATATCACAAGGCAGGCATATTTTAAGAAATAGAACAGTGACTTCTTGAACGAGGGAAAAAAGAAAAAGAAAAAGAAAACCCCTTGCCGAAACATGCTTGTCCAAAACTTGATATCTTAATGATATAGTCCAAGAAAATAACTCAAAAGTCTTTCCCTTGCCGGCCTTTTGTTTGGTTAGTAAGAAACCGAAAAAATTTCACTCAAAATATGTAAGAAAGTAGACTAGTAGTTGGTGAAAATAAATGAAGGTTTGCCTTGGAAAGAAAGCTAGTAGAAAAGTCAGAGACAAAAGATTATTGGATATCACATATTATATACATATACATGAACAAAAACACGTGTAAACACAGTGATGATGTGCAGAAACCAAGATAAATGAGTTAGACGAGAGCGAACCTCGGATTCGAGACGGCATTTCTCGACGACGACGTTTTCGTGCATTTTCTTCAAGCTTGAGTATTCCTCCTCGAGCTTCTTGTTCTTCCAACGAGCCCGTCGGTTTTGGAACCAGACGGCCACTTGTCGAGGATCAAGGCCAAGTTCAGAGGCCAAGCGGTCCTTTCTCTCTGATTCCAGCTTGTGTTCGTTGCCAAAGTTCATCTCCAGCTGATTCACCTGCTCCGTGCTTAGCTTCCGCTTCTTCAAGGCGGCGCATCCGCCGCCCTCGCCGCCCTTGTTCTTCTTTCGGCGACGTCTAGGTTTTGCTGTAAGAAAGAATGAAAATAAAAATAAAAATAAAAATAAAAAAACAGAGAAAAGAAAATTAATCAACTTTTTTCCTACAGTGTTTTTTCTTATAAAAATTTGAATTTCTGTGCGAGTCTATGACACAAACGGATGGATGGTTTTCTTTGTAACGTGTAAGTATGTAATGGAAGAGCTTTTTTTTTTTTTTTTTTTTTTTGGGAAAAAAAGACGAACCTTGTTGAGGAACCATTTGAGTGTAGACACCTGGGTACAACTGAGAGAGTAGTGCCATGTGGTCATCATGATCAATTTGGTTGTTCATGTTCATGTTCATGATGATGATGTTGTTGTTGATGTTGTTGTTATTTCTCTCTCTTGTTCTAAATTTTCTCTTTCTTTTTCTCTCTCTCTCTCTCTCTTTTTCTCTTGTTCTTCTCACTTTTAGGCTCTCAAAATGCGTGATGTGTTGAGAGTTGAGTTGTGTTTGTTTGCTGGTGAAGGCAGTGAATGGTTTGGGCAGCAGACCCATAGGATCATTTTTATAAGGGGAAAAATGAGACTAAGTGTCCCCTCCCACCTTCTGTTTTCGAGAGAAAGAAAAAGTTTAGGGCGGTTTTACCAAAATGCCCCCAGACTTTTTACATAATTATTGTTTGGATTTGGAATAGAGTAATTGGCCCAAATAAACCTTAAACTCTTTTAAACGTAATGGTTTAGTCCTCTGTTTTTTTTTTTTTTTTTTTTTTTTTTTTACGAAGATAATCCTGAACTCTTATTTTTTAGTCATTTCAATTCTTTCCGTCCAAAACCGTTAAGTTTTTAACGGAATTAGTCATGTGTAATGTATGTGATATAATTTATAAGGGTGTTTTAATAATAATTAATTTAACAAAATAAAATAAAAATAATAATTTTCTCCCTCCTCCCTCTCTCTCTCTCTCTCTTTCCATTTTTGAAAACCCATTCCATAGGGGAGGAGACTGTGATGGAGAAGGTTGAGACGGGGGGTGCGAAATGCATAGCGACAGTGCAGGGGAGGAGGGAGAATGGAAGGGAGGGCCAAAATGCAAGGCGGCGGCGGGCAAGGGGGGTGGTGGAGGATGAGGAAAGGAGGGAGGGAGATGGCCGCACGATGGGGGGGAGCCAAAACTCAAATCACACTAGGAGGCCTGAAACCCAGATCGCAGGGGCACGCAAGGGGGTTGGGGGGCCGCAAAACCTAGATTGCACTGGGGTAAGGGGGATTGCGTAGGGGGGGAGAAGGGGAAAGAGGGAGAGAAGGAGGGAGGGAGACAGGCTCCGGCTCCAGTGTCATGTCAGCGTTGGCATCCGATCTGGGGAAGTGGGCGTGGAAGGAAGGAGGGGAGGGGAGAGAGAGAGGTCACTTTTTTTTTTTTTTTAAAAAACAGAAATAAGGGTATTTTCATCTTTTCAGGGGTATCTTCCTACAAAAAGTAGAAAATCATTCCGTGAGTTTTTTAACGAAATTGGACGAAAAGATTTAAACCATCTCATTTTTAGAGAGTTTAGGGTTAGCACGGCCAAAAAAAAAAAAAGAACAAGAACAAGAACCAAAGTGTCACCTCCTAAATAGTTCAGGGACTATTGAGGCCAATTACTCTTTGGAATATGCCATTGTGTCATCTTGTTTGTGTATTTAAATCCAAAATATATACATCGCATGCAGTTTTTCTTTTCTTTTCTCTCTTTTTTTTTCCCCCAAAACATGCGTGAGAATATATTTGCACGTCTCTTTAGCCTATATTTTACTCAAAAAAGGCATGATTATCTTATGTTATTTGGTAACACACGTAAGAAATTCCCCCAAATCTCCTACAAAATAATTTGTGTATAACTATATATATGCGCTATACAAAATTGAACAAATTGCTTAATTGGTATGGCGTATTTGGATCATGTTCATTTATAGGGGAAAAAAGATAAGCTGTTTTGATGGATAATGAGGAGGCAAGTTGCAAATTACGCTAATTCTGTTAAGGATAATCACTCCCCTTTATCCATGGTGTTAAGCTAGTACACTACTTAATACAATGACATTACTAATATCATTACAGGTGACAAAGTAGTCTTACTTAATTGGAAAACCACAATAAGCTTAATTAAGGAATGGTATATGCTAATTGGAGAAGGTTCTGTGGACCACAATTGAAACAAAAAAATTGAAAAAAAAAATTTTAATTAATTAATTAATGACCAAAATGGGTGCAACCCACCCTAGCAACCGGAAGTGTGGTTGGGTTAGGCTTTCCTGATTAGGTAATTAATTAAAAAAGAAAGGGTCATTATGGAATGAACAAGAGTGCCCTCTAAAAGCTTAACCCACGCACTTCTTCTCTCTCTCTTTTTTTTTTTGTTTTTTTTTTTGGGTGAAAATTGGATTGGGGTTGGGATCCCAAACCTGACCACCTAAAAGTCAATAAACAATGTCGTACGGTTGGCCTCTGGATTTGAACATGCACATCACTTTTGTTGTCCAATTGGGTGGTATTCTCCACTTTCTATGTCTATACCGCCACTCACTTCTAGCCAAGCCGCATCTGATTTCAACTCATCTTAGCTTTGGCTTTGTTCAAATATATATTATACATATTATATATACATTATATAAATATTGTTATATAGCTCCATGCGTGGCTCGAGATGGGTGAAATATTTGTGATGACCCCCATCTCCTCCAAACTAATCTTAGCTTTTCCTTAAATTCTTTTCTGCTGTAATTACGTACTGTCGAAGGAACATGTGAATGGAGAATTGCGTGATCTTGTTTTTACCTGTTAGATTTGTTATATATATGTTAATATTTACATTTTTTATATGATTTAGATAATATTTAATGCTTAGAAATGTACATTAATCACGATAAAAAAAATACCATATTGTAAAAAGTTAAATTTAATTATCACTATTTACATGGGGTTTCATTAAAGGAAATAAACCTACTTTTATTTTTATTATATTTTAGTAGTGAAAAATGTCAATGTTGTTGTTACAATCGATACAGGACTTACCGTGTCATAATACTATACGCTTATCACTAGTCTTTATAATATTAGTGAATGTCCTTTTTTTAACAGAGAGGTTTTTTACTGGTGGTGACATGTATATACTAGTAAACACATTTAAAAAAAGTGAACTCTCTTTCTACTAACCAAGAATGTGAATGCGTGGGAATTTTATTAAAAAAAAAAAAAAGAAAAAGAAAAAGAAAAAATTTTGGAGAGTGTTGGAGCAGATTGAGGGCCATAAGTCGCTTGAGATGTCGTCATTGTTGACGTCTTTTGCTTCCCACTTAACTCTCTCTTTGGTCTCAAAGAGTAATATTTTACACCTAGCTCTCCCCTTTGTACTCTACAAATATTATGGTAATGTCATTTCTCATCGAGTCTATCAATACAAATATCCTTACTAAAATTCCATTTAGTTTGATATTTAAGTATGTTTAATTTCATTAAACATGTGGTTTTAAAATAAAACGTCTCCTTAATCTTAAGATTACAGATGACTTTGTCCATATAATAATTTTTATTCTTATGTAGGTCATGATCATGAAACACCAATAGGTGATTTAAACTTGAAAAATGCCTTCAAGAGATAAGATAATAATAATTAAGTGACTAAGTACTTTGTTAAAACATTAATTAAGGTGGTTAGATTTTTTTCTTTTCTTTTTTTTTTTTGAGACAAAAATTATCCGAAAGATGATCCATTTTGACAAATTAACCAAAGAAGATGGAAAAGGAAGAAGCAGGAAGAGACAAAAGTTTGTACAAGAGCTAAGGCTTTCATTTTCAGGACCTCTTTCTATAGATATAGAATTGTGTGGGAGAAATAAATAAATAAATAAATAAATGAATTTAAACTAAACTATTTCCCTAGTTTTCCGCACAATCAAACATCATAGGTCGCTTTCTTAATCAGTTAACCTTTTCCTTTTCCTTTTTCTTGTAGTTGTAGTTGCATATTGGTTCAATGGGATGATGAATTGGAAATGTAGCTAGGTGGAATGTATTCTGGCTACGCCATTTTATCTCTCCGGGAAAGTTATAAGGACAGGTAAAGCATGCTCCCACTTTGTCTTCCCTTTAAAAAAAAATAAAATAAAATAATTAAGTTTTATCATGAGCTGAAAATAATAATATGATGGTAAAAGCTAATTGAAAGAGAAAAAAGAAGTACTTTTCTCGGTGATTTTATAGGCATCCGAACACTACAAGTTACCATCAAAATAATATAAGGTCAAGGGTGAGCCACATATATATATGTATATATATAATTATTACACACACACACACACACACACATAGAGTCATGTCTAAAGACAGAGATGCGGGGACCAAGTTGGCTATCGTACTTGACAGTCGCAAAAGTCTAACTCATACACAGCAACAGATTAGCCTGTCCACCACATAAAATAGAAGCATCAAATTTGCGTTCCCTTTATAAAAAAAAAAAAATTAAAATAAAAATTGAGGGTAGCACCAAAGTGCATTCTATCATTGCCTTGCAAGATAAAAGAAAATACTGTTCCTATATGTATATATTTCGAGAAAGTACCATTCTACAAGTATTATTCACTATGCACTTGTGTTATCAGTTACCTTTTTTTGTAACTTTTTTTTTCCATCTAACTTTTCAGATAGAACGCACATCCAAGTGGTATTAATCTCTTTTGTACCGAATTGCTCATGTTGAACTTTCTAGTGCCAAAAGAAGAAATCAAATCCTTAAAAAAAAAAAAAAAAAAAAAGAATTAGATTGAGCTGTGGTCTTCTAATCAACTAGAGCCTTTTCATTTGGATTAGAACGATACTTTCATGCATGATAATAGCCCTTTTTTTTTTTTTTGGGGATACTACTTTGTGAGCATGTTCCACAAGTTGAGGTTTCCTTATACAACAATCATTTCAATAAAACGAAAAAAGACAAGAAGAACAAAGAAGTACCATTGGAATTCAATTCATCCCCAAAGTTGAAAAGAAAAAATGAGAATTGATCACTATCATCAAGTGATCGTTTATTGGGAAACAAATCGTTGATTATCATCACTAGCTCTATTAGATATGACTGATCGATGCTTTTGATGAAGAGCATGCGTCTACTTTATTGTAATATATGGTCTACTCTACATACATGACAAAAATAAGCTTAATATATCACCATAAGTACTAAGATATATACATATATTTATATGTAGTGATTTACTAGTTTCACCAGCTTTTGTATATGAGCATGCACAAGGCTTCGACAAAAATAGAGTGAGTGAAGTAATTCCATGACAAGATTAAGCAAGAAAATAGAAAATAGAAAATAGAAAAAAATAATAATAATAAAAATAAAAGGAAAGAAAACCAGCCAATTATTTACTAATATTATTACTTTTTTACCCCTGCCCAAAGACTACTTTTTACCGTGCAAGAAAAAGAAATGAACAAGACCAATGGCTTGGACTCATGCTAGCCAAGTCAATGGAGTTGTCAGCAAGCTAAAATTAAAACAAAAATAATAATAAATTTTTTTTTTTTTGGTTTGGAGAGAGAGAGGGACAAGAGAATGGTGATAAAGACAGCTTACAAGGCAAAAGAGAGGCACATGGGGTGCAACGAAATTCCTTGTACGCGTGTCTCACCCCCATGAAAGGAAGAAAAATGGTTCACAGAGGGACCACAAATTCTATCCATCCACGTGTACAATTCTCATAGACCCTGTCAGTTTTATTGACCTGCCCACCAATAAGGATTCACAGTGTCCACGTTCCCACCCCTGTAACGGTAGCCGCCATATGTTAAGGCACGTAACTCACCGTTTCTTCGTCTTCTCTTTTATTTTTGGATAGCCCCACGGTTTTGGTCTTCTTACTTGCCTTTGTCACTAACCTTGTTATGGTAAACTTAAAAGAAAAAGTAAATCCCATCCCAAAGATATGAACACGATAAGATCAGTATTTATAAAAAAAAAAAAAAAAAAAAAACACGCCAAAGAAGATAAGGTGAGTAAATGGCGACCTTAAGAGTGCGGTATATTATGTACCATTCTCACCTAAAAACAGCATATTTGTGACTTTCAATTTCTTTGGTTTGAAAGTCCTTGGCAGTGATTTTTGGAAAATGCAGTGAATTTAGCCTTCGTTTCCCAATCTTTTGTCATTTATCCTTTTTCCTCTTCATAACAAAGTGTGCGTTTTCTAGACTTACTGCATGTACCGTGCCTGCCAAAGACTGTACACGTAGGGGTTTAGTTGGGTGTTCGCTAGCCAATTGGGACCTTGAAAACGTGTCTGCATAAAAAGTTCACTTATTAAAACTTTATCCAACGTATCATTTAAAAAAGATAATCATATGAGAAACTGATAAAATTTGATATAAATATAACGGTTTAATACATATATATATTTTTTTTTTTAATATTCGTGTCTTTAGTGTTGTAGTGTTCTCATTATTTTTTATTAGTCACAAGGGCTATTCAAGTAAAACGTACAATGGGGGAAAAAAGAATGACAGTGTTAATACAAGAGTCTTGTAATAATGAATTGATATAGCAGGTAGGTGGTCTGACTGGTGCGGACGTTCATGATCAATAGCGGCTTTAGACTGTGAAGAGCAAAAAGATGAACAGAGATGTGACTGAAGAAAAAGTTGGTCATACTAATCAATGTACGATCTTGAGGGTTGATGAGATGAGGTTTTTGTCAGAGAAATGGGAGATGCGTCTGTGTGTGTGGAAGGGTGGTACTGTCAGATTGGGCGTGTTATGCGATTGATGAGCATTTTGAATTGGGTCATGTTCTTGTGTGAATTATTCATGTTTGGGCATTTCAATTCTTATATTGTTAGGTTTTATTTTATATATATATATATATATATATGTATTTGTATATATACATACATACATACACACATTTTGTTCTTGTGATCCAACAGAGACGTGACGTCTGTGAACTTTCTTCATTTCACAAGTTCACAGAGAGAGAGAGAGAGAGAGAGAGAGAGAGAGAGAGTGTGTGTGTGTGTGTGTGTTTTCATAAAGGGCATGGATTAAGGTGGGTTAATTAAATAGTAAGTTCTAATTAACCTTCTAATTCCAAGTTGGTGTTAATCTAATCTAATTAAGCCAGGATAAAATAATTAATGGAATAGTTAACAGAGAGAATATATAGTTAACAATATCTAAATCAACCTCTCAAGGTTTACTAGAGTTTACCTGATTAAAGTATAGAAAGGGTGGTAAGAAAGGATAAGGATGAAACTTGCTAGCTCGGACTACAAGCAAGCATATGAGAGAGAGAGAGAGAGAGATTCTCCTATAAGCTGGCAGCTTAAGTTAATTTTGTCATAATCTTTGGATTAGTTTAATAATGAAGGAAACAGCTTAGGTGGGCTGAAAAGAAAAAGATGCGCATGGTAAGAGAGGGATTCCTTTTGTTTGCTTTAATGAGTTGTTTAATTGGCATAAACAAGGGCCTAATTAATTTTATTACAAGTACTAGTATTATAATGGGTGTCATATTAATCCCGACACTTGCAAGCCTTGTTTCCCAGCTTCCAACTTTGAGGCCCAGCTGATTACCAATAAGCAGCTATTGGCCTGACTAATTAGATTTCTTCGACTTAATTAATCATTAATCGGGGCGGGCTAATCACGTTTCTCCCATTAATTAAGGGAAAATTCTGCATTAATCCTTTCTCTCCTAAACAAAAAGCATTTATGACTTTACCTTTTACATCTGTCACCATAATCTTAAAAACACTTTTACTCTCTCTTTTCTTAAGGAATATGCGACAGTACTGGTCCCCGTTTTTTGTGTTTTGATGGCAAATACCAGATCTCAGATCTCAGATCTCGATCACATGTATTGAATCATGTCAGTAAAGTTTTAAACATATTTAGTACTTCTTATTCTTAATCCATATTAACTATATATATATATAAGTTTATAACTGCAGGCTTTTTGTTACTTTTCGTATGTTTAAATAGCTACATTTACAAGAAGTATATATACACACACACACACACACACACATGTATATACAATGATACTCATATGAATCCTCTTTTGCGTATGAAAAAACTTATAATTAATATCTTATATAATTAATTAGCTTAATTTATGATAACCACTCTACTGTTAGATATATAGGTCTTTTTTATATGTATTGGAAAACAACATGAGTACTAGACTAGACTTTATGACTTAGACAACAAATTTATATAAAAAAAAAATTAATTAACAGTTATCCAAGAGATCATTTGTCACCACCAATCAATTTCACATGAAAGATGTAGTACCCTGGGACCTTGTGCACCACAAAGATATATCCACTTCCATAGAGCTAAATATTGATAGGCCACCCAGGCCCCCACCCCATCCTCATATACATGCTCAATCCACAAACATATATATATATATATATATATTTGTATATATATGTTCCTTATATGTTTCAACCTCTTGATAATTGAAAAATGTCTATAACTCTATATCTAAGTAGGTCCTACAAATGCCCTCCCCCTCCGTAAAAACCATAAAGTGGCATAGATATTTAGGGATATGTGTGTGATCAATGTCTTATATACATACATACATACAAATATATATATATATATGTATTTATGTGTGTTTCATACAGTTCTAGAACAATATTTATAATTTACATTAAATATATGTGTCTCTTGACTCTTTCTTCTTTGAAGACTAGTGCTTTGTTTTTGTGTTGTATTTGTCATACAGTATTCTTCCATGTTTCCTTCCCACCATTCTAAACTCTTCGCACTTTCGCCTCTAAATGCGTGCTAATTTCTCATTAACATCCCCTTGAATTACGCCTTAATTTAAGCCATTATCTTAGTGGATTATGACTTCAACTATAGTGTGTACATATATAAATATATAGATTATTTATATAATATACATATATATATTTAGCTATAAGTTTAAGGTTTAGGGGCACTTAATTGTGACCTAGTCTATATATCATATATATATTGATCATATGAATATAAGATAACCATACGGTGAGAGAGTGTGTTTTCAACGTGGCATGGAAGGAAAATGCTAGGAAAGTGATTTTAACCTAATAACCTAACCCACATCTTACCCGTTACCCGTCGATAAAAAAGATGGTGGTCAAATACTTAAAAAGAAATCCCTCTTAAAAAAAAAAAAAAAAAAGTTAATAAATAACTAATTAAAAATAATAATAAAAAAAAGAGGGAGAGCTTTTTTAATATTTCCAATTGGAAATCAAACCTCACTAGGGGTAGCTTTGTCACTTTCATTAAAGTTGAAGTCCACACCAAAACACATATGTAGATGCACAAACACACACACACACACACACACACATACATATAAAATAAAGTAAGAGGGGTTATTCCCCATACTAATATAAAAGCAAGAAATCTCCAACAGCTAAGTCAGTATCTTTGAGGCCGCCTAATTTTGTTATTAAACTAATAATCAAGATTCTACAGTACACGTAATTGATCGAAGCTTAATCAATTGCCTTTAGTAATTTATGATTAAACTTATGAAAGAGGTGTACGAGATGTGGATGGTTGACGAGGGGGGGATGTGGCATTCCTCGTCCCTCCATTACCATTCACCATTATTAACAATAATATATATACATATATAACACAAATACTTGTGTATGTGTACATATATATATATATATATGTATGTATGTATGTATTTTCCCTTTCTTTCACAACCTTTTAGGGATTCCAAGAACTGGGTTTCTTTCCTTCTGTGGACTACCAACCTCTGGCTATGGCACATGGTAACCCACTAGCTAGAACTGTTTTTGAGAAACAATTGGTCTATTTTTAATTTATTTATTTTAACTAAAAGGGGATTAAAGAGTAAGTTTGTGTAACACGTGTTAGGCTGCTGAAGCAGCCTTATTATTGTTAGCTAAATATATATATATATATATACAGATTCTTGGAGCATTAAAGTGTATAGATTTCTCTCTGGATTGTTCTTTCAGGTGTCCTAGATCCGACGACAATGATATTTGATATTGGAACCCCTCCTTTTTCGTTATGTGCATGGTTGGTGAATCTTTTAGGCTCCATGTTTATGGGTCAGTTCAAATGAAGCCACATTTAGTGTATACATATAGTTTATATATATATATATTTATACATATACACTTCTTTCTTTTTTCCTTCGCTTGCCATAAATTTAAATATAATGGCAAATAGATTGCTAGAGTACTTTATTAGTTTGAAAATGTTTGAGCAAACAAAGCCAAAATATATACTGTTTTTATTCAAGGGTTTTCCTTTTCCATAAAATAATATATGTATCAATCTCTAGTTGAAGTAATAATCATTATTTTAGGTTTGTTTTTGTATATAACAATACTAAGAGACATGCATCCATCCCCCGGGTTGTCTGAGAATGTCAACTTCTACTCCTTTAACACTCTTTATTTTATTCAAAAAAAAAAAAAAAAAAAAGAAAAAGAAAAAAGAAAAGGTAAGGTAAATGTTTATGGGAACTAGGATCTCATGCGGCAATATAAACAACTTTAATCTCTGGGATTACGCTTTATTAGTTTTGAAAACACTCATCAATCACAAGCTAATTATAATTTGGCTCTAACCTTAATTCGATCTATTCAATAATCAATACCAATTGCCACATCAGATGAAGTTTTCTTTTGCTACAAATTAGTAAATTTCCAAGAGAGAAAATGTTTCATGACATTAAATATTTCTTATTATTATAAAAAATAGAAGCGTTATGGATATTACTAAACCATAAAAGAGTACAATGAAAAAGATAGTGACATTGAAAATTTTAAATAAAGTAACAAGAATGAAAATCATTGATTTTCTTTCTGTTTAGTGTTTACTTAATTATTAATTGGTGTAATGATATTTACTAAACATAATTAGTAATCATTGATTTATAATACGTGGCATTTAAGTAAATTTGGCATGCATCATCTTTAAGTGGAAATCAATATCAAAGGATACAAGGATTGAATTTCTTTTCTTATTTCTTATATTAAAGTGAGAGCATTAAATTCTCAGTAAAGATGTGATGATAAGATAAAATAGAGAATTATTCTCTCCTTTTCTATTTTCTTTTTATGAGAAGTAAAAGTGCCGATAGAGTTTCAGACCACCAACCAAAAATAGATTAGAGGTTGCACTTTGCGGGACCATGTCATGATTGATGGTAATTTTGTTACGTTAGACAAACAAAGATTTCCCATGATCAATGTCCCACGGCACACGACAATGTCTGGCCATATCTGCACTCTTCCTTTGAGGTTGGTCTAGCGGCCCAACTTGGCCCATATGTTCACTTTTACGGGCCTACACTTGTCCTCTGAAAACATGGGCCAGGCCCAATTCAGCCATTCAGGCTTCTAGGTGCTGTCCTATCTCTCTCTCCCACCTTTTGTTTTTTTTTTTTTTATTATTATTTGTTTTAATCCTTGAAACAGTTGGTGCTTTTGTACCAAAATATTGAGAAAAATTCTCCTTGTCATAATTGTTGTACTCCTGTTTCGAATCACGGAAAATAGAATATTTGGTCATTCTCCCCTACCAACGAAGAATTTTCCACTATCTTCAATTTGAAATTCGAAGCTCAAATTGTACGATTGAATTTTTTAAAAAAAATTGTATGATTGAATACCAATATATTACATTCATAAATCTCTTTCAACGGCCGTGATTCTTTTATTTGACATTTTTCAAAGATCTAAAGGCTTAAAACCATCCCTCAAAAAAGTTCAAAAAAAAGGGTCGCATTTAATCATTCATGAAGTAGCAGTAGTATGGATAATTTTCTTTGTCGTTTTTGGGTTAAAAGATATCAACGTCAACAAAACGGTGGACTTACTTTTCTTCCCCCACCCCCCTCTTTTTTTTTTTTTTTTTTTGGTAATTTAAAAATTGGGAGTTTGGTGGATGACTCAGGACTGGCAACCAATCACGGAAGGACTCCCCAATTTTATCCTCTTATTCTTCGTTAAATTTCCCCTGAAAGAGACGATTCTCTACTACTACTAGTACGACAACCTTCGGCTCATCTTTCCAAGCTGTCTGTGGTAAACCAGAAACAGCCCGTGTACGACGTCGTATCTTCAGCCGTCAACTGTAACTCACCACGTGTCGCTTCCTAGTTGAAATAAAAATTCGAATTAATGAAATAAAATTCCTCAGAAAGTAACAGCCAGTCTCGAACGTGGAGCTATTTAAAGTTCCGGTTCGCAAACTGAAATTCAAAAATAAAAAAAATTAAAAAAGAAAAAGAAAAAGAAAAACCAATTTGGATTTGGTTTTCGATGGGGAAAGGCGGTGGCTGCGTTCCGAGCAAGAAGAAGGTTCCCTCCGGCGCCGCTGACGATTCCCGGCGCGGCAGCGCAGGCGGCGGAGGGAACGTGCCGATTCCGTCGACGACAAGACGAACGACTCCGTTTCGAGAGAGTTGGCGGCGGAGGATTCCCGGCCGAATCAGCCGATCGCGAAGCTGAAGGTGTTCATTGTGTTCTACTCGATGTACGGACACGTGGAGGGGTTGGCGAGGCGGATGAAGAAGGGCGTGGACTCGGTCGACGGCGTCGAGGCGGTGTTGTTTAGGGTTCCGGAGACGCTGCCGGCGGAGGTGTTGGAGCAGATGAAGGCGCCGCCGAAGGATCCCGAGATTCCAGAGATCAATTCGGCGGCGGAGCTGGTCGCGGCCGACGGCGTGTTGTTCGGCTTCCCGACGAGGTACGGCGCCATGGCGGCGCAGATGAAGGCCTTCTTCGACTCGACGGGGCAGTTGTGGAAGGAGCAAAAGCTCGCCGGGAAGCCGGCAGGGTTCTTCGTCAGTACCGGCACCCAAGGCGGCGGCCAAGAAACCACTGCGTAAGTATTTGGAAGAAATTGTCGTAATGCTCTTTGTTTTCTGTAGAATTTTGGTTTGCAAGATTAAGATATTTCTGAATTTTTCATGATCGTTCGGCTAATTATGATTGATTTATGGTTTTTGCTGTGAATATGGTTGAACAAGACGCATTGGAAGGGAAATAGTTTCTTAGTAGTAACTACATTTCTCTTACGTGCCACACAATCTTTGCGAATTTGATTGATCTTTTGAGGTGATAAAGATTCTATTTCCTCAGAAGTAATGTTATAAAGATCCAGGTTTTGTGAGAGAAAGGAGATTTTACCTGAATCATTTTGTAATGAAGTGGGTGTATGATGTGAAACAGGAGAAAGCATTAGCTTAATTTCTAAGATTTGTTTTAGGATTGTTAGTAAGCAAATCCCTTTCGGATTAGCTTTCTTGTCGAGAAAATGAAGGTCATTTGAACGTCCGAACGTTCTCTTTGGACTAGAAAATTACTCATTCTGATATGAATGTTTTGCCGGAGATTTTAGGGAGAGTGGATTTTAATTTACACGAATGTTTCATTTCTTTGCCCGCTATGTCAGATTATGAAAGGATTGTTACATGTAGTGTATAGAAATTTAATATACTAGGGTGTTTAAGTTGTGAGGCTATGGTAAAACCATCTTAAACTAGTCAAACTCATTGAACTTAAATACAAGTTATTTATATTCAAGTTTTTTGTAGATTTGGCTGCAAATATTGGCGAAGTGGAGGTTCTGACTGTATGAACACTATCATAATGCCTACATTTGATCCTTTGAAATCTAATCATAATTTTACGTCTGGGATCTTGATAATGCTGTTCTTTAGATGTGTTGCATCTAGATTTCGGATTCAGTGCGATTTTCTCTCTTTGTATGATTGCCTTGCATTAGGGAGGACCATGTGGTCTTATTTGGTTTTTACAGCACCAATACCCTGCGTCAGACGTTCATTAGAAATGTCAAGCTTACTGCAAACTCACAAATCTTAGTTGGGATCACTTGAGATGTGCAGCTTCTTCCAATACTTATAATGTGACCTCTGACATTAATATTTACCTTTTCTATGTGTGATTTAAAAGGTTTCTGTGTGTCCGAAAATTATCACCTTTGTCTTTTAACTTGGTTCGTTTCTCTTCAAGGGATGAATTTTTGACTTCTCTCAATTATAGGTAGGAGAGTCTTTTAGGAAGTAAATCATTATGATTTGTCCCATTTAATTTCTTTTTTCTTTTGTATTGATTCTATGTCAACTCTAAATGACCGAAAATGGCAACTAGTTTATACAGATTAAAGTTACTGCAGAAACTTTTTCTAGCTGCAAGGTCGGTGTTTGTGTGTCTCAACTCTCAATACTTCAGTATTCAAAGGAGTACATGAAAGACGATACGTATTTCATTTAGTTTGTACATAACTAAGATCGGAGTCGCTTTCTAAAGTTGGCAATGGAATAGCTATGTTATTTCTTACTTTAGTTGATCCTGAGGGAATCTATTATGTTAAAAAGTCACTTCCATTCTAGACTTCCCACTCTTTTAAGGACTGTGATGGATTATTTTTGTTTTCTAATTGATAAGAGGATTGATGTTTGCTTTTCATTTCAGTATTGGTGTTCTAAGGTGTAGATTACACATCTATTTTATTTTTCTTTCTCCGTTTAAAATGTTGTTGTAATGAGTTTCGATAAAGTTAAAATGTCTCCACTACATGGTGAATGTGATCTCCATCTCTTTGGACTGTTGAACACTTTCTTCTATATAATTCTTCCCTGAAAAATATATATGTTAAGGCTTTACATGCTGATAATTGTTGCAGTTGGACGGCTATTACGCAGCTAGCACACCATGGAATGCTTTTCGTTCCCATAGGATACACTTTCGGAGCAGGTATGTTCAAGATGGACTCCATAAGAGGGGGGACACCATATGGTGCCGGTGTGTTTGCTGGTGATGGCACAAGAGAACCTACCGAAACCGAGTTGGCTCTTGCAGAGCATCAGGGCAAGTACATGGCTGCAGTAGTCAAGAAGCTTGCCTCGGCCTGACAATTTGTTTCCTGATTCAGCATTTACTTTAATTCGTTCGTCATCGTCGTTTCTGTTTGATTTTTGTCCTATGATTGGTCTTGGCATTTTCTTCTTACGGTCCGGCAAGAGAGATGCTACTACTCTGTGGCAGTGTTCGTTCTTTCTTCTCGCTCCCATCAATTCTGCTCTGTTAGAAAGCTGTACATGGTTTTATTTGTTCCACCTCATTGTCTCAAATAAAGTTTCAGTGTCCAAATTGTGTTCATTTTGTATACCTCATTATTAGACATTATGTAATTCATCACTTTAGGACTTTAGATAATAGCACCAATAGTGTTCTCTCTTACTCTCTTCTTTATCATTATTAGTATTATTTTCAATTGTTCTTTTTTTTTTCTTTTTTTTTTTTTTGGTGGCTAATGTGGTGTATAATGGATGTTAACCAATATAGGCAAGCCATGTCGTCTCAAAGGAGACAGCATCATGGACTCGTGTTGAATTTAATCAAAATGGTTGGTGTCTTCCTCATTAACAATTAAAGAGTAATTTAGGGAATCTGCTTTATTAATTCTCTTTTTTTAGCTTAGAGCTCTTGTCGTAGAATTCTGTCTTGTTTAATCATGGGCCGTTTGGACGTCATAATGCTTGGGTTAGGCAAATTATTAATTAGTTCACTGCATTCATGATACCAATATTGTTTATTTGGAGAGTTTTGTATATGAAAAACAAAGCGAAAACGTGAATGGTGATGTATTTTAGTAATTTATTGTTTGAATATAATCGGGGCTTATTTTTCCATGTTTCTCCAAATGTGAAATTATTGTAAGATTATGCCAATATCTATACTATATTCATTAAAGTTTTAGCGTTTTTTATGTTTTAACTCTACTATTTTGCATGCCTTATTGTTATATTTCGTCATTGTATTTTTTTTTTTTTTTTGAACTTGGAGGTGGGATTTTTAAACTGGACATTTTTAGGTGGAATCTAAGTGTGCTGTTACCAATAGGTTATACTGCCAACCATGTCATTGTGTTTTCTTTATTCCTTTCTCTCCCTATAATTCTCATTGATTGAATATCTGATTATTGTGCAACTAATAGTGTATTTATTCATTTATTTTAAATTTGGGATGGGGAAGTAAACTTTTATCATATAATATTGTTAACGTGTAAAATTATCAATTGATTATACTTGAATTACAATTAATAGTTTATTCTTTAAATCAATCTCTTAGCATGAGTTTGGATTGTAGAATTTGGGTTTGAATTGAGTTGTGTGTTTGGTAAAGCGTTTGAATTGCTAGAATTAAAAAGTGTCAAAACTTAAAATTTGTTCAAAATATATATGAATATATCAATATGGAGCTTTTCGTTCGTATCAAAATTTTATGCAATTTAAAAAAATAAGTAAATAATCTCATTTGGACTTGTACATACAAAATTACAAAACTATAATGGTGACAATAAATAGTAAAACTGATATTAGGGATGGCAAATTCCTTATGGGGATGGGCCTAACGGGGATCTGCCTCGAATGCGGTGGGGATGGAGGATAAAATTTGGGGATGAGGATGAAATCTCATCCTCAAAGGTTGGCGGGATGGGGACAAGGAAAGCACTCCCCACCTACTTCCGTCTCCATGTATATATACATGATTTCATATATATATATCTATATATATAAATTTAAATATATGCACTATGAAAACTATTTTTAAAATTATGTATATTCATAGAATGAATATTAAAACTATAAGAAATAGACAAAGAGTGAGAATTTTAAGTTTATTTTTTTGATTTCAAGCTTTTTTAGCTTAAGTATTTTATAAAAGTTTTGTTTCTAGAGTTTGAAATATTTTGGTGAAATCTTTGTGGCTTTATATTTAAAATTTCATTTGTATGTGTTTAGAATTTGGTTTAGTTATGAAATATTTGATTTTGAATTAAATTTATGTTGCATTTTTACTTTATTATTTGCTTTTACTTTGTGGTATTTTCAAATCTATATTTATAATTGATTGGGAACATGATGGAGAAAGCCCCTCCGACAAAGAATCGTCGTCCCCGACCCTACTTCTATTTAAGCGTGGATGGGGATTAATTTTTGAAACGGGGATGGGGATAGGAAAGCATTCCACGGCCCTACCTGATCCTGTTGCCATCCCCAACTGAGATTAACTTTTCAAAAAAATAAAAAAATTAAGTTGTTATTTTTGATCCAAATCAGATATCCAAACATGTGCTTAGTTTGTCCAATAATCATATGGCATGTGATATCATAATAAAATATTAGAGACACCAACTCCAATCGTTACTTTTAATTTACTAGTTGTGAGTGCACATGCAAATGCACGTGCTGTTGTTTTCTAATTAGGTCTATTAGTCTATTCTTACACTACATATTTACCAGGTTGAAAGTGAAATCATAAAGGGAAAAAAAGAGTTGCTAAACAGCCTACGCTTACAAAAACTTACAAAACAGAATCCTAAAAACAATGTTTATATATGAATATATGTACAGACAACTGTATATTATATATCGTGGTGAAATCAAGCAGAGGCAGCTTTGAAGAAAAGAAAATTGAGGGTCCGAGGCCCAAAATAGATGAGAGTACCCTGTGAATGAGTGAAGAAACAAACCACATTACCATTCACTTGCATAACCAAACTCCTGATTTTACCCAAAAATGAAAATAAAAAACGCAACAAACCCACAAAAATTTAAAACACAACTGCATGCAAAATTACAAATTAAAAAAAAGAAAAGACAAAATTTAAGAAGCTAGAAATATTCATGGGTTTCATGCAAAAAATTAATTACAGTATTATATACATATGTATACCTTCCAACATCTTCCCTCACTCACACACAATTCTCTTTCACTCAATTTTATTTTATTTTTTTGCGGTAAAGGTCGTTTAATAAAACAAGCTGGGAATGAAATGAAATCAAAAGAGTCTTCTCTAGTCGTGGTTCTGGAGTACAACTCCTAAACCAGAACCAAAAGCCATAAAAATATGTACAAAATCAAACTAAGAAAATGAAATAAATGACCTGCAATCATGCGAAGGAAGGAAAATGAAAGGGAAAAAACGGGTAATATTGAAAAATTATCGGATAAAAGATAAAACAAAAAAAAGTTCTGAGAGTTGGTGTGTATTTGTTGTGGGACACAATAAATTACTCTACTTTTTTTTTTGGGGAGAAACTATCGTACTTGATAACAAGGTACAAGGATGGCACTCCCTGTAATTTGAAGTAAAAAGAAGACCTTTTTCTTTCCTCTGATA
This sequence comes from Ficus microcarpa, assembly GCA_025413485.1. Taxonomy (NCBI): domain Eukaryota; kingdom Viridiplantae; phylum Streptophyta; class Magnoliopsida; order Rosales; family Moraceae; genus Ficus; species Ficus microcarpa. The sequence goes on along the minus strand of CM046379.1, from coordinate 12,621,956 downwards.
CGTGGTGGAAGAATAGAGCGGGTGCCTTTTAAGTAGGGGTGGCAATTCGTGTCACGTGTCGGATTCGTGTCGTGTTAGAGCCGTGTCGAATTTTTTCTTCCCCAATCCGAACACGACCCATGACACGAAAATGACTCGAAACTGCGACACGAACACGACACAAACCCGAAACGGGTTGACACGACACGAACCGAAATTGACACGAGACACGAAATTGACCCGCAACACGAAATTGACCCGCGACACAAATTGACCCGAATTGACACGAATTTGACACGAAATTTGGGATTGACCCAAAATTGACCTGAAATTGACACGACATTTGACTCGAAATTGACACGGAAAAATTCGTGTCGTGTTCGGGTTCTACAGATCCAACCCGAACACGACACGAATTTTTCCGTGTCCATTTTGGGTGACCCGAAATCGACACGACCACTATTTTTCTCAATCCGAACCCGCAAAATTCGTGTCATTTTCGATTCGTGTTATCGTGTCACGACCCATATTGTCACCCCGACTTTTAAGGCATTGTTAGTACTTGGTTTATAGTTACAAGGTGTTATAATTTTTTTATATACTCTGTCAATATACTTTATTTTTTTAACTATTTAGATATAATTAAATGGTTACAATATTACTTATATATAATATTTATAATGCACCTTATTTTATAATATAATAACTCATAAATTAAAAAAATATTTATAAAAAAAGAATTTAAAAATAAAAATCAATCTTCACTTATGGAGGTTTTTTGTTTGGCGAGGTTCATCATCGAAGTTAGGAGGGGGAGGGGGACTCGTCGTCTGGGTTGGGCGACAAGGGCTTGACATTGGCCATGGGGGTGAGGGCTCGTTTATCGGGTCGGGGGGTGGCTCAAGGGTTGGGTGGTGAGGACCGAAGTCACGATGGGGTGGGTTCGTGTAGATCATGGGAGGGGGGATGGGTTTGTTGCAAATCTCGGGGGTTGGAGGGGTAGGGAGTCTGATCGCCGATCTTGACACTGGGGGGGGGGGAGCGGGTTCACTAAAGATCCATTGGTAGGAGTTTTGTCGCCAAGCTAGACGTTGAGAGAAGGATCCTCGCCTGGTTTAGGAGGGTTGGAGGGGCTGGCCGATGGGGAGGTCCATCGCCGGCGGGCGGGGGAGTTCATCGACAGGGTGTCATTGGTTTTTTTTTTTTTCTTTTCAATTTATTTAATTTTCTTTCTCTGAATTTTTAGTATATAATAACAGAAGTTATGATGCATCATAGTTATTATGCACAAATAATATATCAACTATCCGATTATATTTAAACGGTTTAAAAATGAACTCTACTGATAGGTTTTTAAATGAGACTCTATTACAACCTTATCTAGTTACAAAAATAGAAACTAAACAAAAAAAAGTTAGTTGTCAATTTCAAAAGGTCAAACAATTTTTAAAAAAAATCATTTTCTAATAGGAATGCTCCAAAATAAAATGCCATCAAACTTTTATTTTTTTATTTTTTATTTTTTAAAGGGTAAGCTTCATCAAACTTTAAAACACAAAAGACATTTGTTTCTCAACATAAACGACGGATCTTTCTTTCCACGGAGCAACCCATTGTAAATGACATGCCATTTAATGTACAACATTATTATATATACTAAAGGAATGTCAATATTCACTGTTCAGTGAACAGTAAAATGACTTCTTCATCCTTGAAATCTTTTGGTTTTTCTCAGTTTTCACAGTGGTATCCCATTTTTGCCCCTATTTGTGGGTTTGTCTTTTTACTCTCTCTCTCTTCTCCGCTTCTCTCTCTTTCTCTTTCATAGTTTTTTACTTTGTGCCTTTTGCTTTTTCTCTCTCTCTTTTTTGCTGCTTTTTTTTTTTTACTTACTTTTGCTGCTTTGCTGCGTTTTTTTTTTAATTTTTGCTACTTTGTTTTACTGTTCAGTGAATAGTATTTTTTAAAAAAACTTTTGCTGCTTTACTAAAGTTTTTTTTTTTTTTTTTTACTTTTGCTGCTTTGCTACAGTAGAATGATGCAATATTTCACTGTTTAATAAACAGTGATTTTTTTTATATTTTTGTTGCTTTTGCTTTACAGTTTTTTTCTACAGTAATGCACAGTAGTTGCTTTTTCTACATTAAACTACTGATTTTGATCCTATGTGCTGATTTTGCCTCTATCCTATGTGCTGATTTTGGCTTACTATAGTGACAGGACGGTTTTGTTCTCATATATTTTACTTTTTTGTCTACAGTGCAGAGAATTTTTTGCCCTTTTGATTTAGTTAGTTTTCCTTCATCTATAGTGAGTTGACATTTTTACCCCTATTATGCAGAAATTGCTGACTGCCCACACAGTATAATTACCGTTTTACGCCTCTTTTTTAGTTCTTTTTCTTTTTCTTTCAGTGTGTTACCAGTTTTACTCCTATTTAGAGTTTTTTTTCTTAATATTATTTTTACCTTTTTTTTTGCTAAATTTTAGACATTAGATTCTGATATATTGTTGTATTGTGTTTTTGCTCACCTTGCCTTTTTTTGATTTTTAAACGATTTTCTACTTTAAATTTTTTATCTTTATTTCTATTTTTTTTTGTGTCTTTTTTGTTTATTTTGTTCTTTTTTTTAAAGACCCTCTTTTTTTTAAGGATTCTGCATGCAATTTTTTTTCTTTTTTGTTTGTTTTGTTTTATATTTTAAAAATCATTTTTTTTTAGTTTTTGCATGTATATAACTTGATAAAAAAAATTTTAAACAGAAAAAAAAAGAGAAAATGGAATATATATTTTATTTTGTTATAATGTTTTTGTTAGGGTTAATTTTTTCGAGTTCTTTTGAGTTTAAAGATTTTTTTTTCTTTTTTTTTTTTGTTTTATGCTTTATTATTGTTTTAATTTTTTTTTAAATGAGTATAATTATAGAACATTTTTTTCTTTTTTGCTTTTGTTTTCATTTTTACTATTGTTAATACTATTATCATTTTAATTTTACATTTTTACTGTTGGAAGATATTTGAGAAGAATTATACTTATTATAATTATAATATTTATCTTAACCAACTGTTTTTATCATATAATACTCAATTTATTTATTTATTTTTTTCTTCCTTCCCCGTGTAATGCACGTGTATTAAACTCGTTCAGTACCAAAACAATACCTCGTCATCCATGCCTCCATGTCTAATTTAGTTACGTTGAAAAAACAAAAAATATACACACACAATGAATTATATGTCATTTTATAAAACGACATAAAAGACTTTAAAAGAGGACAAGAAGTATTGTTCATTATTTGCTACGTGGCAAAGTCTTAAAACACAATATAAATATGTCTAAAATCTAAAAGAATCATCCTCAAAAAAAAAAAAAAAAGAATGAAAAAGAAGAAAATGAAAATAAAAACAAAACGATATTAAACTCTAATAGAAATGTCTGTTCTTTTAAAAACGACAGAAAACATAAATGATATGTGGTTACACAAAACGGCATTTCCTTTTAAAATGATACATTTTATTTTATGCCAAACTTTAGAGTAAATTTCTTGTTTGATCCTTGATTTTTTTTAATAAAATTATAATTTAGTCCCTTTTTTTTGTAATTTAAAACTCCTAAACTCTTTGAAAAAGTGCAAAATAGTCTCTTTTTTTTTTTTTGAAATGGTAAACGTCATCAAACTTTAAAACACAAAAGACATTTGTTTCTCAACATAAACGACAGATCTTTCTTTTCACGAAAGCGATCCATTGTAAATGACATGCTATTTAATGTACAACATTCAGTACTAAAACAGTACGTTGTCTTCTATGCCTCCATGTCTAATTTCGTTATTTTGAAAAAAAAATAAAAAATGGCATACAATGAATTATATGTCGTTTTATAACATATAAATGGCATAGAAGACTTTAAAAGATGACATGAAGTGTTGTTCGTTATTTGCTGCGTGGCAAAGTCTTAAAACACAAACCTATATAAATATATCTAAAATCTAAAAGAATCATCGTCAAAAAATAAAAAATAATGAAAAAGAAGAAAACAAAAATAAAAATGAAACGAAATTAAACTTTAATAGAAATGTCTGTCATTTTAAAAAACGACAGAAAACGTAAATGATATATAGGTACACAAAAAATGGCATTTCCTTTTAAAACGGTACATTTTATTTTATGCCTAACTTTAGGGTAAATTTCTAGTTTAATCCTTAATTTTTTTTTAATAAAATTATAATTTGATCCTTTTTTTTTTTTTTGGAGATTTGAAACTCCTAAACTCTTTGAAAAAGTACAAAATTGTCTTTTTTACTAACAAATGTTAAAAATTAGATGGAACAAGTTTGTCATATATAATTTTATTCATGCAATTTATTCCTAATTATATAGTAAATCATGTGTGATTGTCGTGATATTTCTAATATATTTTTAATGTTTGTTAACAAAAATGCCAATTTTTTACATTTTAAAAGAGTTCAGAGAGCTTTTAGGTTAAAAAAAAAAAGATGGGATCAAATCATAATTTTGTAAAAATATTTGGGACCAAATGAATAATTTACCTCTAATTTTATTTGACAAAAGGTCATACAACATAAACGACTTATCGTTTTACCGAATGACATAAACATTTGTAGAAAAGTACATGCCGTCTTAATGTATGATGTCATGCTGTTTACTACGTGAAGGACAACTACCAATTCATGTCGTTTATTCGCTGTAGGAAGCATCCCTTCCCAGCCCACTCTCTTCAGCTTTTTTTTTTTTTTTTTGAAATTTTATTTTAGCCACAGTTCAAACTATTATCTAGTGACAAACAGAAATTTGTTATCAGAATCATTTTTTAACATGTTTAGCCAAAAAAGAAAGAACAGAAAAATATTCTTTGTTCTTTCAGGAATATATATATTTAACTTTTTTCAGGAATATATATATTTTTAACTTTAAAAAAAAAATTATCTACTGCGGTCAAGTAACGCTGAAGAGTATATTTTGTCTTTTGGCTCATTTACGGTTTTATTTATGGGGTGTTTGGTGAATAAGTTTAGTTTAAAATTTTTAAATTTCAATAGTAATTTTTGTTGACTTTTTAGAAAAGATAAAAAACTTTTTCAGAAAAAATAAAAAAATTTTTTCAGAAAAAGACAAAAAAAATACAGTTTAACTTGAATTAAACTCGTTTGCCAAACCCCCTTAACTTGAGTTAAACTCGTATGCCAAATCCCCCTCAGATAACATAATTTTTTAAGTTGTTTTTTATAAACAAAATGAATTTTTTAAGTTTCCCAAAAAATTGGTGCTCAGTCTCTAAAAATTTAAAGGCCGATCATTCTGTTCGGGTTTTTTAAGGAAAAAAAGATGCCCACATGTATATCATGTGAAAGCTAGTGGAGATTGGGACCAGTGGGTGCTCTTATGACCTTTTTATAAGTTCAAAGTCTTTACTTTTTACCTATATGGAACTCATCAAAATAACATCTAGTTTTTCTAATGTACACAAGAGTAAGCTTACGAGATAGATAGATAGATTACAAAGGTTTTTAAGAGAAGAAATCAAGTTGACTCAAAAGTAAACCTCACTAAATTACAACTTTCAGACAATTACTAATTTTGCTTGTGTGTATACCCAAAAAAAAAATATTATATGCTAAAAAACAACAACAACAATACCTTTACTTAAAAGATCGAGAAAGTGACTGTAAATGTAACATAATATTTTCTCATCTTACATCATTTTAAGATATAGAATTTAATCTTTATTTTTAGTTGTTGTTAGTATAATCTAGGGATAATTTTACACTTACTCGATTAAAGAGTATAGAGTTTGAATTCCTCAGTTCAAAATTAAAAAAAAATATTTGTTTTCAAAATAAAATTAAAAAAAAAATAGGGAGTTGAAAACAAGAGAAACTTGCGATGACAAAGAAGAAGAAAGCCGAATCTAATGCAAAATAGGGTCTTTAGCAGACAAAAAAAAAAAAAACAAAACAAAAACCCTTTTTTTTTTGTTGGGATTTTATATGAGCTTGTTTTAAGGTAAAATAGTTTTTTTTTTTTTTTGAGAAAAAGGTTAAAGGTGTTTTTTAAGAATTGCCAAAAGGATTTCACGAATAGTTTTAGTTAAATTTATTTAAGTAATCTAAACAAAAAAATTTTTTTTTTTTCCATCCGAGAATCAAGGGTCAAAACCGTAAAATACGATTTCTATTTACTGTAACACTTTTCCAAACAGAACATGAATATATTGGGGAATCGGATTCATAGGATGAAAAGCGCCTAACATTGTTATATATTCCAAATTACTTAAACGGAGAAGTAAACAATTCTCAAACAGAAAAAAAAAAAAAAAAAAGGTTATATATATTATATATATAAGAGTCCGACTCCTTAAGTGAAGACTCGTCAGTCTATCACATCTGTCAAACAAAACTCAGAGAGAAGGAGAGATGGGAGACACTCTGGCTGCTTTGAGAGCTTTAATGGCGTCTCACTCTCCTCCCCTTGATGCTTTGGTCGTCCCTTCCGAAGATTACCATCAGGTTCTCTCAGTTCTTGTTATTGTTGTTGTTGTTGTTTTTTTTTTTTTTTTTTTTTTCGCTCTGCGCTTGATTGATTTCAGATTTTCCTTTTTTTTTTTTGGGAATAAAAAATCGTCCTTTTGATCATAGTTGGTGGAAATGACTTCTCTTTGACCACGAAATTGGCACTGCGCTTATCTGATTGTAGATTTATTTTTTCCTTTTTTTTTTAAGAAGAAAAAATCGTCCTTTTATCCACGAAAGCAAAATTCGAAGCATTTGTTTTTGGTAGAAATGATTTCTCAATCACGTTATGACCGGAGAAAAGTGAATCTGTTTATGCTCTTCGATCTTGTTCTTGTTGTTGCTGTTTAGTGTTTTATTTTATTTGCAGATATCTAATTATGCATATTTTCTGTTTTGATTTTGCTTTGTGTTTTAAGTTTTTAAGGTTAAACATTTCAAGATTAGATAGGAACCTAGGATTGCTTTGGTCACCTATGTATTCAGATTTTGTGATATAAAATATGAATATTTCATTTTGATTGAGGCCATTGAAAAAGTTTTGGGTTCTGGGAATTTTCTTCTATGAGAATGAATTGACTACGGCGGGTGGTTGTCCTCTTGTGTAATGCGTGTGCAATAAAATGTAAGAAGCTTATTTGCCTCCTTTGCAATAGCATGTTTTTCATTTTGTGACATGTTTTCTGAATTTGTTTGCGATTTTCTGCTGCTTAACAATTTCTTATATTGTGCAGAGTGAGTATGTATCTGAGAGAGACAAGAGGCGTCAATTCGTTTCGGGGTTCACTGGAAGTGCTGGTGTGTTTTCTTTCTAATAATCCACTGTTTGATACTTGTCAAAACTGGTTTTGTTCGAAAGAGTGCATGAGGTTGAAAGTTCATGCTGATTATTAGAAATTTTCAAGTTTTTACATTTCCTTTGGATGCTAAGACCTTTTGTTATCTTGATATGAGAACAGGTCTGGCACTTATAACGACCACCGAGGCGCGGCTTTGGACAGATGGACGATATTTTTTACAGGCAACTCAGGAACTTAGTGACCAGTGGACGCTTATGCGCATGGGAGAAGATCCTACTGTCGATATCTGGATGGCAGTTGTGAGTTTCTACTTTGGGGAAACAATCTTATTCATTATTTGGAAATTAAAACGCTTTTAGATTGTATTGAATTTACAATCGATAGTTAATTGTTTGAATTTATCATGAACTTGTGTTTTTGTTTTGTAGTGAAAACCATATCTGTTTTCTTTTTCAATAGAAAAGGGGAAGAAAATTTTTGGATATTCAGATTTTAAGTTACAATCAATTGAAGGGATTGATCCAATCCAAACCAAAAAAAAAAAAGGAAGGGATTCCTTTCGGAGAGGGATTAAAGTAAAATGGTATTCAATACAACTACAACAATAAAATTCAAAAAAGAAAAGAGAGAAAGAGAAAAGGGGGAAAATTTTTCATGATATATCATTTAAATTATACATCCACTAAGGTGACGCTTAGTTTTATAGAATGGAACAAGAATGTGAATAAGAATAGGAATAGAATGAGTTGTTTAATTCTACTGTTTGGTTGAACATTGAAATTAACACAACAATTTTTGTTATGTTTAATTATGGGGCGAAATAGAAAAAGAACTACCATGACAACACAATCCTTTTGTTTGATTTTGAATAAAATTTTATGGGGTATATCAGGATTCAGTTTTTTTTAATTGATATCAGCTTTAAAATCGTTGGTCCACCGTAGGAATTCTTAATTGCACATTTTGGTGGAATAGCCAGTCAACGAATGGTCATTAATAAGTGTTTTTGCTCAACCAAACATAAGCATACCGACCTTTTAGGAATTTGTATTTTGTGTCTTCTGGAATATTTTGAAATTTGAATGTAACACATTTCTTGATCTCTGGAGATCATTTTAGTTATATAATAGGAGCTTATTTTCTTTTGTAGAATCTGCCTGAAAATGCAGCCATTGGTATTGACCCTTGGTGCGTATCGATAGACACAGCACAAAAATGGGAACGTGCTTTTGCCAAGAAAGGACAGAAGTTGGTTGGAACATCCAAAAATTTGGTAGATGAGGTTTGGAAAGATCGACCTCCTGTGGAGATAAACCCTGTCATTGTCCATCCATTGGAATTTGCTGGTCGTTCTGTAGAAGAGAAATTGAAGGATCTAAGACAAAAGCTTACACAGGAAAAGGCTCGTGGTATAATCTTTACAACACTTGACGAGGTGAGTCTATGTTGTCAGTTCCCCAGAATCTTACAACTCTTGTTACATGATTTACTAAATTTAAATGTTTAATCTGGATTTTGTCATGTAATTGTTCATAATTTCTGTTCTTCAGGTTGCTTGGCTGTATAATGTTCGTGGGAGTGATGTGTCCTACTGTCCAGTTGTCCATGCATATGCAATAGTGACATTAGATTCGGCTTTCTTTTATGTGGACAAGAGGAAGGTTTCTTCTGAGGTCGGTTAAATCATTCTCGTATTCTCAGGCTGCCATCAATATTGTAGAGTGAAACACTCTTTCTGTTTGATGAATACTCTTTAAAATCAGGAGGAATGGTTGAAGTTTACTTGTGTATATAATATAGATAGCTTTAGTGATTTACTATTGATAGCTCGATATGGTTTTTGATGGCTAGTGAAGTCACAGAAAACAGACAAATAACACGCACACAGTTTATTATGTTTCATCCTCAAGGTCGATCCACATGGCTCCACAAGCTCAACATTTTTTTTGAAGTATCAGCTTTATAGGTTAAGTGAAGCTTGTTAGGTTTTGTTAGCAATAATCTAATAAATGTGTGTCATGTTTGCCAGGTAGCCCATCACTTGGAGGAGAATGGCATTGAAGTTCGGGAGTACAATGCAGTAGGCTCAGATGTCAGCTTGCTTGAATCTGATCTCAAACCTGGTGAGACCAAGATTGTGGGAAATGGTACTTATGAAGCAGAAGAGAACAAGAACGAGCTTGTATGGGCTGACCCAGGGTCATGCTGCTATGCTCTGTATATAAAACTGAACTCTGAAAAAGTCCTTTTGCAGCCATCGCCTTTGGCCCTTGCTAAAGCTTTAAAGGTGACAAATTTCTTTTACTTCCTCATGATAATAGGAAATGATTTTACTTTCCACTCTCTCTTAGACCAAGAATTCCAGTGGATTGAATCACTGACATGTGCATCTATATCTTCAGTTGATCTCGTCTTAAGTTTATAAGATTCTTAATTTTTAATTAGAAGCAACTAGCTATGTTCGAATGGTTCAGTATATTTATGATTTCTTGTCTTGCTCTTTCATTTTAGAACCCAATCGAGTTGGATGGATTAAAGAAGGCACATATTCGTGATGGTGCAGCAGTTGTACAATATCTTGTCTGGTTGGATAAGCAGGTATTACTATATGATATTTATATTAGTTTGCCTAACTGATTTTCTTCATTTTTACGATCCGACCTTCCGATTTTCAAAATGCAACAGTATCAATTTCTGGTACTAATGCCTAAACTTTGTGCAAATATGCAGATGCAGGAGATATACAGTGCTTCTGGTTACTTTTTGGAGGGAGAGAGTGCGAATGAGAAAAAGATCCTGTAAGTTGTTTTTCAGTCTGAATTAAAGACCTCTGATTTTAAATTGATTTTCTTCTCAACATGGAGATGTCTTGAGGTTTGCATGTAGCTTGAGGTAGAATGTTTCAACATTTCATAGATGTGATTTGTTTTCAGTACTCAAAAGGGTATTTATGGTCTGTGGTGTGAACAGCTTTGCGTATCTATATTTATGGCAAAAGGATTTGTTTGTCCTATGATGCCTGTGATTATTCTTTGTGCTAGATTACCTTCTACGTGTAAAATAAGTTTCCGACCGTTGCCAGAAGATCTTCAGAACTGTTCTGTTCTGCAAGCTTCTTAGTTAGTTGTTGCATATAAGTATATTAGCATGACTTTGACACTTGCCTTTAGTTTGACATGTTTTGTGATGAACTGTCGCAGGGAAACGAAACTAACAGAAGTCACTGTGAGTGATAAACTGGAAGGTTTTCGAGCCTCAAAAGAGGTACTTGCTTCTGATGAAACTTTCTTTTTATTATTATATATTACAATTCGGTCTCTAGTTGTGATGGTGATAGTTTGATTTGAACCACATGCTACCTACTTGCTTAATACTTTTGATGGTGTATGACCAATGTAACACAGTTTAGAATGACAAGTATGTTTACGTTGGTTAATGTTATAAAGGAGTTTTTCCTGTCATATTTGCAGCATTTTAGAGGCTTAAGTTTTCCTACTATTTCATCTGTCGGTCCAAATGCTGCAATCATCCATTATGGACCACGTGCAGAAACTTGTGCTGAACTCAATCCGAACAGCATCTATCTTTTTGATTCAGGAGCACAGGTTTGTCAGTTATCAAACTTCACACGTACTTTTAGCCATAGCAATTAACTGGAATAAGGAACTAGTTTCACATGATATGATCATTCAACAATGACGCCTCTCTTCTTATATTGATGATGTCAATTGCATTTATGAAGTACTTGGATGGAACAACGGATATAACAAGGACAGTTCATTTTGGAAAGCCATCAGCACATGAAAAAGCATGCTACACAGCTGTAAGTGCCTTTTCTTTCTATCGCTTGCTTTCAGAATTCTTCTTTGGATGTTTTGTTGGCTTAAATCATCTTCAGCTTGTCTATGAGAACATTTAAATTTTTTGAGAGAAGAATTGTAACTTGTTTTTTGTTTTTGTTATACTTTTCTTAGGCCCTAAGGTACTTATTTGGTTTTTGCTGCAATTTCTGCAGGTCCTCAAGGGTCATATAGCGCTTGGGGTTGCCCGGTTTCCTAATGGAACTAATGGTATTTTGATGTGTTTATTCTCGTCTTCGTTTTCATTTTTTTCACTTATAAGATAACGCAAATACATAATCTCTTTAATATGAAGGGACATAGACACTTGATATGCTTTCGTGCAGGTCATGCCCTTGACATTCTTGCTCGAGTTCCATTGTGGAAGAATGGTCTGGATTATCGACATGGTACTGGCCATGGAATTGGATCTTACCTAAACGTTCATGAAGGTTAGTGATAAATAAGATTGTTTGCACTCTACCCTTTGTTGTTAATGTTGTTTGCACTTTACCCTTTTTTGTTAATGTAATCTGTCCATGTAGTATGACATATTTCTTGGTTCTGATTACTCTGATTGCACAGGACCCCACTTAATTAGTTTTAGACCCCAGGCTCGAAATGTGCCACTTCAGGCCAGTATGACTGTAACAGATGGTTAGTTTCTTTGTATACATTCCTTTATATCGAACTCTTTAACTCTATTTTCCATCATAGATCATGCATCGTAGTTACATGGCTTTCTGCCTTTTTTAATTGCGAAATGATTTTCTGTGTATGCCCATTATCAATATGCTTTGCTGATCGTTGGAATATTATTTTTGGTGTGTACAATTGCATCTTTCAGAACCTGGTTACTACGAGGATGGGAAATTCGGTATAAGGTTGGAGAATGTTCTTATAGTCAGGGAAGCTGATACAGAATTCAATTTTGATGGCAAAGGTTACTTGTCATTCGAGCATATTACCTGGGTAAGCTTGTTATTTTCTGTAACAAGCCAATCAATTATGTCTTTTGCTTTGTTTATTATTGCTTCTACTTCACGTTTAAGTCATTCACATTTTTCTATCATTTGATAATTTCCAGGCACCATATCAAAGAAAGCTAATAGACCTAAGCCTGTTATCACCTGAAGAGTTGGGTTGGTTGAATTCCTACCATTCAAAGTGCAAGGATATTCTAGCTCCATACCTTGAAGAATCCGAGAAAGCATGGCTACAGAAAGCCACCGAGCCGATTACCGTGTGAGCCTGTTATGCTATGTCCTCGTATCTATTCCGTGACTAGTGCTTGTTGCAATTATTGGTGATTGGTATACTTGCATGATGTTTTATGTATTTTTTTTTTTAAATAACTTGCATTTGGAAGCTATCCTATCCTTAATAATAATTAATCTTTATCCAGTAAACCAGTCCTGGATTAGTGGGGACAGGTTTCTTTCTCTCAATCTATAGATGTTGTGGAATGCATGTTAAAAAATTGTTTGTCAAAGCTAAGCAGACGAGGTATCTTGATTTAAAAACGTTGTGTCTAGGCTAGGGTTCATTTGTGTTGTTCAAAATTATTAGTTATAAGCGCGCGAAAAATAGATAAGCAAAGCTAAGTATGCGGAGTAAAAAAAAAAAAAAGAAGCTGCCACATGGAGGGTATTGGAGCTGTCACGCGACGACCATTTTTTATGTAGGTAATAGATTAGGTTGGCTTTCTTCCCGCCTATCCCTGTTCGTCTTGCCAAAATCCAGTATATGGTGAGGTCACTCTACTTATCGCCTGCGCTTGTCGGAAGGCCACAAGTTCTGGCCTTGTCTTTCAAATTATTGTTTGGTTTCGGGTTTATATGCAAGTTCGAAAGGGAAAATTTGGTAACTCGAGGGTAAAATGAGCTCCTGTTTCAGAAAGGTACAGTCAAGACTTCCTCTCATAATTTGTTTAGTTTGGATATCAATAACACACAGCATAAAATAAGGTTTAATGTAAGGCTGAGTTTTGGTTGCATTACTAAAATGTTAATGCTAGGGGTGTTCACAGACAAGAGTATGCGGATTGGAGTTTGATCCGTAGTTCGATCCGTGAGCTTTAAGTTGGATAAATCTTAATCTATGAGTAATCTGTGAGACTCTCAATCCATTTTAATCCAATTCGCAGACATCGAATTATACGGATTCAATCCGTAGACTCTAGAAACTAAAATAAAATACTTAAATTTAAAATAGTTCAATAAAATTACAACATATGTAATTATGTAATTAGGGACTGTTCAATAAAATTACAACATATGTAATTATGTAATTAGGGACTTTGGCAGAAATTCAATATCTGTTTTTGCATGATCCAATTAGCATCTAGCAAGTGTAATGCGTGATGGGGGCTCAAACTTAGTAGGCATGCAACACTATAGAAGGATTTAAATCCTTTCTCAACATAGAAAAGGCAGCTCATCTAATATCAATATTTTTGCACATGCTAACCTACAAGTGGTTTGACTAAATCCCACGGTTATAAATTCAGCATTTTCAGCATCATCATTTCAAACTCAAACTTCATCATTAAGATCCGTAATTATTAAAAATATTTTAAGAAAAAAATTTGTGAAGTAAATCTATATATAGATTGCGGATTCACACATTTAACGAATTGGGAAATTTTTAATCCATAAATCAATCCACCGTAATTTTTGAATTGAGAAAATTTCAATCCATTACTAATTTGTTAGTTCCTCAATCTAGTTTAATCCGTCATATTGGATTGAATTGAGGGGATTCATGGATTCAATGAACACCCTTAGCTAATACAATAGCAATGTGATAGGAATTGAATGGAAAGATTAAACAAATGGAGGCTTGGAATTATTTTATGAAATATAAATTTTTTTTAAAAAAAAGACATAATTACTTTGATTAACTATGGAATGGCGGGAAACATAATTTGACCAAAGTACCATTATTTTAATTTAAGTTAAATATAACTGTTTAATTGATGATACATTGCTGAAGTAAAATCATATTTTGATGATATCGAACTATTCAAATGATATTTATTTAATTGTTACTTACGTAAAATGGTTAACACAATTCTCTTAAATTATTATTTTTGCCTAAAATAATTTATTTAATTATTTATTTCCATTATTAACATTGTTCATAGGATAATTCGATTTAAGTTGCATGACATAACATAGATGCAATAGGACTAGGAGAAGTAAACTACAAACAAAAAATAAACCATGAGAAATTAGGTCGGTGGCGTTATTTAAAAAATGGCCAACCTTCTTTCATTTTATTTTGTGATTAATGCTTATTAAAATATTGATTGATCATAGTTAATTAGATCCAATTAAACATGAAAGAGATGGATTCGAACTCGTTACGTAAAACTATGATTAATCATAATGAATTGGTAATTGATCATTCATCTAGTGGCCAATGATTGACAATTTTTAAGAAAACTGTATGATGTAGGACGGGGTAGAAGTTGTACAGTGTAGATGGGATAGACAAAATCAAGAAGAGAATAGAATAGTTAGAGAGTTATGCTCCCTTTGGCATTACGTCTTAAACTCAAATTTTTCATCTTAGTTTTTGTCTTTTTCTGAAAAGTCAACAAAAATTATAACTAATTTTTAAAAAGTCAACCCACTTAAACTTAAAAATTTCAACTTAAACCGTTTCACTAAACGAAGCCTTATGTTTTGTTTGCCTCATCGTCTTATTTCAACTCAAACTGTACTTTTTTTTGTCTTTTTCCCAAAAAGTTTTTGTTTTTTTCCCAAAAAGTTTTTTATCTTTTCTGAAAATTCAAAAAAATTTACTATTACAACTAAAATATTTCAACTCAAACTAACCAACCAAACAAACCCTTATAAATAGAACTAGAAGAGATGTATAAAATGAAGAGCAAGAACTCAAGAGAAGAAAACTAGAAACTCAATATCTATTTATCAATCAACTCTCACTATACAGCTACAACCACTCAACTATTTTCAGAGAATTACAATGATAAGATAAACTTAACTAGATATTCTAAATGTTTTAAAAAATCCTAAAAGATAAACATAAATATAAATTTTAATTAAATACCAAAGATAAAATATACTCTAATAACTAACTATACAGTTTTAAATTCAAATATTCTAATTTGAATTCTTCATCATTCTCCTTAGGTTGAAGAACTTTGTCTTCGGCAAGTCTAGACTGAAAAAAATTGTAAAGCAACATTATGAAATTTAGAAAATCTTCATAGAGTACTATGGTAAACCATGCAACAGCCACAAGGTTGTTCACATAAGCACAAGTTCTCTCCCTACGGAGATGAGGATGGTAATCCTGAACATTTCCAAGGCAACTTACTTCTGTGGTCGTCAAGTTATATGAACAAATATGTTGCTCTGTTGTGATCAACACCAGGATACAACGAGGAGAGAGAGTCATCGTGAAGTACAAACTATCACTAAACGGTTGAGAGCTGAAATCGACTCGATACTTCTCTTCCCAGATCTCGCTTTTCTCATTGGATAGATTGTATTCCAACTCTAGTTAAAATTAGCTTTTCGTTCATGACTCCTAAAATTCCCGTGTAATTTTCACCAAGATTAGCACGAACCATCTTCGCCCTCTCGGCGGCCACATCAAATGCAAGAATCTTGTAACGGTGTTGTGTGTGCCAGTAAACTGTGCCCTTCACATGAACTCCATAATAATGTTCCATGATGTCGATGACATCGAAGGAAAGGTAACCTAGAGACATGGTTGGGACACCGTATGCCTTAGGGGTCCAGGGAAAGAAACTGATTCGGGCTTTCACACAGGAACGATTGGTGCCTTTGAATGTTTTCGATTGCTCATTCGGGAAATACTTGGCAGTGATGTGAGCGTTTCAGTCCTTGCAAACGGCTTGGAACCTGCGCAGTATTTTAGCAGGAAGAAAGCGAAGGACCTCGTTCCTGATTATGGCCCCAAAGTCGGCTCTGGATCCGTCACTGCTTACGTTCGCATAGGCATGAAACACATCGCCACGGACCCGTTAACGCTCATATTCTTGGTTAATGTTAACATTCCACCATTCACTTACTAATCCAATTATGCATTGGTTCATTTGGCTACAACCTTTCCTTTCCCTTGTTCTTGATCGTCGTTGTTGTCGTGTTTCAGCACACCTCTTATTTCTCAAATATTTTCCAGGATCGTGACGGACGTATATTCTTTAAAAATTTGTGTAGCATAAAAATTGAAGGGAGATTCTGTAGTACTAGTGGGAGCATCCTACTCATGTTTGATTGCAACTATAGATTCAAATTAGATTATGCGATTAGTATGAGACTCGAATATACGAAAGTCTTATCTGGATAGTACCATTATGTATACACTCACTTCATAAATACTGTCTGATTTAAACAATACGATTGAGGCCAATGGCCCCTATAGTTGGATGTACGTATAGGATCTCTCCTCTTGTTTACAATACCAGTAATATTCTTGAAGAAACGAGTTTAATAGGAGTGTACACTGATGCTAATGAATAATTAGAGTTTGCTTATGCTGAACACAATTACGGGTATAAATTTTGTTAACCACTATCTTTGCTTCTGCCAGTGTCAGATATTAGACAATTAGTACTGTGTTTTCTGGTATTATTGTCAAGGTGTGAGAATGATAAATTTTTGAACCTTCAAATTTCTCAACAAGGTCCACAAAGTACTACACAAAAATTTAGACGTCGAACAGTTTTCTAATTCCTTGGATTTGGCCTCATTTTGTGTATATTTATAATGTGTAAATATTATATTTATATCATCAGATGCACTATTTTATTTGATATTCTGTTATCAATTTTTTTTTCCTTTGATTTTAATCTTTTCCAATATATAACGCATGAATAATTTGAAAATAGTCGCCACATGTGTAGATTGATTTTTCTTTTTCTTTTTTCCTTTTCCTACTGATTATCCACAAATTTAGGTAGTGAATTTTGAATTGTATCTATCAAAAGTATTCTTTTCTTTTTGAAGTCGTTTCTAGATCAAACCAAAATAACAGGAACATTTAATCACCCTAAAAAACATGCATACAACCTCAAATAACATACAAATGTTTGTCTAAGAATATGTCTACGATAGAATGAAACTAAACCATAAAAAGAAATTTTGTGGGGAACGGACAAACACATACAGATTGATATTGACTAACGACTGTAAATAACAAACTTCATGACCTTGTGTTACTCTTGCAACATTGCTTGGCAAAAAGGGAGAGTGCCACGTAAGATGAACCACCTTCTTCACTCACTGCCTTGTTTGCACTACGTTTTACTTCCTTGACTCTAGCCCTAATTTCACGGCCTTCTTTGTCAACCATAATCTTCCTCACCATTTTCTCTATCTCCTCCCTCGCCACCACCTTCTTCGTCGGCAACTCCTCCGGTCTCACCGCAACGCCGAGCTCCTCCGTCAGCATCTCCGCATTCATCCTCTGCTCCGCGTACAGTGGCCACGTGATCATCGGTACACCATTAGTGAGGCTCTCCAGAGCAGAATTCCAACCGCAGTGAGACACGAAGCCACCAACCGAAGGGTGGCTCAAGATTTGGGCTTGCTCGGCCCACATCAATATGACCCGGCCCACGTCTCTGGTCCGGCTCATGAACCCGTCTGGCAAATAGGCCGATGGGTCGTCACTGCTTTCGCCTACAGTGAAAAATGCAGCGTCTGCACTTGTGGTGGGCGGGCGCACCACCCAAATGAACCTTTGGCGGCTCAGTTCCAAGCCCCAAGCCAGCTCTGTCGTTTGCTCGTACGACATTGTCCCACCACTCCCGAAAGATACAAAAACGACAGATTCCTCTGCAATTGTGAGCACATTATTGGTCGAATAACACAACCATATCCAATTGAAGGATAACTAATAGAACGATGAAAGAAAACCACTAACCTTTCTTTTTTAACGAGTGTAATATTCATTAGTAAATAATCCCGCATCATCGAATAGTATAATCACTTGTTTCAAATTCAAGGTGTGTGTGTGTATATATATATATATATATAAATATATATGTAAATATATATTTCATAACTTTTGAGTCCAAAACCCTTCTCACCTGGTTGGTTGTTTAGCCAATCGAAAATCTCCTCTTTCCCGTTGCCCACTATCGGCCTCGTTAAGGGTCCAACGGCGTAAACCGGAACCTTACAGAACCTGCCCAATAGGTTGTCGTTTCTCAGCGCCTCCAAAGTCGTTTGCGGCAGATCCTCCCACGTATTCACCAAAACGCCGTCGCTTCCCGGGATCTGAGCCGCAATACGCAGATACTCCCGGTACTGTTGATCACTCGTATCCAACATCGGATCAACCACATCTTGTGGCCTCAACGACCGACACCCAGGAATCCTCAGCCGCTCTTTTTGGTCAACGTACTCCCCTTTGACTTCCTCGTCGAGGACGGGCAAGTAGATGGTCAACGCCAGAAACCACGCGTTTGAGGTAATGTAGACGTACTTGGGAATCTGGAGGTCCTCGGCGATGGACAGAGAGTCGGTTCCGAAGAGGTCGACGATGAGAAGATTGGGACGGTTCTCCATGGAAGAAATAGCGGACCGCAGGGCTGGCCGGCACGTGCGCATCATGACGGCGAGGCACGTGACGACGGCGGCGTCCGGGCCCACCTGGGCCGAGATGTCCGGCTGCGGGAGCTCGACGATGCTGAAGAGTTTGTGGCTCATGGCTGACTGGAGGAGCTGGACCTCCGCCGGAGACGAGTGTGAAGGGATGGCGAAGATGGTGACGGCGAGGTTGTGGTGAACGACGAGTCGTTTTGCGAGCTCGACGACGGGGATTAGGTGGCCCAAGCCAGGGCTGGCGAGTACTGCAGCGTGGGGCTTTTTTAAGGTCTCCATGGCTTTACTACTAAACATTGCCCTGTTTTGTTGGGCGAGTGTCTCTGTTTTCATGTATATGTATACAATGAAGGTACAAGGAACTTTTTAGCTGCAATATGCGTGAACAGGATTAAAACCATGACCGTGACGATACTTATGGTTTGTTTAGTGAAATAATTTGAGTTGAAATTTTTAAATTTGAGTTGGTTGACTTTTTAAAAATTAATTATAATTTTTATTTATTTTTCAAGAAAAGATAAAAATTAAAATAAAAAAAATACAGTTTAATTTGAGTTTAACTGTTTCACCAAACAAGCCCTCACTGAAAGAGTAGGGGGTCAAAAAAATTTTTAATCAAGTTATACTAACATATATATATCTATATATAATAGTTTTTTTAATTAAATTCATGGTATATTTATATACAAAAACATCAATATTATATTTAAATAGGACAATATATCATTATTTGTTATACGTAATTAAAAATAAAAATAATTAAAAAAATGTGAAATTGTGTTGATCATGATATCTTCGTAATATCATAATCATTCAAGTTTCACATTTTGAAACTTTAAGTCTAATTCACTTATAAAAAATGAAAAAACATATATATATATATTTTATACATTTATAAATAATATTATTATCTAAATAAAAGAACAACTATATTAAATTCATATACCTCAAAATATCATTTTCTTTTCTTAAATATAAGTTGTGCTCGATAATCTTTTATAGAAACAAACCCATTTATAATTGATACACTACTAAATTTTATTGTAATTTTCTTCTCAATGTAAATAATCAAACAATCATTCAAAAAATTATCTTCCATATAAGGTACCAACACCATTAGAATCCATGAGCCTAAAATTCTTCACACAAAAAAAAGGCATATCTAAGTTTATCACAAATTAAATTAAAAATAAAAATAAAAATTGTATTTAAATCCAAAATTAAGCAATACTATTTCTAATTTTCTCAACTAAAATTCACAATAAAAACTAAAAATCAATAATTTCTAGTGAGACATTTCCAATTTTTTAATCAGAATTAACATATTATCACCAATGCATAAGAATAAACAAAGAAAATTTTAGAAAAGACAGTAGTACCATGGCCTACCAATTTCACATTAAGACAAATAGAAAATCACTATTAAATTTAAAAAAAAAAGAAAGAAAAGAATCAAAACAAGAAACGAGAAAAAGACATACAAACCTAAAAAGGAAATGAGAAGTTGAAGAAGAATGAATGGATAGATCAAGATAAAGTTATTTCAAATTGAGAAGAAATCCAGTAAAGTAAACTAAAAAAAAATAAAAATCACACCTCGAACAACATAGCAAATTTCCAAATTTGTTTGGTAATAGTGAAATAAGAAAGTGAAGAGTTGGCTTCCTTTGTAAACTTTTAGTTTATGTATAAACAAAATATTACTTAGTATAATGAGCCAGTCTTTTAAAATATTAGGTTATTAAACTTGTAGTTCAGATTTAAATTTTAAATCAAGTCACTAGACCCACTAATATTTCTGCTATGTGGAAAGGAATACTTTACTGAATCTAAAAATCTGAAAATGATATGAACATTCCTAAATCTTCTTATTCACAAAATAATAATAATAATAATAATAATAATCTTTATGCTATATCAGGAGTCTTCATCTGTAGCAGATATAAAATCTCTAATCCTGCTATATTAGGAAACCTGATTTCAAGGTTCATTAATTTACCTACATTGAACAAGAAAATATTTCAGAGTTGAGAAAATAGGCCCACTGGAAAAGGGTACAAGTTACCGAAAGAAGAAGACAACAATTTGACACACCAGAGACATCACACGACAAATATAGGTTGTCTTCACAAAACAGGAATCATATTTTAGGACCACGTTTGTCTGTCTGCTAATATTGACTTCGGACATTACCGCTGATGATACTCAGAGATGACTTGTTTTATCATCATCATAAATTCATTGTCCTCCTCTTTTCAATTTCTTGTTCTTCCATGGAACTGCTTGCTTCAATCCCTCACATATTGTTCCCTGCAAATTACAATACCCTCTGTCAGAAAAACCCACCTTGTCTTTCTGTTATGGCTTTTTTTTAAAAAAATAAAAAATTTCCAATTTCATTTTCCTCTACCACATACACAATCAAAAGCCTGCCTTACGTGTATTAATTGGATAATTCTGAGATAAAGTATCATATTAATATCCGTAATCGGCTTCTGTTATTTTTACATATAAAAGGTGATTTTAACAGTTTCTCACATGTTCAGAGACGTGTATTAGAAGGGCTATATTTTAAACCATAATTTGATTACGTTATTTTCATATGTGATGTTAATGGTTCACATGTTAATTAGGAAACGTGTATTGTCGGGAGAAATATACTTACAGTAGAAAGCTCTAAATTTATGAATTGAGAAACAATATCTTAATAGATCTTGAAAATCCTAGCGCACTAATCATTAACAACTCTGGTGAATTTAGCCAGATTTTCTTCTGAAGTCCTAAATACAGAATAATGAAGCAAAAATAAATTTTAGAATTACAAAAGAAATGCTTATTAAACTCCCAAAAAAAAAAAGGCACCAAAGAAAGGGAAATAATAATAATAATAATAATAGTAAAATAACACAGAGTTACCAAGAATTAAAAGACTTACCCAGAAGTGCGACCTGGTATAGTTAGTGAGACTAGAAAAGCTTGAACCTCTTCTAATCTTGGTCGTCTTCTTTGACTTTGCAATATTGCCACTCTCTTCAACATTAAGGGGTGTTTGGTGAACGAGTTTAGTTTAAAATTTTTAAGTTTCAATAGTAATTTTTTAGAAAATACAAAAACTATTTTAAAAGAGACAAAAAAATTTTTCAGAAAAAGATAAAAACAATGATGAAAAAAATATAATTTAGTTTAAAATAAAGTTTAAACCAAACAATCCCTAAAGTCATCACTTTCTCTGTCGACAACCGAAGATGGAAAGACATAACTACCCCCAGAAACCTCCTTACCTTTCAAAAACACCCTTCTCCTCCAGGACCCAAGCCAGCTCTTCACCTTGAATCCCGATCTCTTGGTGATGAGGCCCATTGCACCAAGCGAGTGGGACCCACTTTCGGGGCTAAAGGACCCGCCGTAACCATAACCATAACCATAACACTCGTTGCCGATCCTAAACGACGATGACTGGAATCTGTGTCTGCCCACAGAAGGGCCTTCCAAGACCGTGGTGGGAGAGAGCAATTTGGTCTCCGACAACAACCTCGGAGGGAGT
The DNA here is from genome assembly GCA_025413485.1 of Ficus microcarpa. Lineage (NCBI taxonomy): Eukaryota > Viridiplantae > Streptophyta > Magnoliopsida > Rosales > Moraceae > Ficus > Ficus microcarpa. Next base: position 12,599,657 of record CM046379.1, on the reverse strand, counting down.
TCCAAGCTCTTTGGAGTCATGTCGTGAGTTGAGACTGTTTCAAGAGCCAAACAAGGCCTTGGCTTCCCCGGCTCCTCCTCCCAGCGGAATGGGACCGACAGCGAGGTCTGATATGGCGGCGTTAGCATCCCCGGATGCTCCGGCGAAGCCATGTTGTGCTGCTTGATGGAAAACGGGGGCAGTTTTGGTGTCGAAATTCCCTCTGGCTCTGCCTCAGAACCACCCATGGCTTTTTCTTTTTTTTTTTTTTTTTTTTTTTTTTTTTCGTTTTTATTTGGATTCTATGATTTCTATGGAGAGAATTGAGAGGAAGAGAGTGAAAATGTGTGGTTTCAGGGTTTTTTTTATTTTTTTTTTTTTTTTTTTATTTTTATGGAGTGTTTGGGAAGGAGAGAGGGGAAAAAGTGATGATCTCTTTGGATTTGGGAATTGATATGCTACTAAATTTTATTGTAATTTTCTTCTCAATGTAAATAATCAAACAATCATTTAAAAAATTATCTTCCATATACGGCACCAACACCATTAGAATCTATGAGTCCAAAATTCTTCACACAAAAAAAAGACATATCTAAGTTTATCACAAACTAAATTAAAAATAAAAATAAAAATTGTATTTAAATCTAAAATTAAACAATGCTATTTCTAATTTTCTCAACTAAAATCCACAATAAAAACTAAAAATCAATAATTTCTAATAAGACATTTCCAATTTTTTAATCAGAATTAACATATTATCACCAATACATAAGAACAAACAAAGAAAACTTTAGAAAAGACAGTAGTACCATGGCCCACCAATTTCACATTAAGACAAATAGAAAATCACAATTAAATTAAAAAAAAAAAAAGGAAAGAAAAGAATCAAAACGAGAAACAAGAAAAGAAGATACAAACCTAAAAAGGAAATGAGAAGTTGAAGAAGAATGAATTGATAGATCAAGACAAAGTTATTTCAAGTTGAGAAGAAATCCAGTAAAGTAAACTAAAGAAAAGTAAAAATTACACCTTGAACAACATAGCAAATTTCCAAATTTGTTTGGTAATAGTGAAATGGGAAAGTGAAGAATTGGCTTTCTTTGTAAACTTTTAGTTTATGTATAAACAAAATATTACTTAGTATAATGAGCCAATCTTTTAAAATATTAGATTATTAAACTTGTAGTTCAGATTTAAATTTTAAATCAAGTCACTAGATCCACTAATATATATGGATTTAATAAAATTATTTTATTTTTGAAAATCTAAATAGTTTACCTAATAAAATAGGGGAAGGTTGTGGTAGAGTCCCTCTGAGGGACACTATAGTGGAGTCTCATACAGTCCAATTTTTGGACCATTCAAATTAAAGTGTGTGAGAATGATTGTGGAGTTGCACAAAAGGCCATATGCACATGGTCATAGAGGAGCACTCCCCTGAGGGGAAGAGAGAGGGGGGAAGAGAGAGAAGAGAAGAGAGAGAAAAGGGAAGAGAGAGAGGGGGAGTTCACCGGCAGCCAGGGCTAGGTGGGGGCAGCTGGGCCTGGGGCCGGTGGTGGGGGGTTGGTCGGGGATGGGGGGCCGCGGGGGAGAGGGAAAGAGAGAGAAAGGGGAAGAGAGAGAGAGGGGGAGTTCGCCGGCGGCCTGGGCTGGGGCTGGTGGTGGGGGGTTGGCCGGGAGAGGGGAAGAGAGAGAGAAAAGAAGAGAGAGAAAGGGGAAGAGAGAGAGGGGGAGTTCGCCGGCGGCCGGAGCTGGGGCCGGTGGTGGGGGTTGGCTGGGGCTGGGGGCCGCAGGGGAGAGGGGAAAAGAGAGAGAAGAGAAAAGAGAGAAAGGGGAAGAGAGAGGGGGGAAGAGAGAGGGGGGAAGAGAGAGAGAAGAGAGAGAGAGGGGGGAAGAGAGAGAGAAGAGAAGAGAGAGAGGGGGAGTTCGCCGGCGGCTGGGGCTGGGTTTGGGCTGCCGGGGCTGGGGCCAGTGGTGGGGGGTTGGCCGGGGGTGGGGGGCCGCAGGGGAGAGGGGAAGAGAGAGAGAAGAGAAGAGAGAGAAAGGGGAAGAGAGAGGGGGTCGCCGGCGGCGGGGTTGGGGCCGGTGGTGGGGGCCGGATGTGGGTCGCCGACGGCGGGAAGATCGCCGGCGACGGGGAAGATTTTAGGTGAGAAGTATCAGATAGGGTAAGGTGTATGGTAAGTTTGGTATACCAATAATGTTTTAACGTTTGATTAAATCTTAACGGTTAAAAACTTGACTTTACCGGTAGTGCCCCTCAAAGAGTCTTTCTCACAACCTTATCCAATAAAATATAGAGAAATCTTAATATATGCGGACTCAAAACTGATTTATATATATCAATTTTTTTAATTAAAAAAAAACCCATTATATTAAAATTTTAAAAGAAGTCAGGGGGCCCATGCCTAGCCTCCCCGCTCCCTCCGCCATAGAGGATGCTAGATACCAAGTGTTTGCAGCTTCGGACGTTGACAAGTCGACTGTACTTCCTTCTAATTAATCTTTTCTTTTTTTTTTTTTGGTATTCACCCCAATCAAAAAACACACATGTGTAGGCCACCCCATGCGAAATTTTAGGAGGAAGATTTTATATATAAATTCTTTTTGAAGGATAATTGATCTAAATAATCTTAGAATTTTTTTAACGGTGATGGTTTTATTATTATTTTTTTGTTGAGAAGGTTTTGAAGTTTTAAAATATTGGTCATTACAGTCATTTCCGTCCAAAACTATTAAGTTTTTAACGGAATGAGTCATATGTAATGCATGTGATTTAATTTATAAGGATATTTTAATATTTTAATAATAATTAATTAACAAAAATAAAAAAATCATAAAGATCTAATTTTCTCTCCCCCCCCTCCATTTCTCACAATGCTATTGAGAACGGGGAAAGGGACACGACGGAGAAAAATGTGAGGTTGGGGGGGCGAAGGAGGGAGTGAGGGAGGGAGACGGCCTCCGGCTTTGGTGTCAGTGTCAGGTCTCTATTAGGGGGGGGGGGAGGGCGAGGTAGGGAGGGGAGGGATATGTCTTTCCTTTTTTTTTTTTTTTAAATGTTTTTATATGAATAAGAATATTTTCATCTTTTTATGAGTAATTTCCTTCAAAAAGCACAAAACATGTTTTTCACTTGATCATTCCGTGAGTTTGTTTACAGAACTAGATGAAAATGACTAGAATAACAAAAACAAAAAAAAAAAAAAAATTGGAGTTTAGGGATCTCTCAGGAAAAAAGAAAAAACAGAGAAAAACCGTCAATTTTGAAAAAGTTCAGAGAATATTTAGGTCAATTACATTTTTTTAATTAATTATATTATGTAAAGAACGAGTATCTCCGTTATAACGTAATATAAATACATATAATGGCAACTCAATTATAGTATATGATCATGACAATAGTTGCATGGGAAATCGGTTCCCAATTAATGCTATTTTACATTAAAAAAAGGGGTGAAAAGGTAATATACACTAAATTCCTAATATTTGACTATGATATACTAACATTATGTTGTCCACAAGACAACCTTCGTTATAAGAACTCCACTGGGAGAATTGATAGGTTCGTGATGGGAGTACAACCCATTACTATAAAATGTGGATATCACGACGGTTTTTAACCGTCGTGGTAATATTTCCACGACGGTTTTCTAACCGTCGTAGAATCCAGAGTCGTGGAATGTTTTTAGATTCCACGACGGTTAAAAAACCGTCGTGAAATAGGCAAAAATAGGGCTTAAATATGGACATTTAAGAACATACCACGACGGTTCTACGCAAAAAACCGTCGTGGTAAGGAAATCTTCCACGACGGTTTTCTTGAGAAACCGTCGTGGTAGGACCCCCTACCACGACGGTTTTTTGACCGTCGTGGTAGGTAACAATGAAAAAAAAAAAAATTTACGAATTCGTTTTGTTTTCTCAAAAACATTTAAATCACAAAATCAACACTTTTTTCCGGAAAATTCTTAAATCCGTGCCTTACCCAACCAAGTTAATTCAAATCTAAAACACAATCGCAATGAACAATCATCGAAAATTTAGGGGACGGATTTTGGCCATTTTAGATGGAATATTCCCAACTCAACAATCTACAAAATTAACATTTTGGACGGAACATTTTATCAACAACCACAATCAACAAAATTAACATTTTGGATGAAAAATTTCCAAATCCGTGTATTACCCAAGCAATATATATTACAACTTACCGGCTTGTCGAGCGTGGGTACGGGCGGAGTGTGGCGAGAGAAATAGGGAAAGCCGCGTGAGTTCCTTGGTGGACCCGTCGGAGAATGGTGGAGGCCACATGAGTGACGGAGGAGGCCATCGGAGAATGGAGCCAAGAGAAAAATTTGAGAGGTAAAATAGAGAGAGGAGGAAAAAGGCTCGGAATGTAATGGGGTGGGAAAAATGGTATTTTTTTGGGTTTTAATACACGCTCCAAAAAATTAAATTTAATTCAAAAATTTTCAAAATTCCCGCTTAGTACCTACCACGACGGTTTTTGGAAAAAACCGTCGTGGTATGTTCACCTACCACGACGGTTTTCGTCGAAAACCGTCGTGGTAGAGTCCAAAAATAAAAAAATAAAAAAAATTTACGAAAAAAGACCATTCCACGACCGTTTTTAAAAAACCGTTGTGGAAGCCGAAGCTTCCACGACGGTTATAAAAAACCATCGTGGAAGAGCATGCTTCCACGACGGTTTTTAATAACTGTCGTGGAAGCTTGCAAAAAAAAAAAAAAAAAAACTTTCCACGACGGTTTTTGACTGTCGTGGAAGCTTCGGATTCCACGACGGTCAAAAGACCGTCGTGGAAGGTAAAAAAAAAAAATTTTTTTACCTGCCACGACGGTCTTTTGACCATCGTGGTATCCGAAGCTTCCACGACGGTCAAAAGACCGTCGTGGAAGGTAAAAAACAAAAAAAAAAAAATTTTTTACCTACCACGACGGTCTTTTGACCGTCGTGGTATCCGAAGCTTCCACGACGGTCAAAAGACCGTCGTGGAAAGTTAAAATTTTTTTTTTTTTTTTTTTTGCATTTTGCAAGCTTCGACGACGGTTATTAAAAACCGTTGTGGAAGCATGCTATTCCACGACGGTTTTCGGAAATTCTGTTCCGCTCCGTGTTTTTGCTGTATTTTTCACGACGGTTTTTTAAAAACGGTCGTAGAAGCTCCGTCGTGGAATCCACATTTTCTAGTAGTGACCATTGTTATGTAGTTCAATAGCAATCAATCATGTACTGCCTACTTTGATATGCTGCTCAACTAATTAATAAGATATCTATCAGAATTTCAATCTTATATCAATAAAAACTCATCAAAGCACATATAAAAAATGGAATTCCCAGTTCAACAATTACTAAATCATTTATTAAATCAAATCACAGTAATATGAACATTAAAACACCTTAAGAAACATGCATCTTAATATAGAAATTTTTATTTGCATTTTTGTTACACGTAATATGAAAGTAAGGGACAAACAGAAATTTTTAGAGGATTGGGATACATATAGATCTTAATTAATGATGTAAATAACAAACTTCTAATTAAAACTGGTTGCTCGTTGACCTTAACCACTCTTGCAACATTGCTCGGCAAAACGACAGAGTGCCACGTAAGATGAACCACATTGTTCACTCAATGCCTTGTTTGCACCATCTTTTATTTCCTTGACTCTAGCCCTAATTTCATTGCCTTCTTGGTCAACCAAAATCTTCCTCACCATCTTCTCTATCTCCTCCCTCCCCACCACCTTCTTCGTCGGCAACTCCTCCGGTCCCACCGCAACGCCAAGCTCCTCCTTCAGCAAATCCGCGTTCATCCTCTGCTCCGCGTAGAGCGGCCACGCGATCATCGGCACGCCGTTGGTGAGGCTCTCTAGGGAAGAATTCCAACCACAGTGAGACATAAAACCACCAACCGAAGGGTGGCTCAAGATTTGGGCTTGCTCGGCCCACATCGGCACAACCCGGCCCAAGTCTCGAGTCCGAACCAGGAAGCCGTCTGGCAAATAGGCCGATGGGTCGTCACTGCCTTCGCCTACAGTGAAATATGCAGCGTCGGCACTTGTGGCGGGCGGGCGCACCACCCAAATGAACCTTTGGTGGCTCAGTTCCAAGCCCCAAGCCAGCTCTGTCGTTTGCTCGTACGACAAAGTTCCACCACTTCCAAATGATACAAAAACGACAGATTCCTCTGCAATTATGAGCACATTAATATATTCGTCGCACACAACCTTATCGAATTGAAAGATAAATAATAGAACGATGGAAGAAAACCACTTCATTTCTTTCTAAGATGGAGTGTTACCATTATATTAATACCACACATCATCAAAGAGGATAATCACTTGTTGCAAGTTCAAGGACTTTTTTTTTGGTAAATAAGTTGAAGGTACTTATATTAATCAATCTTTCGTATATACATATATTCAATTTATAATTTAAAAGAGGTAAGAATATCAATGGCTTGTTTGGTTCTCAGGTGTGAACCTAAGGTTTTCATTTTAGTTTTTGTCTTTTTTTTTTTTTTTTTAAGTTCACAAAAAATATAATTAATTTTTAAAAAGTCAACTAATTTTAAATTTAAAAATTATCTTTTAAACTTGTGTTCTAAATGCATGTTAAATTTGTGGATTAGTATATATAAACAAATTTTTTAAATAATGTAATTTTTCACGTTGAATTGAAGCTTGATATCAAAAACTCGACAATTACACATTTCCTTTAAAAGAAATGAAAATTGTAGTTTCAAGATCTTTGAGCATATTGGAGAGATACATAATTGCTTATCCAAAAAAGAAAATGCCATAAAATTTATATTTAAAAGGGAAAAAAAACTTTTAAGATATAGAAATGAATTCAATTTGAGTTTTTTTCGTTTTCCTTTTATGAAGGGCTCTTTTTTTTTTTTTTGGTTCTTTACTTATTTTTTCGTTTGCCGTTCATCGGATTTTCTGTAATTTTCTTCTTTTTTTTTTAACAAATTGAGTGAAATTTTTAGTTTCTTCTCTCCAATTTTTTTCCTCAAAAAAAAAAAAAAAAAGGATGATACGATATAGTTTTTATATCTCACTTTAATTAGAGCGAGGAAGAAAATAGCATATGTACTTGTACACACACACACACACACACACACATATGTATGAGCCCACAACCCGTCTCACCTGGTTGTTTGTCGAGCCAATCGAAAATCTCGTCCCTCTGGTTCGCTGTCGGTCTCGTCAAGGGTCCAATCGTGTAAACCGGAACCTTACAGAACCGGCCCAAGAAGTTGTCGTTTCTCAGCGCGTCCAATGTCGTTTGCTGCAGATCCTCCCACGTATTCATCAAAACGCCGTTGCTTTTCGGAATCTCAGTCCCTATACGCAGATACTCCCGATATTGTTGATCGCTCCTATACAACATCGGATCAACCACATCTTGTGGCCTCAAAGACCGACACCCAGGAATCCTCAACCTCTCTTTTTGGTCAACGTACTTGCCGTGAACTTCCTTGTCTAGGACTGGCAAGTAAATAGTCAACGCCAGAAGCCAGGCGTTCGTGGCAATATAGACGTACTTGGGAATCTGGAGCTCCTCGGCGATGGACAGAGATTCGGTTCCGAAGAGGTCGACGATGAGAAGATCCGGGCGGTTCTCCAGGGAGGAAATGGCCGACCGGAAGGCTGGCCGGCACGTGCGCATCATGACCGCGAGGCACGTGACGATGGCCGCGTCCGGGCTCACCTGGCCCAAGATGTCCGGCTGCGGGAGCTCGACGACGTCGAAGAGTTTGGGGCTCATGGCTGACTGGAGGAGCTGGGCCTCCGCCGGAGACGAGTGTGAAGGGATGGCGAAGATGGTGACGGCGAAGTTGTGGTGAACGACGAGTCGTTTTGCGAGCTCGACGACGGGGATTAAGTGGCCCAAGCCAGGGCTGGCAAGTATTGCGGCCTGGGGCTTTTTTAAGGTCTCCATAGCTTTGCTATTGAATATGAACGTGTAAGCGCGGGTGTGTATGTGTTTGTGTGTGCTTTTTTTTTTTTTTTTGTGTATTTTTTTTGTATATTTGATGACTATATGTGGGTATGAACAAGAACTTTTGGTTGCAATATATACAGGGTCCGTGAGGAGTTTGAGATGAAAATTTTTATTGATTTTTCAGAAAAGACAAAAATTTTTTTAGAAAAAGACAAAAACTAAGATGAAAAAATGCAGTTTGAACTTGTTCACCAAATAAGGCAATAGATACATTTATGCATATATATATATATATATGTATGCCTAATAGCAACTCAATTATAGTGTTGTATAAATTATTTATAGTGATGAAGAAGTTCATGCACTTCGGTGACTTTGCATGTGAATGGGTGGTATGTGTATATTTATAGTGATTTCGGCGTAGTGAAAAGATTTATGCTTTTTTGGATCATAAAACGTTCATAATATGAGTCACATAAGAATCCTTATACTTTAACACGTGTTTTGTTGAAAAATATACAGAAGTAATTTTAATATGAGTTATATAAGTTCAATTATAGCTAAGATAGAAATTATTTTTTTTCACACGTAACACCATCTTTTAGAACATTATTTTCTAGCATTGCTACGTCAAAATGTAAATTTTGAGTTTTGAGGTCAAACTAAATTGTCCATTATACCCGTAAGTTTTCAGCTAATTAAAGCACAAAGTATTTTTGACACTCTTCTAACAATGACGAAGTTAACCTATTATTTTAGTGAGATCAAACAGTAAAAAAAAGTTTTTAGGAGTTTGTACAAAGATATTCAATTTTTAATAGGACAATATAATAAAAATACAAAATTTTTAAAGATAAAAATGAGAAAAATAAAACTTTAAAAGGAGTGAAATTCTAGTCGATTATTGGTGGCTCCACACCTGTTAAAAAATGACGGAGCCAAAAAACCTTATTTTGGTATGCCTTCCCCCACGCAAAACATAGCAAACCTCTTATTTTTCTCTTTTCTCCTTTTTGCTTTTTGCTTTTTTTTCATTTTCCTTTTTCAATGCTTCGTTTTTCCTTTTTGCTTTTCGGTCGAAAATTTTATTTTTCCATTTTGATCCTTTTTTTTTGGCTTTCTCGTCTAAAGTTTTAATGTTTTGATCTGTTATTTTGGTGGCTTTTCTTTTTTTTTTTTTTCATCCACACTCCTTTATTTTCCACTGGCAAGTTTTTTTTTTTTCTTTAACAGTAGTGAAATTATTTTCCTCTTAAACATTTTTCCTACAACCCCTCAAATATTATACTCATATAATAATTTATAATTAATTTTTTATTTGATTTATCAATTTTTTTCTTATGTGTATGGCAGTGTGGAGCACGGGCTTGCAATAAGTAGTAATTAAAAAATGTGCCAGAATACATTAAAACTTGACAAATCTTAAATGTTAATGAAAATCATATTATCTTTGTGTTAAAAACGAAAATACACATTTTAGTTTTATCGTATGCTATATTACATCTTATTCAGTTAATATGACATTTAAAATACATCACATCAGTAGGACCTCTACTAGAGACATAATAGAAATACTACATATAAGAGAATACATATTTTAGTCGGATCATATGCTTTGTTGCATCTTATTCAATTAATATGATATTTAAAATACATCACATCAGTAGGACCTCCACTAGAGACATCATAGAAATATTACATATAACATCAAAAATAAGAGAACACCTATTTTGAATGTTTAAAATACATCACATCAGTAGGACCACCACTAGAGACATCATAGAAATATTACATATAAGTTCAAAAATAAGAGAATACATATTTTAGTGTTGTCGTATGCTATGTTGCATCTTATTCAATTAATATGATATTTAAAATACATTATATCAGTGGGACCTCTACTAAAGACATCATTGAAATACTACATACAAGTTCAAAAACAAGAAAATACATGTTTTAGTTTTATCGTCTGCTATATTACATCTTATTCAGTTAATATGACTTTTAAAATATATCACATCACTGGGACCTTCCCCAGAGACATTATAGAAATATCATACATGAATCCAAAAACAAGAGATCAATCATTGGATGAAAGTTGGACATTAGGATTTGTCAAAGGCAAATGAGGGGCAGCCTATGGCATTTATGGACACGCTTACAAGCTAGATTTCCGAATACAAAAGCAATAAGAAACTCGTCTTTTCATTTAATTACAGTGTTTTCTTTTTCTTTTTCTTTTTGTTTGCTCAAGTTTTCTCACTGATGAAATGGGGTTTTGGAAATTTATTGATGGGACTGCGACCATGACCTTCTATGTGCTCACTGCCTAGCCAGCCACCATCTTCGTTTGAAGGTTCCTACTAGGGCTGTGCACAGTCCGTCTAGTTCCAAACCGTTATTTTTGTAAAATTGAATCGTTTTAAACGGTCTAGAAAAATATAAATTGGACTGGACCGGAGTGTTTATATGCATAGACTGGACCGGATTAGATCATTTTAAAACAATTTGGTCTGGTTTAATCTGTAGTTTGTCTCTTTCTTTTAGTTCAATTTTGACTCAATAGATTTTTTTATATGGTTTTTTAAAAACAAACTAAAATTCTCTAATTAATAAAAGTTTGTTAGTCAATTCTAATAATGAAACATAAATATTAACATAAAAGTAATCCAAACAAATATAAATATATCTAAAGTTAAAAATCCAAACAAACAAAAACACATCCAAACTAAAACGTTCAAAGTAACGTAGAGACATCCAACTACAAAGTATATAATTATAAAAAAATAAAAATAAAAAATATTATATTACATAAGAAACGGTTTGGTCAATTATAAGCCGGACCGGACTGTTAAAAAAATATCAATACGGTTTCAAACCATTTTAAAATAGTACCTACATGGAATTGGACTAATGATTTAGAAACCATCGGATTGGTTTTGTTTGGCAGTATACGGTTTTTCTTGTACAGTCCAAGTCCTTATATTATCCTTTAAGATAGCAGTTCTTCTAGAGCTTGATCAAGCCAAACAACCGTTTTTTTTTTTTTTTTTTAATGGCTCTGAATTAGCATAGCTTTCTTGTTTCTTTTTCTTTCAATTATTTTTGTTTTCAACGGAGGAAAGGATTTTTGCAAACTCATTTTGGGCAGTGAGATGTTGAAGAGAAAGGCTTTTTAATTTTTTTTTTTTTTTTAATTTTGAAAATGTATTCTCCATTTCCGGAGTACGTTTCAATCTTTCTTTTCGATCTTAAATTTGGGTTTTCTTCAAATCTTCCTCTCCCATAATACCCCTTTTCCGTAGAAAATTGATTAATTCGTTAAGCAATGTCATCCAACAATACAAGAGCCTTTCCTCGTACAGGGATAATGAAGCCCAAAAACAGTTTAAAGAAATATATAATTTTCAATTTGATAAGCACTAATCAGTAATCACAGCAAGGCAATCTCCTTCAGAATTTATTGTCTTCCCTGGTATCTATAAAAGTGCCAAAGGCACTTTGGTAGAGGTTATCAAATGTTATTAGATATTTGAGAATCTTTTTAGATTATAGTGTTTGGTTGTATATAACCTTATTTTATTCCTTAAAATATTATGGCATGTTTACTTATCAGAAGTATGGAATAAAAGTGGAAAATGAAACTCAATTCCTTATTTATTTGCTCTTTTTTTTTTTCCCTGAAATAGGAGTGAGAATGGTAAATCCTACACCAATGTGGGATTAAGAAATGAGATTAGCAATCCTATGCCCCCTCCAGATTGTGACTCCCACTTCTACTATTAACATTAAATTACTATTTTATCCTTAGTTTATTCCCAAAAAGTTGTGTTAAAAAATAATAATAACCTATATTAATTATTTTTATTAACTAAATATAATATATTTGTATTAACTTAATATTATATAACTATTATAAGTACTATTAACGTTATTAGAGTAAATAAAGAACTTTTTTTAATCATAATATGTTATTATGTTTCTATTTTTATATTTTACTTATTTTAATTCAATTTTTTTACTCTTTTTAATTTGTTTAAACAAAAAATTACACAATTTAATTTTATTGCCTTAATATCATAATGATTATTTTACTTTTGGTTAATAGTATGATAATAAATAAATAATAATAATCATTTTTTTAATTTTTGAAAACACAATAAATGGAAGGGGTATACAAGTAAACTTACAAGTAAACAATTTTCGTGATTCCGATTCCGAATCCTTAAACAACTTATTCAGATTCTGTCCAAATCATCTATTTTGTCCGATTCACGCCCATTCCGTAAACACACCCTTAGATTATTGTGTTTGACTATGTATAGGAATGCTGTTTATTTTTAACCGATAGACACAATAATCCCGAAGGTAAATACACCAAATAATGAATAAAACCCATAGACACAATCCAATGAAATTAAAAAAAAAAATTTCAACATTATATATTTTTTAATCAGCAAACCTTCTCGAATGGAATGGACAAGCGTTGAAGCAAAACTAAACATTTAACAATATAAACAACTCACAGAACTTTAACCAACATGATAAAAGTTTTTCGAGCAAATATATCAAGCAAACAATCGCAGGCATGTCTATTTTGAATCATTAATAGCACTTCTACTCATTCATTCGACTGTTTGTTGGGCCCAGTAGCATGTAAATTTCCAAGCCCATTCCAATTATAAACCAACATCTACAGTGTAAGTAAACACACCCTCGGAAACCGTCCGAAACCACCGCGAAAGCCCTCTTAAACCGCTTGGAAGTCTGTGAACGTCGGACCCATGTCAAAATTTACGAAATTATAGGAATGTTTGCTTAAAATACAAAAAGTTAGTATTTTTATCTGACAACGATAGTCATAACACAACCGTTAACCGCTCCTTTATTAAACTGTTTGACCGAATAAAATTAGCGGTCAGTAGGAATTGATTGTCATGTTAAGGTAAGTTATACACTAATGGAACGTTATGAATACCGTTATGAATCCATCAACTAATAAAACCTAATAAGTTCATAAGACACAATCCAATGGAGCGGTCATAATGATGAAATTAAAAAACTAAAATCATCATGACATTATATATTTCATTCATAATAAAACAAGCTATTATGACCGGGAACGCACCGTTAACCTTCTAGTTCTATATAGAATGGTCATAATGTTATGACCACCCGGTCATAACTGTTATGACCACCCGGGACAAGCGTTGAAGCTATATAGAGTAGTGGTCAAACTAAACCCGGTCATTTAACAAGGACCCGGTCAAACGGTTAGACCATCCGGTCATATATGACCGCTTCTCTACTATATAGAGTACATAAATGACTATATAGAGTAGCGGACGGTTAGAACTAACGGTTAACCAACTATATGATAAAAGTTTGACCACCCGATTCGAGCTACTCTATAAGTCGTTATACTCGGTATCAAGCTTCTCTATTTCACTATGAGGAGCGGTCATAACGGTTAGAAGTCATAAGGGTTATGAAAAATTTTATGTTGCAAAAAGAATTTTAAGCAAAATTCGGGAGAAAATTTCGTAACTTTCGAAAGGTGTTTTTGAAGATTTTCCGATTCACAGATCCAAGCGGTTTATAGAAACGGTTTGCAACAATAGCTGTAAATGTTGGTTTAAAAATTTTTTAGGCGATAAACTTGGAAATTTAAAATAAATGACTGGGCCCCACAAAAGTGCTAAAGAATATATCATTTTTTCTGAGGCTATTAAGGGTAGTTTTTTTATGTAGGTTTTTTAGGGATAATTGTGTCATGTTAATTTAAATTTTAAGATTATTCTGTTATTTAGATAAGGGTAATTATCCTTTATTATAGGGACATCTGAAACCCATGAGTATCTTAAAATAGGAATACTTTATGCCAAATAAAGAAACCTTAATATTCTCATCCCCTTATAAAAAGATTACCTCATACCAACACCCCTTCTTATGTGACAAGTAGCACTCATTCTAGATCATCTTATTGTCTCCCTGCCTCTACTGCTACACCCCAGCAACCATCGCCCTGTTGCCGGATCTCCTTCTTGCCGGATCTCCTTCTCTAGTGCCAGTGCCTCGTCGGAGAAGTCGGAGAAGGCGGTTTATAAAGCTATATCTATCTATGTATCTATCTATATCTACAAACATATACATAGACCCTTTGGTACACCCCTCCTCATATGATGAGTATTACTCCTTTTTTTCTTTACACCCCTCCTCATATGATGAGTATTACTCCTTTTTTTCTTTCTCCTTTTTTTTTTTTTTTAATTTTTTTCTTTAATTTTCCTTCTCCATTTTTAATTGAATAATTTTTCTTAACTATATTTGTACTCCAAAAAAAGTTTTCTTTGTGACCTTTTGAATTGCTCCCTTTTTTTTTTTTTTTTATAGTATCTTCTAATTAATTTTTCGTCTATATTATATTAATGATAAGAAAATTTTTTACTAGTAATATATTACAAATACGCAATGTTTGTTATTTTGGAACACAATCTCGATGCAAAGCGTGACAATCTCTTTTCTTTTTCTCATATATTCTTTCAATGCTTTGTTTGCTCTTTTTTTCTTTTCGGTCAAAAATTTTATTTATTTCTATTTTGATGCTTTTTTTTTTTTTGGCTTTTTTGTATAAAATTATTATTATTATTTTTTTTTTGGTGAAAAGTGGACCCCAAATGCATGTTCCTAATTTACTTATCCTTCTAATTTCAATTTTACGGCAACTAATAAAGCCGATCTTAAGCAATAATCTTGTCAATTGCCCAATAATTATAGAAGCATGGCCCACTCGTCTGACTCGTAACTGCTGAATATATAAGTCTCTTTTTGCACGTGATAAATATGTGTAAATTTATCAGTTTTAAGAAAATTTAAGGATTTATAAAAATATATATATAAATGGTTTTCTCTGAAAATTCAAGAATTTACCATTCAACAAATGCTATAATTTATCATATTTTAAAATTTTTATTATAATTTTAAAAATATTTATGGAATATGTAATTTGCTATAATTTTTCTGTGAGCACCCGTGAATCAAAAAATTGATGCACTCCTGTTCTAATGGAATTTATTAATAATGCATTGTGTTTTGGTAAAACATAAATATAGAGAGTATCATCATCTTAGCAAAAATGTAAGTAAAGAGTCGTTGTCGGTTTACTTTATATAAGATAAAACCCCCACTTTCAATGTTAAAAAAAAAAAAAAACGTTAAGTAGACTAATATTTGGGAAGGGAGACTATAAGATTCGAAAATGAATGTAACGAAAAAAATAAAAATATCGAGAATAAGTAATATGTACATTAAAACCATTTACAGCCCTTTTCCCAAAAAAAAAAAGAAAAGAAACGAAAAAAGTTCCTAAACTCGTGCGTGTCATACATCCTCTTATAACACTTATCCACATGCTTGCAGACCATAAATCACAACATGTGCCACTATCGTTAGATACCTCATATATCATTTTAAATGTTTTTTTTCTTTTCGATCATATCATTATATATGTTTGTATAATAAAAATCATATAATTATCATGGTATACCCCTTATCATTACCTTCGTAAGTAAATTAGTGTCCCAAAAGAAGAATATTGATAGTTAGGCTTTTGTTAACTTCGTGTTGAGTATACAACCATCGTTTCGTACTTTAATAACCAATATTCATTGACTTAATACTTTGATAAACTGCTTAAATAATCAAATATCAAAGAAGTTGCAAATAAAAAACTCTTCAAAGCACATATAAATAAAAGGCATTCCGAGTTTAACATTTACCAAATCATTTTTTTTTTTAATGAAATAAAGAGAGAGAAGTAACTGTTATTAAAGAAAACAAGGACATCCCAACTAGATTGGCATCCACTTGCAGCCTCATCCTATACCCGGACTCTAATTATATTTACCAAATAATTCATTATAAGATCAAACCCCAATAACAGAAACATTTTATCACCCTAAAAAACATGCATACAACCTCAAATAACATAGAAATTTTTTGTCGATGGATATGTTGTTACATACTGATTGACGTACTGACTGATCTTAATTAACTACTGTAAATAACAAACTTCTTGGCCTTTACCACTCTTGCAACATTGCTTGGCAAAATGGGAGAATGCCACGTAAGATGAACCACCTTCTTCACTCAATGCCTTGTTTGCACGATGTTTTAGTTCCCTTGACTCTAGCCCTAATTAATTTCACAGCCTTCTTTGTCAACCATAATCTTCCTCACCATCTTCTCTATCTCCTCCCTCCCCTCCACCTTCTTCGTCGGCAACTCCTCCGGTCCCACCGCAACGCCTAGCTCCTCCATCAGCAACTCCGCATTCGTTCTCTGCTCCGCGTAGAGCGGCCACACGATCATTGGCACGCCGTTGGTGAGGCTCTCCAGAGTAGAATTCCAGTGAGACATGAAGCCACCAACCGAATGGTGGCTCAAGATTTGGGCTTGCTCGGCCCACATCGGCACAACCCGGCCCAAGTCCTGGCTCCGATCCATGAACCCGTCTGGCAATAGGTCGATGGGTCGTCACTGCATTCCCCTACAGTGAAACCAGCAGCGTCCGCTGCCGGCGCACCTCCCAAAAGAACCTTTGGTGGCTCAGTTCCAAGCCCCAATTGCCAGCTCTGTCGTTTGCTCGTACGACAAAGTCCCACCACTCCCGAACGATACAAAAATGACAGATTTGTCTTCAATTGCGAGCACATTGTTGGTTGAATAACACAACGTCCTTGTCCAATTAAAGGACGAATTATAGAACGATGAAAGAAGACCACAAACATTTCTTTGTAATGAGTGTAATATTCATTATACCACGTCATCAAATAGTATAATCACTTATATATATATAATTTTGGAGAAAATTTTCGTCTAACACCAAATATATGTTTTTGAACTAGAAAACAAGCTTAAACAAACAAAATTATAAAGAATGTTCAGTAAGTACACAAAGGACATAAAAGAACCTTAAGTCCAATATAGAAAAATTAGAGTCGGTATGATTGTTTCAAGATTTTGTATAGAAAATTGTGTCTTGTATTTTGTCTCTCAATTTGAGAGAATTTATAATATCTTGGGATTGAAGGGGGTCAACCTTAATATAAGTCTACTTGAAATCATACTCAACGTCAAAGATAAAGCTCAAGCGTTTACAAGAAAGTAATGGTTGACAATTAGAGACTTTTAATATTAAGGACATTTAACGTTTGGAGTTATTTGGACTAAATCACCGAAAAATGAAAGATTTCATTGTAATTAAAGAGATAATAAACTATCAAATTAATATGATAGTTAAACTCCTTTATTCCTAATGTAATATAAATTCTCTCAAAATGAGAGGAAAAAAATAAAACACAATTTCTAATACAAAACTTTGAGGTAATTGTACTGAATTCCGGTTTTTTTATATTGTTTTTGAGGTTTTCTTATGTTCTTTGTGTACTTGTTTAACGTTCTTTATTATTCTATTCATTCTTGAATGTTTATTTAGTATGGGATGAAATTTTGCTCATATATAGATATATATCATGACTTTTGAGTCCAAAACCCTTCTCACCTGGGGATTGGGTGGCCCAAGCCAGGCTGGCGAGTATTGCGGCGTGGGGCTGTTTCGTGGTCTCCATAGCTTTATTGATTATTGGCCTGTAATGTAGAGTGTGCGTGTTCAGTGTTTTAATGTAGTCGGCAGTACTTCCTACTAATTATTGTTTTTGTTTTTTTATTCACACAAATAAAGACACACATATCTCATGAGATATATCGACCGCGAAGATATTCAAGAGAATAAATTTATACTTTTTTAAATTAACTACATCATGTAAATAACGAGCATCTCTGTAATAATGTAATACATATACATATATTCTTTTTTTCTTTTTTTTTTTCTTTTTTTTGCTGAGATATATCTTTAGTCCTTACCTAAAAATATATATACACACACGTGCACATATAGTGGCAACTCAATGACATGAGCAATCGGTTCCCAACAAAGCTGGGTCCGTCATTTAATGCTATTTTATATTCCAAAAAAGGCAAAAAGGTAATTTACTAAATAATATCTAATATTTGGCTATAGTATACTCACATTATTTTGTCCACAACCTTCGTCACGAGGACTCCACTGGGAGATTTAATAAGTTCGTGCTAGGAGTACAACCATTGTTTTGTGCTTTAATAACAATCATTCATTTACCACCTACTTTGATATGCTGCTCAACTAATTAATAAGATATGTGTCGGAATTTCAATCTTATGTTAATACAAACTCATCAAAGCAAATATTAAAAATGGAATTTCCAGTTCAACAATTACTAAATCATTTATTAAATCAAATCACAGTACATTAAAACACCTTAAGAAACAAGCATCATAATATAGAAATTTTTATTTGAATTTTGCTACACACAACAAGGAAGTGAGGGATAAAAAGAAATATTTGGGCGACTGGGATATAGATAGATCTTAATTACCGATGAAAATAACAAACTTCTAATTAAAACTGGTTGCTTGTTGAATGTTGACCTTAACCACTCTTGCAACATTGCTTGGCAAAACGATAGAGTGCCACGTAAGAAGAACCACATTGTTCGCTCAATGCCTTGTTTGCACTTTCTTTTATTTCTTTGACTCTAGCCCTAATTTTATTACCTTCTTTGTCAACCAAAATCTTCCTCACCATCTTCTCTATCTCCTCCCTCCCCACCACCTTCTTCGTCGGCAACTCCTCCGGTCCCACCGCAATGCCGAGCTCCTCCGTCAGCATATCCGCGTTCATCCTCTGCTCCGCGTAGAGCGGCCATGCGATCATTCGGCACGCCGTTGGTGAGGCTCTCTAGGGAAGAATTCCAACCACAGTGAGACATATAACCACCAACCGAAGGGTGGCTCAAGATTTGGGCTTGCTCGGCCCAATTCGGCAAAAGCCGGCCCAAGTCTCGCGTCCGATCCAGGAAGCCGTCTGGCAAATAGGCCAATGGGTCGTCACTGTTTTCGCCTACGGTGAAAAATGCAGCGTCTGCACTTGTGGTGGGCGGGCGCACCACCCAAATGAACCTTTGGTGGCTCAGTTCCAAGCCGCAAGCCAGCTCTGTCGTTTGCTCGTACGACAAAGTTCCACCACTCCCAAATGATACAAAAACGACAGATTCCTCTGCAATTATGAGCGCATTAATATATTGGTCACACACAACCTTATCGAATTGAAAGATAAATAATAGAACGATGGAAGAAAACCACCTAATTTCTTTCCAATATTGAGTTTTACCATTATATTAATACCACGCATCATCAAAGGGTATGATCACTTGTTGCAAGTTCTAGGACTTTTTTTTTTGGTAAATAAGTTCAAGATACTTATATTAATCAATCTTTCATATATATATATATATATATTCAATTCATAATTAAAAAGACGTAAGAATATTAATGGCTTTGTTTGGTTTTCAGATATAAACCTAAGGTTTTCATCTTAGTTTTTATCTTTTTTTTTAAAAAGTTCATAAAAATTATAATTAGTTTTTGAAAAAGTCAACTAATTTCAATTTAAAAATTACCTCTCAAATCTGTGTTCTAAACGCATACTAAATGTGTTGGATTAATATATCTAAACAAATTTTCTAAATAATGTAATTTTCATGTTGAATTAAAGCTTGATATCAAAAACTCGACAATTATACGTTTCGTTTTAAAGAAATGAAAATTGTAGTTTCAAGATCTTTGAATATATTGGAGAGACTTACTAACATGTAAATGTAAAGATATATAATTGCTTATTTAAAAAAGAAAAATGCCAAAAAAATTATATTTACAAGGGAAAAAATGTAAAGATATAGAAATGAATTCAATTCGAGTTTTTTTTTCGTTCTCCTTTTATGAAGGGCTTTTTTTTTTTTTTTTGGTTCTTACTTATTTTTTCATTTGCCGTTGGGATTATATCGGATTTTATATATTTTTTTTTTTCTTTTTTCTTTTTAATAAATTGAGTGAAAGTTTTAGTTTCTTCCCTCCAATTTTTTTTCTTAAAAAAAAAAAAAAAAGAAGCGTGATGCCATATATTTTTTATATCTCACTTTAATTAAAGGGAGGAAGAGAATAGGGTATATACTTGTATACATACACATATATATGTCATAACTTTTGAGCCCAAAACCCGTCTCACCTGGTTGTTTGTCTAACCAATCGAAAATCTCATCCCTCTGGTTCGCTATCGGTCTCGTCAAGGGTCCAATCGTGTAAACCGGAACCTTACAGAACCTGCCCAAGAAGTTGTCGTTTCTCAGCGCTTCCAATGTCGTTTGCTGCAGATCCTCCCACGTATTCATCAAAACGCCGTCGCTTTTCGGGATCTCAGTCCCCATACGCACATACTCCCGATACTGTTGATCGCTCCTATCCAACATCGGCTCAACCACATCTTGTGGCCTCAAAGACCGACAACCAGGAATCCTCAGCCTCTCTTTGTTGGTCAACGTACTCGCCGTTGACTTCCTTGTCGAGGACTGGCAAGTAAATAGTCACCGCCAGAAACCAGGCGTTCGTGGCAATATAGACGTACTTGGGAATCTGGAGCTCCTCGGCGATGGACAGAGATTCGGTTCCGAAGAGGTCGACGATGAGAAGATTCGGGCGGCTCTTCAGGGAGGAAATGGCCGACCGGAAGGCTGGCAGGCTTCGTGCGCATCATGACGGCGAGGCACGTGATGACTTTGGCGTCCGGGCTCACCTGGCCCGAGATGTCCGGCTGCGGGAGCTCGACGACGTCGAAGAGTTTGGGGCTCATGGCTGTCTGGAGGAGCTGGGCCTCCGCCGGAGACGAGTGTGAAGGGATGGCGAAGATGGTGACGGCGAAGTTGTGGTGAACGA
Organism: Ficus microcarpa; assembly: GCA_025413485.1. NCBI lineage: Eukaryota > Viridiplantae > Streptophyta > Magnoliopsida > Rosales > Moraceae > Ficus > Ficus microcarpa. Next base: position 12,578,833 of record CM046379.1, on the reverse strand, counting down.
CGAGTCGTTTTGCGAGCTCGATGACGGGGATTAGGTGGCCCAAGCCAGGGCTGGCGAGTATTGCGGCGTGGGGCTTTTTTAAGGTCTCCATAGCTTTACTATTGAATATGAACGTGTAAGTGCGAGTTTTTGTTTTTTTTTTTTTGTACGTGCAAATGACTCTGTGGGTATGAACAAGAACTTATGTTGCAATATGTATAAGCAGGAGAAAGGTAAGATCATGAGGACAATACCTAATGTTTGCACATTCAGATGTTGACACGTCGACCGTTTTATTTGTTGAACATATTTTATATATAGATAACATTTATAAGTATATATGTATGTGTAATAGCAACTCAATTGTAGTGTTCTATCAAAAAACTCAATTATACAGGGGATGATCACGTCAGCAGTTTGCATGAACGTGATTTGTTTGTTAGTGAATTGATTTCAGGGTCATTTGTTTAGTAAGGACAAAAAGATTATTTGATTACTTATATGCAAGTAGGAGAAGTTGTTCTTTTTTTTTTTCAAAAATTAGTATGTCTTGTATGTTTACACATTTCTCTTTCCTTCACTTTTCTTTGATCTCACACGGAGCAAATAACTTACAACTCAATTTTATCCTCGAAAATCCTCTATTTCTTTTTTTCTCTCATTTTTCACCTCTACCGGACATAATATAAGTTTGATAGTATATTAAAGATGATTGTTTAATAGTTCTCTCTTATCCTTTAGATATTCGATTTTCTCTAAAATAATAAAATTCTATTATTAATGTGTGTGGACCTCTAGGAATTGTTAAATAAGGTCAGTTAGATCATCTTTTTGCTCCTTTTTTTTTTTTTTTGTTATCTCCCAATAGGTTTCCAAAATAGCTTATGACTACATCATTGATATTTCCTCTTTCTTAAAGGTTCGATTTCCAAAAAAAAAAAAGAAAAAGTTCGATGTCATATTTTTGTTTTCCAGCTCAATGATTCTGAGACTGTAACGTTTTTATTAGCTCTGCCAATCCAGAAGTAACGTTTAGCTCTCTCCCTTTTTTTTTTTAATTTTTTTTTTTTATTTTTGAAAAACGCTCTATCCCTTGCCGATCAATGCCCACCAAGACCTCACAATTATGTCTATTTGTCCTTCGTGTGGAAATATTATGAATTTAATATGACGATTGTGAATCTCGGAGCAAGTAACTGGAGTTGAATATGAACATTTATCATCACACAAGAACTCTTATGAGAGCCTCGCACTTCTTTCTGTCAAAAGCTTTTGGCTTCATAGTTGTTTTTTTTTTTTTTTTTTAATTATTATTATTTTTAAATCACGCCAAAGACTCTTATTCTTCTTTGCTGATCTTCCCCCCTTGAGGATTTGCTTAACTACTTTTCTTGTTAATTATTGTAACACGTGGTTAACGTTGTTTTTTGGTTTTTTGTTTTTTGTTTTTTTTTTTTTTTGATTGACTTCTTAGCTTGTCCTTGAACAGTGGGATCATGACTTCGACTTGTCTGCAATGATACGATCGATGCTTTTCCTGCTTTATATATATATATATATATATATATATATATATATATATCTCCGTGTGTGTGTGCGCGTTTGTCATCTGGATTTAATTTAAACATATCCACTTGCTAGTAATTAAAAAACTGTAAGGATCTCTTTCTTGATTTGGTGTCTTTGAAAAATCATTTAAATATTTATATGTCAATGGATCCGTCGGTAGCTGAAAACAAAAATAATTTTCTTGCACAGCTCACATATTGGCTTGAATCACATAAACGACAATACATCTCCATCATTTTTTTAGATTAGAAGCTCCTGCAGTTTGGATTGAGATTCGTTTTTCTTGTTTTTTTTAGTAATAATTTGTATCATTTCATATCTTCCGATCCTCTAAAATCAGAACTCAAAATATTGACAATTAAATTTGTCTTTGAGTTGGAGATATAATTTAGTAGGAATTTTACATCTAACTCTATTAAAACCTATAAAGATCGAATCGCTTAACATCCAATTTCAAAAACAAAATAATACTTCATTTGGTAAGTTAGTTTAACTTCAATTAAACTGTATTTTTTCATCTCAAATTTTTTTTTTTAAAAAGTCAACAAAATTTAAAATTAATTTTTGAAAAATCAACCAACTTCAATTAAAAAATTTCATCTCTAACTAACTAACCAAACGAAGGCTAAATAAATAAATCACACTCAAAATATTGACAATAAAATTTCGTTAAAAAATATACCTGGTCGTGACCTCATCCGATAGAACATAAAAACAACAAATTAGAATGTGAAAAAAAAAAAAAAGAATAAAATAAAATAAAAACACAAAGATTTATAGGGAATAATTCACTTTTGATGTAAAAACAAAAATTTATAGACAAATTTCATCTTCTTTGGTGATGGAGTGTTTTTCTGATAAAGACAAATTACAGATCATAGGGGGGGGCTTGGAAAGTTATTAGAATTCACTAGAGACATGCAAGCCGACTTGGACCCTATCAAAGATAATTCTACTACAACTTAAGATAAACGCAGAATCTTTGAATAACTACTCTTGATGACCGCTTGGATATCTAGATCCTTGTCCCTTATTTTCGTCTGAATATATCGAATCCGATAGATTTTTGGGTGGAAAAATCTAGTGATTCACGGGGTCTGATGGATTTTATATTTTTTTGATAATTTTTAGACATCACTTCTTATGTTTTAAATAGTCTTCAACAAGTACTGCGACATGATTTTTATTTAGATTCGCCCTCTATCAAATTTGAAATCGAGAAGATTAACTCGACATTCTATCAACACAAAATGGTACTTTTGGTTTCAAAGAGATAATAATTAATTAGAAAAAAGTCAAAAGAGCTACAAATCACCTAAAACACATTTATTTTTCTTGCTTTGAAATATTCCTTAGTTTGTCTGGCTTTCCACATATATTTAGTCAGATTGATGTAATCAATCTTGAGCCCTAATGTGTTTTTTTTTTTTTTTCCTCCCCTAATCATGTAGACAAAAGCAATGCACTAACTGCCTCAGGAGGTATAAAAACCATTAAGGTGCAATAAATTAATATAGTATGTTTAAAATAAAAAAAAAGGAAAAAGATAGATTACAGAAGTAATTATTTAATCGCATTTATCAGTTTCAAAAATTAATTAACGAGGATAGACGGAGCTTCTTAAGAAATACCTTTTAATTCGATCCTGTAATTCACAATTGGGTATTTTATTTTCTAGTTAGGATAAACAAAATTGAGATTAAGCGGTTTTTCCAATCATTGGTTCCAAAGAGCCAACAATGGGAACACTAGCATATATATCCCAAAATCACAGAAACTGAAGGTAACCAATTATTGTCTAGCTCCAACTTTAGCAAATTAAGTAATTTATTAAAAGTTTAGACTTTTTAATTAATTAATTAATTAAAAAGCCTAAACTCTAGAGTCTAAACCCTTTTTTTTTTTTTTTTTTTTTAAAGAAAACTCTATATCCGTTACGAACAGCAGACAAGAACCTAGAAAACTTTAACAAGGATCATTTACATTGATGGCCAATTTATGTCTATGGTTTTTTGTTAAAGTCCTAAAAAAAAAAAAAGACATATTTAGGAAATTGAACGAAAAATTTAAATATATCAATATGTAAGGATTAAGATGATCTTTCTTATCATTTTATGAAACAGGAAACAAAAGCTTAAATCCCTAAAAAAATCAATTATTATTACTATTATTATTTTTTTTTATTTTTTATTTTTGGTGAATCAAAATCCCTATGAACTGTTAAGCCAGTTCCCTTCCAATCTCTTCATCTGTTAGCCATTACAAAAATTGGAAATATTTTATGAAATTCTCCCATTAACTAATACGGTCATTATTACATAGACTAAGTTTTCATTGATATGATCTAAATACTAAAACTACTGATAAACATGGTCTGTAATGCAAGGGTCATCATAATAATGACCATATTCTATGAAATTTTGCTATAGACTACGACATTCATTATTGTATAAATCAAGTCTGAAATGATAGGATCTAAAGTCTAGAAATAATGATAACATATAGATAATAATATTCGGATATGAATAATATTTGACCTTCGTTAAAAACATTTACACTATGATATTTGACTTTAACAATAATCTTATAAGACTGTGTGAAGGACAATTTCCGTAGAGTTATGCTGATAAGGTTATAAAGTTACTATCTATATTTATGGTTGGGTTATAAGTTTTATGATTAAAAAAAGTTACGGTTAAGATGAACTTTTCCTCCTCTTTTTTTTTTTTTTTAACCCCTAACTCCACGTAAAACTTCAGTACGTATATGTTATAATCTACATAATTTATTTATAGAAAGAGTACACATGTAACCGAATTAATTAGAAGCGGAGGTGAGGCCTTTCGGAGATAATTTTTAGTTCTCAATTAGTTGGGCACTCGCTGTCTGCTGGTACCTCTATATATACCCGTAGATAAATATGTCATACATAATAAGATTATATATTTAAAGTCCCTAATCACTTTTAATATGTAAAAATACTAAGGTCATGGCAAACAGGTAATATTTGAATCGCCACAGTTACGCAAGCATATACACTCGCATGCACTCTATTCAAGAGTCAGAAAGTCTTCGGCCCATATATATACACCATCTTATGACTGTTCATATATACCTTGGTTGATTTCTAGTTTTGCAGGTACGATGTCTAGAGTGAGTTTATCTTGTTCGAGTTCTCACCGTTAACAATACTTATCAGACATTTCACTTTCCCACGAGAGAGACTATTTTCTCTTTGACCAACCAGTAATTACAAATGGGATTTTCCTTTTTTAGGTGTGAGAGTAGTTTTCGTTATCTTTATCTTGTCTTTTTTTTTTTTTTTCTTTTTTTGGTATGCTGCTTAATTATTTCTCTCATACAGTCCAAATTGTGTGAAAACGTTTTGGTCTAATAACAATCCAAATGAAACTCGAATACAGCCCTTAGTCGTAGCCTCGTACATATAGTCCTCATCCGTTTTGGTTTCGACTAGTTTTTTTGTCTCTTTTGGGATGAGTCAAATCTCTAAGATCTCATGTCTTCGTCTCGCTCACTCAAATTGCTTTCTGGTTTACTTGACCTGATTTCAAAGAAAAAAAAACAAAAAACTAAGATGAAAGTCCGTACTGAACACTCAACTACAAACTAATAACACGTGTGTTGGGGGGTGGGCATTAATGTCAGGGAACAAAAAAAATATATGTCCATAATCTGATTAATCTATGTACTCCAATTAACCCAATATTAAGTTTAATCCCCGAATTTTCATTAGAGAGGTTTGAATTTAAATTTAATAACACATCATAAGCCACCCCATCCAGTCAAACTTTATATGTTTCTAAAATGTATAGTAACTTTATAGTAATGAATTTTTACTTTTGGTTTATGACATATATTTAAACTTGCATTGTTTATATACAAAAATATATATATATATATATATTTTTGGTGAATTTTTTATATTTAATTTTGCACTTGGTTTGATGCATAATATTAAGAAATCATAAGCCACCCCATCCAATCAAATTTAATAGCACATCATAAGCCACCCCATCCAATCAAACTTTATATGTTTCTAAAATATATAGTAACTTTATAGTAATTAATTTTTACTGTTGGTTTATGACATATATTTAAACTTCCATTGTTTATATACAAATATCTATATATATTTTTGGTGAATTGTTTACATTTAATTTTGCACTTGCTTTGATGTATAATATTAAGAAATCAAATTTGATTTGATTTTGTCAACTTGATATTGGAAATATGTTATGAATTTATTATTTTTCTGCACATTTTTATTATTTTAAATTGCATTGTTACTTTTAATTTTTTTAGTATAATGCCCAAATCAATCAACTCATCTAACTCAACCTGACTTTAATTGAGTGGGTTAATACTTTTTCCAACCTAGGTTAAAAAATCCCAAAAACCCACCAAACTCTCCCGTTGTTCACCCTTTGATGCAGTCAAAATAAAGCTAGTAATAACTTTCTAACAGCAACTAAACTTTAATTTTACCGATATATCCATATTATTATTTTATCATTAAATTAACTTTATAGATACTATTATTTGATCATTAAATTAACTTTCTAATAATTCGATCTGTTTTTTTTTTTTTTTTAGACGCCATAATTCGATCTGTTAATATCCATGTTAATATTTTACAAGGCAATACACAATATTTATAGTTTATATAGTTAAAAAATTAATTCAATAATAAAAATAACAATATAGATCATATCATTGAGAAATTAATCTAACGAAGAAAACAATAACACCTGAGGAAAAGAGTACGAGTAGGAACTCCTAGTAATAATAATAATAATTGGGGACTATAACTTATAGGAGTAGGAGTGGAGTCGGTACAATAGGACACATCAAACATGACACAGATCACATGCCTACAAGAAAAAAACACACATCACATGGGATGAGGGTCCCTCTTGTAGGTTACACTCCCAGATGCTCTTTTTGACTCATGACTCGAGAAAAAAGGCAACAAAAAATTGCAGAAAGTTCAGTATCATATGACAATGTCCATTATTATTCATGTGAAAATGGATAAAGAAGCCAAACCGTTCACAAATTCATGAAATCCGGTCCTACTTCTGAGAATAGAGTCATCACTTTCATATTTAGTTCCAACTTTAGTTTAATCTTTATGACATTCCAATGCTCTTGTCAAATATCAAGTTAACAAGCTTAAAACATATGACATTAAAACATATGAGAACTTGTGTCATAAATATTGTTAAAGATATTTCTACATTACAAACTAATAAGCGAAGAAAGAGATCCTTTTTTCCAAACAAATATGGATCTAACAATAACTGCTTTTGAGTCCATACCAATTACCATCCACATGGTAATCCTCATCTTAATTGGATCTTATGACCAATGAACATCTCAATTAATTGCCAAATATTATCTTGGAAAAGAAGAGAAAGAAGCTCTCAAATTCACCTCCGGAGCTGTTCCCACCACTCGAACCATCCGATCCTCGCGGTACTTACGTGAAGTGAAGCTTGCTCTTCAGCAACGGAAACAAAAATAGGGATTAGATTCCTGTACTGGTTTGGCTTTCCGAGAGAAGGAAACTGTACATACAATAAAGATAGATGAACCAAATAGGATGATTTTGAAGGTCTCCGATTTGTGGCAGTTGTCATAGTAGAGCCCCATGGTCGCGAAAATGTATGATCGAGAATGCACGGCGAAATCCATATAGTTTTGGAAATCCATTTTCCTCCTGTTCGTACACATTCTCTTGCTTAATCTTCGCGTGGATGCTTAATCACGATTCTTCCCACTCCCAAGCGTAAGCTCAAGATCATCCACTGCTATGTCATGAATCTTCTCACCCTCCCACGGTTTCACCCTGCCATTCTCAAACTCAAACTCCGAGGCTCGAGCCCTCTCTGTAGGGGGCCCCCAGCCTATTCTGCCATGCCCGCCAACTGCATCCTGGAGAGCAATCTGCTGGGCCACCGGTTTCATAAGATTGAATGTCGGGGAAGGAGGAGCTACCGAAGTTGTCCCTGTCTGGAAACTAACCCAGCGACCAGAATCTACCGTCGAAGCATCAGACTCATCACACTCTGGAATTGTAGCAGGAGTGAGATGGTGACGACGCGTAGGGCTTGAGGGGGCAGAAGTGGCGAAAAGAGGGTGGCGCAATGCATTTAAAGAGCCATTAGAGAGCAGCTCCCAGTCGGGTTTTGGCTTTGAACCTCTGGAAGTCGGGGACGAGAGAGGTGGGGTAACAGGAGCACTGTTCGATATTCTAAGAGGAGGGAGATTTGTGGGGATGGAAGCAATGTTACGGAGGAACGGGAGAAGGTATGAGGAAGGATTTCCATTGAAGCGGGTCGGGCTTGGGAAGGATGAGGAGGATGGGCTGGCATGGTAGGATGGTACAGGACTAGGGAAGGATGAGGATTGAGGGCTTGGTTGAATGGAGGAACATGCGCTGATGTTCGCCGAAGCGACTCCAATTTCGCCCAGTTGTGGCTTGCATCCCTGTATGAGAGGCAGTCACAGATTGTTCAGAGAATGTACATGTCCAAGCAATCTTAAACAGAGAACCTTAGCATCAAAACATCGATCAAAAGACCAAGGTGCTCTAACTAAATGAACAAGTCCTATTTATCAGTGTGTCTAGAGCATAAAAAAGGAATTGGAATTATTCCAAATTCTACGTCTTTCATCACAAATTGCCATCAAAACACAGTGAATATAACGAGTCTAATTATTTCAACCAAAAAAAACACTAATTATTAAATCTCTTGACAAAAATACAATCCGACAAAAAAAAAAACGCGCACACACACACACACCATTACACGGTACAAAAGCCAGGTTAAAGAAACTTCCATTACTCAGATCCCATCCCATTGAAGAACTTCGACAAACCCGTCTATCCTGCTGTTGTCAACCCATGATTTCACTCCATAAAAGAAGAAATAATGGAGATTTATATTTGAAGGAAGAAACCAATCACGGGTAAAGAAAATCAGATTAGTCTGTTCATTAAGTTAACAAAAAAAGACAATCACCCAGATCACCCAGATCAGATCCCAAAAAAGAAAACTTTTTAAGATCATCATAAATCTCACAATCAACTTAACCAATTAAACAAACCATAACCATAAATTTTCCACAGACAAAAAAGGGTACAAATATAAACATAACAGATCAAACAAAATAAAACGACATCAACAGAAGCCGTGTCCGAGATCAGATGTTGCATGCAGATCTGAAAGATGAATCAAGAGAAAACAAAACCCAAAACCCAAAAACAAAAAAAAAAACAAAAAAAAACCCATTTATTAAAAAAGAATAAATCAATCAGTAGAAGAGGTGAAAATGAAACCTTGCGATAGGTGGTGCCGTCCTCTTCGACGACCCAACCGGCTTCGGCACAGAGTGCTTTCAAGACCTCGTTGTTGTCGCAGTGTTTGGGGAGTTTGTAGTTTCCCTGAGCTCGGAGACCGGTGTAAATCTTAGCAGCAATGGCTCTTCTCCGTCTCTCTCTCCTCTTGTTGTTCTCCCTCTCCTTCCATGTCGGCAGCCTTCCCGATGACGCCCCACCGCCCGTCATTTCCCGGCAAAACAAGAAAAACCCCAACTTTCTCTTTCCTTTCCTTTCCTTTCTTTCCTTTTCTTGTTTTCTCCCCTTGATGTGTCAGTTTCTCTCTCTAGATTCTCTCTCTCTCTCTCTCTCTCTCTTTTTGGAGTCTTGATAGAGAGGGGGGAGAGGACTATTCTTTCTCTCCCTCTCTCTCTCTAATTCTCTCTCTCTCTCACACTCTCTCTCTCACGAGGACAACGCTATCTTTATTCAAGATTTGTATGAGAAGCAAGCAATGGAAACGCCTTCTTTTTCTTTTTCCTCTCTCTCTCTATCAAACTTTTCACACCCGTGGCATGTCGATTTTTGGATCGACGAAATTTGGGAGCTAAAGGTGGCACCTCCTTTTTTTTTTTTTTTTTTTTGAATAATGCACCTCCTATTTTACCTTATCCATAAAAAGTGTTTTTTAATTATTGATTTAATTTTTTTAAGAATTAATAAAGTATGAGAATTTAACGAGGATTATTAAGATGACTATTAAAATATTGATTAACTCATAAGGTTAATTATGATTGATTGAGAAAAACATATATAACAATAGATCAATCAATAATTGATAATTTTTATATAGAAAACTATCATTTTTCTAATGTAACAAAACTTTGAATATTTATTAAGAAATATTTTTTGGAGAAAAAGTCATTTGTCCAGATATTCATTTAACATGCTCCTCCTTGTTATGAATTAAAAGAGACTTTGACAAAGACTCACTAACTTTTATATATATATATATATATTTTTATTTTTCCCTTTAGTTTTGCCTTTACAAGAATATTATTAAAATAAACAAAAACTTAACATATAGAATTTCGAAAAACATAAGGTAAAATCTCAACAAAAAAACAAAAGTGATTTTGGTTATTATTTATTTTTGGAAAAAGCTTTTCGGTACGTATCTATCCAACTCTGCAAACAATCACTTGATTTTATTATACGATGTATTGAACTCGAATCTGGTACTCTTAAGTTTGAAAAAAAAAAATTACACGGGACGTAGGAGTTGTGCATTCATTATCCATATTCTACATTTTATCCATACTCTACAAATTTTACCTTTAACGTGCTAAGTACCTTTTCAAGTATTTTCACATGATGATACCTAAAAGTTTTCCTTATTAATCTAGTATAAAACTTAGTACTCGTGTCATTTAGTGCTAGTCCAATTGATAATTATAATAAGGTGGATTAAGAGAGAGATCAAAACTTCAAATTCTGATAACAGCTAGTAATTTATTAGGAAAAAAAAAGAAAGAAAAGAAAATAAAAGAAACAGTGATCAATTTTGAGTGTCTTGAGCATTTTTCTTGGTTTCATGTTTTTATTATTATTATTATTTTATTTTTTTGTACCTCCTGAGACAAAGGACTGAATTTGTGCAAGGACATTAAATTGTTTTTTTTTTTTTTTTCTCTCTTTCTGTAACAAAACCATTTAAAAAAAAAAAAAAAGGGAAATTTGGTACGGATACAAACAAAACGTGGCTAGTATATGAAGTGGAAGAGAAATTATAATTAGAGACCTGCCAATACAGTAGCTCGTATGTGTACAGGGGCTCGGTTTTTGTAAGGCCGAATAATTCAGCATTTTTTTGATCAGTTTGTGTTCGTCAAAGCACATGGATGGGTTGGTTAGTATGCATACAACACTACTTGTTTGCCAAAATCAGGGTTGGATTTGGTAACGCACAGACTGTGGGGACATGGACAGCTCCCCTGTACGCATAAGCATACCATATGGTATGCCTTGTTAATATGCTTTTCTTCTTTTTTTCTTCTGTTTTTTTTTTCTTCCGAATTTTTCGGTATGAAAAAAACATTATCAATAGTTACGTTTGGCATCTTGACTCAAACTGTACTTTTTCATCTCAGTTTTTGTCTTTTTCTGAAAAATTTTCAACTCAAACTTAAAAATTTCAACTCAAACTCATTCACCAAACGGACCTTAAGACTCATTTTGAACCGTTTAATTTTTGTTTAAATGAATATTACAGATAGATATATCTGACAGGGGAAAACTCATTTTTTTTTTCCCTCTAAATATTGGAGGGAAAAGGGCCATAGTTATCGAAATAGTGTATTAGGAAGTGAAATTGTGTAGTTGAATCTAAATTATTTTATTATTTTATCCAAGTTCTTTTTAATACACAAGCTATTTCAATCTAGTTAAATTTTGACATATTTTAGATATTTTAGATATCAATGTGTTCTAATGATTGGAATTCTTAAATAAATAAATAAAGACTTTCTCAAATACAGTCACAAAATAAATAAATAAATATTCTCTGTTTTGAGTGGAACATTTTGGAATTTTGTTTGTCGATTCAATTTAAATCAAACTAAATTATTCTTTTTCATTTTAGTTTTTATCTTTTTCTTAAAAATTAATAAAATTTATAACTAATTTTTAAAAAGTTAACCAGTTTCAAGTTAAATATTTCATCTCTAACCGACAAACCAAACGCAAGTTAAAGATCTCACACAAATGTTCAAAGAACCCCAAGTTGAATGCTTTTGAGTTCCTCAAGTGGCAAAAAGAGGAAAACAAATCATATCCACACGTGCTTAATACTAGTCCAATTAAACTCTACAATAGATTACGTTAAAACCAAATAAAAATAATATAGAAAACCTTAGTAGTGATACTACATTTATTTGATCCATATATATTATTATTTTTAATTATTAGATTAATTTTTTAATGATTTAATTTATAATTGAAAGAAGTTATGCAAATTATTTACACTGACACTTGCAATCAGATTATTACAACAATTTAATCTAATAATTAAAATAACAATATTTATTAATAAAAGTAATGTAAAGTTTCTATTAGCCCCAAGAGAAAGGGGAGAAAAACAGGTCAATCAGTGTGTTATCTTTTGCAATTTCTCAAAAGTGGGTCCTCCTAGCGAATTGGTTGCCACCATTATTGACAAAATTGTTTCAAAGTGGGGACTGAGAGAAACGCAAGTGGACTGGGTACTTAGGCTATTAGTAGCGTAGCATGGTCCTACTGTCCTAATCCCATGCAAATATGAGTGACCCAAAAATAAACAATTCAAAAAATAAATCCCTAATAATGTTCCTGACATTTTTCTTTAATGAAAAGTAATCCACTGTATAAACACAATTACAAACCCTGTTTCTGAATTTGTCCCATTGCCAATTTGGGTTTGAAGCCCCACCTCTCACAAGCAAAAAACTTCAAGCCCCAATCTCAAAGCTGATTTTTGGAATTTTGAACTCTCATCTTCAACCCTTGGATCAAACAAAATGATTTCCAAAATGCAAATTTTAGAATGTGATAGATAAGAATTTATGTGGTACTAGTTATTTATTTATTTTTTTAATGTATAATAATTTTAATATGTAGCTTTTTCTTTTTTTCATATTTTAATAAAGTAGAGTGAGGAGTTTGGTATAGGAAGGTGTCAATTAGTTGAGAAGTCTTTAGTCACTTTGAAATTAATTGCTCATTCTTATAAGTTATCACGGTTTAAAACTATATATATAGTACTTTTTTTGACATTAAGAACATTAATAAAATTGCTTTTTGTGTTATTTCCAATATCCTTGTAGACCAGAATTCTATGTATAAAATAATCTTTAAATTTGGATACTTACTTCAAATCCCACGCTTAATTCGTTTCTCCAAATATTATAATAATAATAATAATAATATAGAATTCAATGGCATTATCATTTACAAACTATCTTCAGATAACCCAAACTTTGAAACTATAAAAATAAAATTCTATAAAAAAAATGATAATAAAACGGGCAATAAATTTGTTGTTTAATGTATTTACTAAAGAATTCGTAATATTTTGTGAAAGGAATGAATTTGTCTTTTTTTTTTTTTTTTTTTGCAAACATTAAAAAAATTTTTTTTTAACATAGAGGTAAGGGGATTTGAACTCTATACCTTAAAGTGAAATCAAATGTGAAATTACAGTTAGGCTATGTCTGCAACCACATAAAATAATTTGTTTAATTGTTAAAGTTGTAAACAAAGTGAATAGATTAAAAACACATTTTATTATTTTTATTAAAAAAATATATGTTTTGTTATTAAAGATATTTAAATAAATTTGTGCAATACTAACACAAGACTATTAACGGCAACTTTTAAACTACTTTTCAAATTCTATAACATGACAATAATTTTTAGAATCAATTAAGTAAAAATAAGATTTATCAAATACCCTTGACATGTTATAGATAAAAAGAATTCAAAAGAATGCCAAATGTGCACTATCCTACTAAGATTTTCATTTCTCAATGAGATGCAAAAAATATATTTTACTTATATGCATGACTTCTAAATTATCTAACTCATTAAATCTAACAAGTTGTTTGATCATGATATTACTTTCTGTGATTACAACTATAAAAACGTAAAGGTTTGGTTTGGTTTGGTTTTTTTTTTTTTTTTTTTGGTAATTAGATATCTTTATCACTTATCAGTGTTCTATATTGTTCATAAATACTAGTCCAAATTGAATCACATTAAAATAGAAAAATACAAATTTAAAAGTATGATTTTGTTGATTTGCCGTTTTTTAACTTGGAATTGATTAATTTTTTAAAAATTAATTATGATTTTGTTGATTTTCAGAAAAATATAAAAACTGAAATGAAAAAATACAATTTAGTTAAAATTGAGTTGAAATATCAAACAAAGTATAAGAAAATTATACATTTCTCATACGCAATTATCTCTATTTATATATGAGTCGTCTCAGGTGATCAATTATCAGCCTATCACAACCTAATGTCCTTTTATGAATGAACTCAAACGTTTGAATCTAATTCTATCTGCTCTCATCGGTCTTAACTCTTAGATCACTATAAGGATCCTTTTTCCTTTTATTCTGCTTCTATATCCTTCCTTCATATCGTCATCCAATTGTGCATCCTCAGTCTTGATTCAAGTCCTTCAATAATTAATTAGAACGTCGTGGTTTAAACCCTTTTAATTTTCTCCTAAATTATACGCGCTTTGTGATTTTCTTTTCACATATAAAAATGTGTCATAAAAAAAAAAGAAAGAAAGAAAGGAAATGTTAGAAATATATAACTTAAAAAAAAAAAAAATTGTTAGAAATATTTTAATCGAAGAGGCAACGATGATATCGCATGCAGAGGATAAATTTTCTTCCCGACCTATGTAGATGATTAAAAAGATGCTCTCTTCTTTCTCTCTCCGGTAATTGGGGTGGTTCTGACGTGATGTTCGGTTTGAACGGTACAGATATAGACAAACAACGAGCTGAGAGAAGGAGGTTCGTGGGGCCCACACTCAAAGGCAAAAGCATTTCATTCAAATCATGTTCCTCTCTCTCTCTCTCCGTACTTTTTTCTCCCCACTGTCAGTCGGCTCCACACGTGCGTCACAGAAACCTATGCCTGATTAAGCAACCCTTTTCTCTTAAAGAAGGAAAAAAAAAGGTGGGGACCACTCTCCAACCTTGACGTGTCATGGCTTCTGTTCACCACGTGACTGTGGTCCCCCCTCCTCCTCTCTCTTTCTTCTTCTTCTTCTTTTTTTTTTTTTTTTTTTTGCCTCTTTTTTAACGCACACATGAAAATGAGGAACAACCTCGCCTTGGCTCACGGCTCAAAACTCAGCCATTAAAAATCGAGCCGTCTGTTGATGGTGGGATTTTTCAGTTTTCATTTTTCATTTTTTCATTTTTTTATTTTTATTTTCATTTTGAACTTGAAAATTCATGCTGGACCATAAAGAAGAAAATATAATAGGTTCGTGATGGTGAGAGTTTTGTGAATTGCAGGTACATATATTAGTTTTTTCTGATAAAAGAAATTAGTACTAAGATAATTTAAAATATTTGTTTAATGTACAATGATATGTATGAAATTTCAACAATCATTATCACTTGTCCTTCTTTATTTTATAGTACTAGTATTTTTTTATTCCAAAATAAATATATTTATCCATTTAGATCTTATCTTATGATAGTGATAAATTTAATTAGTACATTTAAATCTTTATACAATTATGTTAATTTGCTTAGATTATCATTTTTGTGTGTTTTTGTCTGATTTATTGTTAGAATTGTAAGTGTCAAATTAAAGTCAACTTAAAAAGAGGACGAAAATCAAAGTTTACAATGGTTTCAAATCACAAAGAGCCTACATTAAAGGCAAAAAGGCATTTTGAAAGAACCAAATGTCATTCTCATGGAACTTGATTTTATTTCATTTGTAGAGTAACATGCATGCAAATTGAAAAGTGAGCATGAAAAAACCCTTCATGTTCTTTAATAGAAACTGAAGATGAAAAATGAGCCTGGAAGAAAATGTGGGTCAGCCACCTTGATTGAAACAAAGCGTGATTTGCAGAATTGTTGCCTTGAATAGCACATAGCTTTAGGTTTTTTAACCTTAGATTAGATAAGTATGGTATAGTCAAAATTTTAAGCAAACATTAAGGAATGACAAATAAACATATACATTTTTATTTTAGTGGTTGTTTCCACAATTTTATTAACCTATGTTTTATATGTTAAGAAAGTATTTAAAAAAAAAAAAGTTAAAAAGAAACTATTCAGAATAAACCTCATAAGCCATCAATCTAGACCTAACCCACCCGCCGCACACAGTTCATGGAGGTGGGCTACGGCTCCACCCATATTTCCAATTTTAATAGAAATAATAATTAGACGGACTATCTTATTGTAATTGATAATTTATTTTATCGATCTTGTGTTTCGTCAAGATCTATGAAATGAATTTTATTGATAGTTCATATTGGAAAGATATGAAGTTTCACCTTTTAGGGTGTAAATTTGTTGGACAGGTAAACAATTTTAAAGTTAAGTAAAATATAATTGGTTAGGAAGACGAACCAAGTAACTATGGATAAAATGTGTAATTGAACTCCAATAACGTTAATTTTTTTTTCTTGTTTGACAATTATTTTTTTTTTATTTTCCACGGCAAGCTATAAAGTTGTAAAAAGATTGAAGTTTGAATATATATATATATATATGATAGGTGTGTTGTCTAACCACATGACGTCCAGAGAGAGAGATGGTATAATATGAAAAATTGTATTCCAGCCCACTTCTTTCTCATCGGTACCGTTCTATTTTTACATCCAACGACTCCCAAACGAATTGTCTTACTTATTCGAGTAAAAATGAGTTATCGGACACGAGAGTAGCCGTATTCTTATATATACATTTTACCATGGGATCCATGAACATGCTTTATTAAATAATATCAATAAAAATTTCAGAATTGAATTTGAGACCCAAACTTTGAAACTTCCTTTATATTCATTGACCTGGCCCTCAAATGGATCTGTATTGAATTAAATACTAATTTCTTAATTCACTTCAGCCTTCAGGAGCAATCATTCCAAGTAATAAAAAAACCCAACATATAACTCCAAGTAATTTTTTTATTTTCTTTTTGGAACGTAATTTAAGGGGAAAAGAGAGAGACAGAGAGAGATTCAATGTCAGCATTGATGGATCTGTCTTCCTTGGCTCAAAATTTTCAGCTTGGTCTTTGCTCAATAATTCCAAATTTGAAGTTAGCACCACGAAAAAAAATCCAAAGTTGAAACGTAGTGCAATTCTATAAGATATGCATATATATATATATAGACACACACACACGGGATATACAATTATGGATGTGCTTTATTTTCAATATTTTATTTTATTATTGGATTATTTTCTTTTATTTTTTTTTCCTTAAGTTTAGGGTCGGTTTGGAGAACGCAATTATAGATGGTATTTTATCATTTAGATTTCAAAATCTCAACTCTATATCAAAATTTTTATTTTTCATTTTTAAAAAATTCAAATTTTAAAAATCCATAATTTTCTCATTTTAAATCAAAATGAGATGTTTTTTTAATATCAAAATGCTCGTGTCGACGAAATGAATAAGATAATATCTGTTTTATATATTTTTCTATTTTAAATTTTTACACAATTTTCTATATAAATTTTTTAAAGAATTTTCTCCTCAAACACAATATTTCTAACTCAATCTTTAAAATATCATCTATAAATATGCCTGAGACTAACCCTTTGGCTATAATTATTCAGAAAAGTCCCCTAACTTCTTCCCAAAAAAAAAAAAAAAAGAAAAAGGGAAAAGGTCCCTAACAAATTTAATAAAAAAAAATTTTTTTGGTCTTAGCACGGAAAGTTGCGTTAATGAGCACGTGCGGACCCAGCTAAGCTTGAGAGAGATGGGTCCGCTAGCCGGCAAACTGCTCAAAGCCGCAGCCCAACAAGACTTGCCGCACGTGCGAAGCTTTAGCGAAGGTGCAACGACGTGTGTGCCTTTGCCTGGTGTTGGGTCCCACTTTGTTTTTATGTTTATTTATTATTTTTTGAAATTATTATTATATTTCCTTTTCCAAGGAATGGGTAGTGCGTGAAGCGACCTCCCATGCGGAACGCTTTGCGCTCAATTGGTCATCAAAGCAAGCGCCACCGCTAATTAATTAGAGAAACTTTTTAATTAATTAATTAATTAAAAAGACAAGCAGTGATTAGGAAAATTAAGATGTCTTTTTCTCTTTCTTTCCACCGAATTTGCTCTTGAATTTTTAATCCATTGTTCCGTTAATAAATTGTACGGTATTAACTTGTGATGGTAGAAATAAAACAACGAAAATGAAATTCAGCTCATATTCTAAGACTACGTTTGACATCTTGACTCAAATTATATTTTTTTATCTTAATTTTTTTCTTATTTTGAAGAAAGTTTTTGTTTTTTTTTTGAAAAAATTTTTATCTTTTCTGAAAAATTTTCAACTCAAACTCATTCACTAAACGGACCCTTAGAGTCTGTTAAGTGAATGAATTTGAGTTGGAAATTTTAAGTGTTCAATAGTAATTTTTGTTGACTTTTTCAAAAAAGACAAAAAACTTCTTAAAAAAAAAAAAACGAAAATTGAAATGAAAATTTTAAGTTTAAACTCAAATCCCAGACACCTCTTGAATAGAAATATTGGGTTACGTTTCTTATGTTATATTTGTTTACGCCCAAGGTTTCTTTCCAATAACTAAAAAGGATGGAGGCGGGATGAAATCAATTATTGTTTTTAAGTAGCAAAAAATGCAAAATGAGAGACGAAGCATTTTTTTATTAATTTATTTAACTATCTCTCTCGTTAATTTGTTATTACGTTATTCTAATCTTCCGACCTGCACGTGTACATTGAATTTGATAATTGTGATTCAATTCATTCAAGTGGTTGGACTTGGACGACCAATAGTGTTAGCTCAAGCTCCGGCCTGCGCATTCACATGGGTGCTGTCCACACTCCAATTTAAAAAGCTCCCCCAATTTTATAATTATTATTTCTAATCGACAAATACTTTGGACACAAGCATAATATCAATTTGACTTGTTAGTATAAATTATTAGGCTAATCACTGAACTTTTAAATTTATATAATTTTAATCTCTGATATTTTTTTTTCGTAGTTAGAATGATAATAAATTATTAAAAACGTTATTGTAGTAGTTATTTCCGTTTATTTTTAAGACGAAATTCGTTAGTTAGTATCATTTTTTTGACCAAATTATTAATAGATTTCATCCAAAAATTAACAACAGAACATTGTGGTAATATTTTAAAATTTCATGGGCATTACAACAACAAAAAAGGATTAGGGATCAAAGTTATACAAATAAAAAAGTTTAAGGACTAAATGGGTAATTTATTTATTTATTTTGTAAACAACTTGCATTGCATTGCATGATCATATCGTTGGTTCAAGATGCCAACCATATGATCAAAATACTTTGCATATGAATTAGAAGCCTAAGGGTCGTTTGGTTTACCAGTTTAAGTTGGAAATTTTAAATTTCAATAGTAATTTTTGTTGACTTTTCAGAAAAGACAAAAAACTTTTTCAGAAAAGACAAAAAATTTTTTAAGAAAATGACAAAAAAATCAGTTCAAACTAATAGTTTGAACCGACCAATCAAACATGCACTTAATTTGTACCGTCCGAAGCAAATAAAAAAAATGAAAGAAAAACATTAAAAAAACAAAAACACTAAACTGGATAGATACGGGATTTATAGTAATTTACTTTTAATATAAGTGCTGTGCTTAAGAGAAATATGTCTAAGATAAATCGTTCTACATGTATCTCCGTGAATCTCCCTGCATTTAAAAAAAAAAAAAAACTATTATTTCGTTGATCCACATTCTTACGACATCACGACGATTCTTATAAATTCCGCATAATCGAACAATTGAATATTCATAACCGTAAGTTTTAGTCTTATTTTTATCTCAATTTTCGGAAATAGTGTTCATAATGTCTCAATCATCGAGAAAACTAGTTTGTCGGGCCCAAGTCAGTGACTTCATTGCATTGATTTTTCCCGAATCAATATCTGTCCTGATGAACCCAAAATACATATATATATATATATATATATTTGTTGTTTTGGGTTTATTTTCTTCTTTCTTAGCGAGTATAGTATTTATTTAATTAAATGCTCCCCAAAAAAGAAAAAAAAAAAAAGAGAGAGAGCCAAGTTTTTGTTATTTAATTTTTATTGCAGAGGGACCACTTCTTGACTGGTTTCGTGTAAAATTCCCAATAAATGTATAATGTAAAAAATGAAGAAAAGGTACAAAAGAAGAGGGTACTTCTTTGATCGCCATTTATTTTTTTGGCTACTACTCTCTCAACAATATAATTACTCACTCATGTCAGGGCCCATGCCAATTTCTGCTTAATTCCAAACGCTCCTCAGTTATTCACCTCAAACTATTATGAGGCAATTTGCCTCCCACAAAGAAACAACATGTTGTGTACAATCTCATTATTTTCTATGCATTATCTATCTACCATCTCTCATAATTTCATATGACATATAAATTATGTAATGATATAAACATCAGTGAGAGTGTTGACTAAAAATAATAAGAATAAAGACTACTTACAAAGGTTGTCTCTAAATTTTCGCCCCTTATAAAACTTTACCCTCTAAATTTTAAAACGAAACATTGAGTCCTCTTAAAATATGTTCCATTAATAAATTTAGTCATTCTATTAGTTTATTTATGGTTTTTAAAATATTAAAAACCATAAATAAACTCACTCATACATTGGGGGGGGAAGGAACATAAATACACACTAAAAAAAAGAAATTAGATATTAACTGATTTTTTGTTTATATTTGGTTCTTTTTTTTTTTTTTTTTTTAATTGTTGTGATTGAGGAGGAATACTTGTGAATCTTGTTTTTATTTTAGAATATTATTTTTTAGAAAATTTAATTTTTGCCTCTGAATTTTTATAATAATTAGTTCACCTTCTTTATTATCTTAATCTGAATTTTAAATTAGGTTTGTTATTCATATTACGTTATTATTAAAATTTGTTAACGGAACACAAGTCGACTTTTATTAGAAAACCGAACAAAAGAACTAAATTTGTTAACGGAGTATAGTTCGGGGACACGATGTTATGTTTTAGAATTCGGAGGGCATTGTGTTCGTGGCTGTAAGTCAAGGGAATTTTTTGTATTAATCCTAATAATGACGGTGATGCAAAAATGTTTAGACACAAGCTCCCCACCAGAAGTACTAATAGAGTGGGCCTCAATCTTTGGGAGTAGTGGAGCAGCAGGCTTGCGGAGCGTCATAGCTCTGTTTAGGGTTCGTTTGGTTCGTTAGTTTGAGTTGAAATATTTTAGTTATAATATTAAATTTTTTTGAATTTTCAGAAAAAACAAAAAACTTTTTGGGAAAAAGACAAAAACTTTTGAGAAAAAGACAAAAAAAAAAAATACAATTTAAGTTGAAATGAAATGATAAAGCAAACAAACCCTTAGAGTTATGGAACTTCATTTATTGTGAGCTTCTGATTAGCAATTTACACAACTCTCATATAGCATCTATTTTTATCTAATTAACCCTCATTTATTAACTTTTTTCTTTATAATCCTATTCAAGAAGTACACTACATTTGGCAAAATTTGATCAATCTATATGCTTAAATGTTTGTTAAAATTCATATTATGTACTTTGGACGTGCTTAATAGAAACCTTGGAATTTAAAAATCATTCCAAATCTATAACTTTTTGCATCAATAACTGATTTTGACTCCTAATTGACGAATTTACCCTAGTTTTACGTATAAAGTTATTAATAGTCTAGTTCTTATTGTTAAGGGTTAAAAAAAACCACAAGTTCCGCATCGTAAAAATACAACAACAATAATAGATATATAATAAGAATATTGGTCTACTCTATTTAACAAGTTAACATTCTAAGATGGAAACATAATCGCTTAAGCAGTCTTAAATTCCTCTTATTTCCTCTAATCTTCACACTTACCAGGTTCACCGTGCATTTTCTTAATTACCCTTTTCATCCTCTGCTTAATATCTCAAATGGAAACGATGATTTGCAGGGAAAAGAATAATTGGAAGCATGTTATTTTTGGGACTTTAAGATTAGCCTGAGCTATATTTGTTCCATCTTCAATCTTTCATTAAGGGAACCTAGGTCCACCCACGCCAGTAAACTCTGTTACTTGTCCAACAACATAATCCAGTGGGCTTTTTGTTGTTAACTTTTTATTTGGGAGGGCATTGGGTACAGGAACCCAAAAGAGAGATGGCCTAACATGTGATTATAATCCGTGACAGAGTCAAAAATGAATGTATTCCGGTGGGAGTGCATATACTATTTTTTTTTTTTCAAGATAAAATAAATTTTAGAACGGACTACATGAGAATTTTTAATTATAGTATGTTTATGTAAAAATTTTTAGTTATAGTTGGGCAAATCAGTAACATTATAAGCATGTAATTAATTTAAAGTAGGGATTACGTGCGAGAATTTATTATTTTTTGTGGAGATAAAGTAAGAAGCATGTGAGAATTTTTTACTTTTAATAGGGATAAATTGTAAAAATTATAAAATTTTTGAAATAAATTTAAAATAATAAAAAATTTAGTGGGGGGCGGCCGGCCCCACTCACACCTCCTTCCCTTCACCCCTGATTATAATACTAACAATATTAATTCTAATCTCAATTAACATTTGTCGATATCAAATTACATAATGTTTGAATTTTATGTACAATTAAAAGACTACATTTATTAATGAAAAAAAGTGATAACTTGCTATTATTTGAATTGATACAATAATATTAAGATTACAGTTGGTATTCGCAACATTAATAGTGTATTTAGTGAGATTTTCGGTTTCACTGTCACCTTTAAAGCGCCTAATCTGTTAATTAGGTATATGCGTAACAAAAACTATATAATATTGATGGTAGCAACGGACAAAATATATGTTTTCAGCAAAAAGTGTGTATAATAATCTTTTTTATTGCTCCCTTTTAAAAAATGATAATACTTTATTGGAAATAACAGAGACAACAACAAGAAAACTTAAAAAATTGTAATTTTATATTTTCTGGCAAATAGCCAAATAGGTAATTGTCGTCCAATAGAACAGTTTATCTCACTAGCCAGAACAACAAAATGGAGAAGTTTCAACGCTTTACAATGTCTTCTCACCAAAGCACTTAAAAGGAAAATTAACACCTAAATAGTCACGAAAAAAAAAAAAAAAAAGATTTTTAGTTTTTATTTTTTTCCCAAAGAGTGAGAGTGAGGGCCACTAGAACTATAAATGGAGAAATTTTAACGCTTTACAATTTCTTCTTACCTAAAAAGTGAAAACATTACCTTTCTAAAATTACTCGGATTTTTTTTCTGTTTTTTGCTCTGAACATTAGTCGGAAGATTGTAAATTCATGTCTAACATTATAGATATGAATTATATATACAAAATCAGAGCAAAAAAGACAAAAAAAAAATAGCGAGTCTTTTCCTTTTTCCTTTCCCTATTTGGTTGGAATATTTCTTTTTACTAATCAACGTAAGTTTTTTGTAGTCCAAACTCCATATACAAAATTTACCCGATGTGACTATAAAAGGATAAGAAAAGTGAAAATAAATAATAGTTTTCAGAAAATAATTAAAGTAAATAGTATGTTTTTAAAATAGTTAAAATACATAACAGATTTATCAGGTAAATAATTTATTTACGTATTCATGACGTAATAAATTTTTTATTTACTTGCTAATTTTTTCATTTATAATAAATATTTTAAAACCTACTATTTAATTTAATTATTTTTTTCAAAACCACTATTTAAGTGAAAAGTTCATATGGATAAATACAACCCAAGCAAGAAATAGAAAAAGTGTAGTTTTGGATCAGAGAAGTGGAGACCATCCTTCAAAAAAAAAAAAAAAAGAAAAGAAAAGAAAAAAAAGTGGAGACCACGTTTCCCGCTTCCAATCGTATCCAACAGATTAAGATTTGGGCACCACTCTCGGACGATAGACTTGTCTCCCTATTCCAACGTTAATAGCTACGAATTTTTTATTCTGAAATTGAATAACTTTTTTTTTTTTTTTTTTCATCTTTGACCCCATAAAAACCACATTTTACGATAATGAGAAGTGAAAAGTCTAAGAGTACGGAAAGAAAACGCACTTTTTTTGATTTGTTTCATTAATATCTCAACTGTAAAAACTGTCATCTTTAATATCATTAAAATCTATGAACATATTAAAAATTTACTCCTACTGGTGATGACAACGGACAATTCCTAACATCAAAATCTCATTCATTTATATTCTGATTTGGCTTCATATTGATTTTAATAAGATTTAATATTTTAAGAACACATACTATGAATTATTAACCAAAAAAAAAAAAAAAATATATACATATACGAGGAATTGTTGCTTCTTCTTGTTGTTGTTTTTTCAACTCTAAAATCCTAAATCTCCCTCTTACCTGTTAAGCTATCTCAGGTAAAGTCAAGAAAGATATTATTTACCAAAAAGAAAAAAAAGAAAAAAGCCAAGAGAGATATTTAGCTTAAACACCAAAAAATAATGAGATCAAAAAAAAAAAAAATTCAACCTTGGCTGCGCGGGTGACGGGAACACGCAAGGTCCAGTTCTTATGCATACAAATACGCCGACCAACAAGCTCGTTTATTCCACACGATACAAAAACAGAGACAAAGAGAGAGAATCTTTTGATTTTTTTTCTGTTGGGTGTTTCTCTTTTTCTCTGTATATTATATTGATTTCATCGAAAACATTTCTATATTAATATTCGTTTGCCTATTTGAATATTTATTTTGTTCATCTATAATTGGAGATGAGTCCGTGGGAGGTGAGAGGAAGAGCGGTTTTCGAGACGGCAAGTGGGAGTTTCAGATCCGCCATAGTTGTTGTTGGTGGTGGGATCTCTTGATTTTTTCTGTTAATGGGCCTTAAAAGGCCCACCAGACTCTCCGCTCCTCTTGCTTCTCGGTTCAGACAACATCTTCTTCCCACAAGTTTGGAAAGCCATGAAGTGAGTTCCATCTATCTCTTTTATTCAATGAATATATATAAATAGGAGTATATGTGTGTGTATAGATATTGAACTTAACGATAGTTTCATGGATGTGTTTGGTCGTTGGAGATCCATCGTTTGAATGGGTTTTTGTTTATTAATGCTTGGTGTTCAATGATTCAGTTATGGATTTGACTCTTTCCTTGTACAGTTTTTTTTTTTTTTTTTCAATGGGTTTTGTTTAACTAGGCTATCTTTTGTGAATCTGGCAAGCAAATTAATTAGTTATTAGGTATGATTAATTTTTAATACTGGATGATTAACATCAACAAAGCTGATTTGTTTCGAATTTGATGTGTTTTGAGTGGGATTTAATAGGAATAATCAGTACATGAAAACTGGCAAATTTATTCTTTTTTAGAACTCGACATAAACTTCTCAGATGGTTGCATGCTTTCAAAATTGGGAGACAAATAATCAGAAAAGTTAAGATGTAAAGGACATTTTTGTTACGGATTAAATGCCGTAGACCTTTACTAAAGGGGAAATAATATAAAGTAAACAAGTACAAAAATGAAACTCACAGCGCTCTATGTCTGCTTTCCGCCGTTGTAAATTTATCACCATGGTGAAGGCAAAGGTTAAAAAGAATCCACAAGCCTCAAAACACTCAACTGTATTTCGATCCACATGTTAACTGTGTGTCGGATGATAATTAGGCTCCACAAACCCAGCAATTTTCTTCAGTGACCGAAGACGGAAGAAAGTCTACTTACATGATTCAAGAACTGTGCCAAGATTGAAAACTTTTTTCTCAATTGAATTAAATACTATTTCCCAAACATTGGAATAGAGATTTATGATCTGATAATACTTTCTCCGCTTATATGTAATTAGTACGTGTGTTGCATTTTTCCTCCCAGTTGTTGAATTGCATAAGAATTCCAAACCATTGACACTCTTCAAAATGTTTGCAACGTTTCAATTTTGGCAGGACAAGAAAGATTTTTGGGTTTTCCCTCTCTATCATTCTCATAAACTTGGCTGCTATAATGGAACGTGCTGACGAAAATCTCCTCCCATCTGTTTACAAAGAAGTCAGTGAAGCTTTTAGCGCAGGCCCGTCTGACCTTGGCTACCTCACATTCATAAGGAACTTTGTGCAAGGAATTTCATCGCCATTAGCAGGTGTTCTAGTTATCAACTATGACCGGCCTACAGTTCTCGCGATGGGCACTTTTTGCTGGGCATTATCGACTGCTGCCGTGGGAGCAAGCCAGCATTTTATGCAAGTTGCATTCTGGAGAGCAGTGAATGGCTTTGGATTGGCGATTGTGATACCCGCACTTCAGTCTTTTATAGCTGATAGCTATAACGATGGTGTGAGGGGGACTGGTTTCGGGTTGGTAAACCTTGTTGGTACTCTTGGTGGCATAGGAGGCGGTGTTGTGGCCACAGTTATGGCTGGCCAGGAGTATTGGGGCATTCCGGGATGGCGCTGCGCTTTCATTATGATGGCAGCTTTGAGTGCTGCGATTGGATTTCTTGTTTTCTTGCTTGTGATTGACCCGAGAAAAACAACTAATGTTGGTTATAATACTTCTGAAATTTCTGATAGGTAATTGAAAAAATTTTCCCCATGATTCGACTGTCAGTTTTAGTCCCTAGATAAAACATTTTTTCGTTCGTTGCATTTTCACTCACTTTTGTTGCATTCTGATGCAGGGATGAGTTGTTGGGTAGAGGAAATTCTAGTGTAACATCAGTTTGGCTCGAGTCTTGGACGGCCATGAAAGCTGTTACGAAAGTGCAAACTTTTCAAATAATTGTGTTGCAGGGTGTCGTTGGATCACTCCCGTGGACTGCCATGGTGTTCTTCACCATGTGGTTTGAACTAATCGGTAAGCAATATTGAAACTTGAGTGTGAATCATTTTTTGTGATACATTTCTGAGTTCTTTTTGTGGTCGCGCATTTTGAAGCATGGATATGTGGGAATGTGTTCTTTATTTGAAGTCTTCTTTCATTTCAGGTTTTGATCATAATAGTGCAGCAACTCTGCTTAGTCTTTTTGCCATCGGGTGTGCTATGGGCTCACTGGTTGGGGGACTAATAGCAGACAAACTTTCACAAATCTACCCGCACTCAGGTCGCATAATGTGCGCTCAGTTCAGCGCCATTATGGGCATCCCGTTCTCCTTGTTCCTACTCAAGGTGATCCCACAGTCAGTGAACAGCTACTACACCTTTTGCGCAACTCTTTTCTTGATGGGCTTAACCATTAGTTGGAATGGTTCTGCTGCAAATGCTCCTATGTTTGCTGAGGTAGTCCCTGCCAAGCACCGGACCATGATCTACGCCTTTGACCGTGCTTTCGAGGGGTCAGTCTCTTCGTTTGCTGCTCCATTGGTCGGTATTCTTTCGGAGAGGATGTTTGGCTATGATTCGAAAGCGGTGGATCCAGTGTTGGGGTCCAAGAGAGAGGCCTTTGCTCTGTCTCAGGGGCTTCTTTCCATGATGGCGGTTCCCTTTGGGGTTTGTTGCTTGTTTTACACCCCTTTGTATAAGATTTTTTGGAAGGACCGCGAGAATGCTAGAATGGCCAGTGTCAAAGAGGAAGAGATGATTTGAGGAAAAGCATTCGATGCTTAAGTACGAGGTGATTTTCTCCGAGCTTAAAGTGGCAATTTTTTCAAGATTTTGGTATCACGGGTAAAGGCACTTCGGATGCATACACTATCCGCCTAGATGAAGAATTACACAATGGAACTTCAAAGACATCAAGTTTTGCTATCATGGAAGTTTTACACATATCTTTTTAGGAGATGCTTCTTCATAGAGGCAGAGTTTGGTTCGACTAAAATCATGTATACATTTCTGGGACTAATTTTTGTATTGCCAGAATTACTGACCAGATGATAGGAATCCCTTTAATATACAAGTTGATCAACAATACCCCACACCCACACACCCAGCCCCACCAAACCCACCCCCCCCCCCCCCCCCCCCCCGCGGGGCAAAAAGATGCCTGGACATACATCTTCGGTTGACTTCATGGTAAATCAAGACTATTTATTGGTCAACTACTTTCTGAAGCTTGAAACATAATAATATGGATAAGTTTTGCCAAAATTTTCAACTCTACAATCCTACTTTTCTTGTTTATCTCAAAATCGTTCTTCAATTTGGTTTTGAAAGATTCAAGGGTGGGAGTACCCTATTGTAGGGCTTCGTAGGGCCGTTGATCATGATCCGATAATTTAAATCAGATGATACACATTATACAAGACTAAATACTAAATGAATTTTTATATTATTTGACACACTTTGTAGCACCATCTAATTTAAATTGTATGTTTGAGTCAGTGATCAAGAATCTCCGTTGTTTTTTCTCAGCCAAAAAGATTTAAAAAAAACGTACCTTAAAAGTTTAAATGATTCAGCATGGAGATGACTAGCCATTAACTAATAATTTCCCTTATCAAAAAATTAAAATAAAAATAATTCCCAAATCTTTGTTTAAAAATGATAATTTTGCTACACCAAAGGAAAAAAAACAGGTTTAGAGAAAGGGGGAGAGTTTGCATGGGTGGTATACGTTGAGTAATCCAGTCTTTTCCACATGACAATAACAACTGAAATGTTAAATAAAAAGAGCGCAACAAAGTTTACAGTCACATACACATTTGGATTCGGTTTTCAGTCGCCAAGTCTTCATGAAAATAAATGGCCAGCTCCATCCACAATAGAAGGAAAAAAGAAAAATAAAAGAACAGATGAAGAAAAATGTACTTTGCAGACAAATTTTACAATCCACATTCCAGTCGAGAGTAATGATAGCATTTGACCATGGGCCTTGACACTTCTAAAGGAAAAGCTACATACAGCGCGGGAAGAAGTCCTGCCCCACATAGCCACCAGCCATTGCCCTTCTCACATTCGTTTCGAAAATTTTCGGGTTATCTCTCAACACTGCCGCTGCATAGTGATTCAGGGGATCCTCACAGTTTGGTTCCTGTGCTCAAAATCAAAAGAAAAAAAAATGACATTCAGATATTATATGGAGA
The DNA here is from genome assembly GCA_025413485.1 of Ficus microcarpa. Lineage (NCBI taxonomy): Eukaryota > Viridiplantae > Streptophyta > Magnoliopsida > Rosales > Moraceae > Ficus > Ficus microcarpa. Next base: position 12,550,197 of record CM046379.1, on the reverse strand, counting down.
CAAACCACATGAGATCCGAACCATCAACTGGAAGCATAGTACCGTAAAGAGATGGTACAAGCCATAGATGATAGTGTTTATGTTGAGGACAGGTTTCCAATCTTCTCTTAAAATGTTCAGGCATACATTTCCTTCCAAATCAATATTTGGATGGTAGACCTGCAAGCCAAGAGCACTAAATGCATGAGCAAATTTATAATAAAATGGTCAAATACTAAAAATGAAATCACTAAAAATAGCGAGGCTATATTGAAGAAATAAAAAAAAAACATGAAGTTTACCTTGGTCTTACACTTGACTTTTGGTACCTCATGTGGATAGATGGGCGAAACTTGGAAAGAGAACAAAAATGTGCCACCTCTGTAGAGTTCAATAGTATCCCAATTTCAGAAGATACACACGGAAATATATCCAAAGAAGATAGAGAAAGAAAGAAACCAAACTTTCTCCAGAATGGGGAAAGGTCAAAAGTTAACATGAGCACCCATAATAATACGTAAAAGTTAGAGGTACGATTTCTGCTATGTAATCACTTTGACTTGTTGACATTTTGATGTTTAGAAATAAATTTTTGCGGACGAGGTAGATAACTTACAAATAATATCCTTCATCAGGCCGAATGGAAACCTCAAAATTCATCAGGTCATCCTTGCCATTTGGGAAAGTTATGTTACATGATTTTGGTAGGTTCAATTCACATATATCTGCAGTATGTCAGATACCGAATATAAACAAGTTACTCCTCTGTTAAACAAAAAGATATTGGAATTCAGAAGAAAAACACAGAGCCACACACAAGAATGACAAATATTACTTCCAAGAGAAGAAAAAACATTGAAACTATCCTACATTTTGGCATCAATGGACTAGTAAAAAACAAAAAACGTTTAGTACGAGCTTCTTTAAGTCAGCTTAATCTAGCTGCAAGCAAGTTAAAATATTAATTTTGGACTCAGATGCAGATGAAATTCAGTCATTCACAATCACCATTTGAAACCAGTTCAAAACTAAAAGGAAATAGAGGAAAGTAAACACAAAAGAAATCATGACCCCAACTTGATCATCATCTTTCTACATGTATCCTGCTCCCAAGAGAAGAATACATCCAAAAACGAAGTCGGAAACTCCATAAAATAAACCCACTAACATGACACCACCATAATTCCAAAAAAGAATGAGAAGCACACATACGCATACAGTTTTTCATAAATATAGAATATCCAAAAACACAAAATCATACGATCATAAGATCAAAGAGGGTCACCTTTGTGAAGACGCAACTCCCCAGCAGATTGCTTCTTTACAGGTGCGCCTCCATTGGCATTTTCAGCAAGTTCTCTCTGCTTCTCCTTTACTTTAAACAGCCTAATCATGTCTTCTGCAACAAAAAACTACAATTAGCCTATGAATAGCATCGACTAGAAATTAAAAAAAACTAAAAATAATAACGCTAAAAAAGACATCCGAGACATATAAAAAACAGGAAGTGGAGTTTAAAGCACGACAACTCTTGGACGAGATTAAAAAAAAAAAAAAAAAAAAAAGGATCAAACACATAATCAGATTCACCTAATAGATCTATTTTTGTGCTAAAAAGTCGAATCATATAGAATTATGAATTCCATAAAATCCATTTGGTCGAATCCAACAAATAGAATACTAATCAGAAATTAGTGTCATAAATCTTCATTACGCGGGATAAACATGACCTATGATCTGAAATAAAGTTAATTTCATCACCTTTGGGAGTTCTAATTAGATATCAAAAAATGGAATCAACCAGTTAAACGGGAAATAATTACTCATTAGGTTCTATAAGGCTAGCCTTAAGCAGAAGAAACTCAGCTTTTCCAATGATAATAATAATAATGATAACATTAAGAACTTCATCTTCCAAAATCAGGACCAAACGTCCCACCAAAAGTACATAAACAGCGATTAAATCGATCCCAGAAGGGAAAAAAAAAAAAACCGTAAATAAGCAAATCAAGCTCTAAATATGGATGATAAATCAAGAATTGCGCAAATTAAAAACGAGAAATGAAAACCCAAATAACAGAAAAGCAAGTAAACTGCAACGCAAAAAAAAAAAAAAAAAAATCGATAAATCAATAAATCGAAGAATCCGATATACCCTTAACAGGTTTCCTGAGAAAGTCCACGAGAAGCTTGAAAAAGAAAAGGAAACGACGATGAAGAGAAGAAGAAGCTAACCTGTTCGAGAAAATTCCGCAGAGAAGGAGGTAGGTAGTGCTCTCAATGGGTGCCTGGGTTGGATATGGGTTTGGGAGTGGAAATGAAAGAGGGAAGAAGGGGAAGGAGGGTCGAGATTTGGAAAGAAACGACCCGCGTTTAGGCCTTATTTATGTTAGCTTTAATTGTACGCTCTCTCTTCGAAACCTTGGACTTCTTGTTCACATGGATGGAATTTATTTGGGCCCTTTCGGTTTTTTGTACAATCAGAATCCTTTCAGTCTAGTTTTGACGAGTAACTTTTTGTAACAAAGATTGGTAATAAGCAGATCTGGAGAGAGAATAAAAAACAAATAGCATTATTTTGAGGGAAGGAAAGCAATGGACCTAAACATTTCAAAATCCCGAAAATGCCCCCTCCTCTCATCTACCTAGAACAATCGTGCCACCGTCATTAGTGTCGAAGCTCAGATATCATCGTCGGAATTTGTGGAGCTCGCTGTGGAAGGAGCACGAGCTCCGTTGGGTTGAGATTGTGATCCATTAGAGATCTTCCCCATTAACATACCCGTGTTGTCATTGATAGAAACAGCAACAGATCGATGAGCTTATTATTATTTTTTTAAATGACCTATAATTTCGAATAATGGTATGTTTGGTAAAACGATTTGAGTTAAAATTTTTAAATTTAAGTTGGTTAATTTTTTAAAAATTTAACTAATTTTTGTTGACTTTTTAGAAAAAGATAAAAACTGAGATAAAAAATATAAGTTTAAGTTATGTTATCAAACGCACGTTAAAATTTCCTAATAGACTCCTAAATGAAAATTTGATCTGAATAGTTCCTAATTACCCATTATATTAGTCTCTTTTAAAAAAAAAATTTGTCGTCATCATTATGAGTGATCCATTGACGAAGCATTCGTATTCTTTGACAACATCTCTCGTCAGACGCATTGTCTTCTTCGGGGAAGGCAACCTCTAAAGTGTGGCGACAACAACATGTCATCTAGCTGTTGTCCAGGGAATTCACACAAATTGTCCGCCAACACCAACAAGTGAGAAGGAACCAAGGGAGAAAAAGATGACATCCGCGACCACATCATTGCCTAAGCTACCCCGCGATGACAGATTACGTCATTGCAACACATGACGACGAATCATGAAGCCCAGTGGGCAAGCTTTGTGAAGCCCAGTTCAAAGGTCGACAGTAAGCAAAAGAATCATCGTTCTTGTTACCAACGAACTCTCAATCTGGTTGCGATGAAAATGTACTATGAAGCACCAGGGTTGCTCACTGCTATGGCAAAATTGTAATGAATTCCTATTTCTGGATTGGAAATTCGAAGGGTTCATAAAAATTTGCTATTTATTTCCAAAATTTGAGAATGTGCTATTTCCTTCATTCATTTTTAGTAATAATAATAACCAAAAATTAAAAATAATCTAAAGGTCAAATTCCAATCTATTATCAAAATGGACCCTTTGATCTGGGGTTCGTTTAACTCTTAAGTTCGGATTTAAGTTTTTTATCTCAGTTTTTGTCTTTTTTTTTAATTAAAAAAAGTTTATAACTAATTTTTAAAAAGTCAATTAACTTCAACTTAAAATTTTCATTTTAAATTAATGTTCCAAATGCAAGCCTAGTCTTCTAAAGAAAAAATTAAAATATGTTTAGATGCAAGGATGACAACTCTATCTCTATCAATATGGACTAAACAAGATGTTGTCTTTTCATGTAAATATGGACTAAAGTATATTTAGAGTTTAATATTTTGAAAACATATAATTCAATGAAGAAATGATGAGTACTTGAATGTGTGTAGGTAAATTCGTTTATTCCTATCAACTTAAAATGGTTTAACAAGTGATGATGGAGATTGTGTTTCTTTGTCTAATGGCAAGAAGGTTATTTGTTCCAAATCCGCCTCGTTATCGTCCCTAATTCAATCGTGTGCTATTATACAAAATATTTTTTTTTTGTGAAAGTTGAAATAGTATAATAAGAAGACACATAAAAACATGATTATGGCTGTTCAAGCAAGAAATTCGCTTCGATTTGAGTGGGAACCTTTACAATCACTAAGTTATTCATATTTCAAAAACTTTATGTCGTTTACTAAAAACCAACACGTAGCTCTTATGTAAAATTTCATTGTCGCTACCTCAAAAAAAAAAAAAAAAATCATTGTCGCTTAATTATTTTGATGACATGTCGTTTTCATGTCGATAGTTGGCTTTAGGCGTCTTATCTGAGCCACAAAACGACATTTTCACGGGCGATCCCAAGTCGGTTGCACTATGAACTTTTGTTGTCGCTTAGGGGGACGACACACTAGTTAAAGAAGAGACGACATGTCGAATATTTATCAAAAGCTCACGGTCGTTTACGTGATTAAACAAGACACGTCGTTTTAGCATTTTTGTGTCGTTTAATTCATTAAACGTCGTTTAAACTGATGAAAAATAGACGGCTGTGATTATTTGTAAATTACAGTCCCCAGTTTAAGCCAACCGGGGGAAAGTCTTCTCTTCACTCGAAAATCAGCTTTGTCATCGTCAACGGTTCTTTTCGATCCATTCTTCTCTTCTTCGCCCTCTCTGCAACTTCTCCAAATCCCTAGAGAGAGAGAGAGAGAGAGGAGAGAGAAAGAGACGAATTTTCACAATGCGGAGACTCTTCGCCTTCGTCGCTGCGATCTCGCTCATCCCCTTTCTCTGCAACTCCTTCTCCCCCGAAAACCCTACCGATCGGCGAATCCTCGTCCTCCTTGAGGACTTCTCCGTCAAGTCCTCTCACTCCATCTTCTTCCACTCTCTCCAATCTCGTGGCTTCGACCTCGATTTCAAGCTCACCGACGATCCCAAGCTCGCCCTCCAGCGCTACGGCCAATACTTGTACGACGCTCTCATTCTCTTCTCTCCCTCCACTGAGCGTAAGTTTCTCACTTTGATCCGCTGTTCAACCATGGATTCAGTGTTGTTTGTTATTAGAGAGGTCAAATTTTGTTTCATTTCCGCGTACAGGTTTCGGAGGCTCTTTGGATTTAAAGGCTGTTTTGGATTTCGTCGATTCCGGCCATGACTTGATCTTGGCAGCTGATGCTTCTGCCTCCGATTTGATTAGGAATATCGCCACCGAATTTGGGGTCGATTTCGATGAGGTGTGTGAAAAATCTATTGAGTCTTACGTAGTTATTTTTTTTTTTTTTGGTTGTAATTGTGAAATTCTGTTGTGATTTAAAGATGTGAATTTATCTCAATTATAGGATCAATCGAATGTACTGATTGACCACACTAGCTATGCGGTGTCGGGGACGGAAGGAGATCATACACTGATTGCTAGTGATGATTTTATCAAGTCTGATGTGATTCTGGGAAAGACTAAGATTGAGGTAAACTATCAATTTTTGTTCTTGAGTATTTAGAGGAAAGGGAAACACGTAGAGAGAGCCATTCTTAATTCGTTTTGTATTAACATGAAACAGGCTCCAGTACTTTTCAGAGGAATTGCTCATTCGCTAAATGCTGCTAATAGTTTGGTAATGTCTAAAGTCCTTTTATTTGTGTGGTATAAGCTTGAAAATTTCGCTAAGTTATAAAGATTTGTGTATCATGTTCTTTTTTAATGGCATTGTGATGATTGATTTTTTTCTTTATATTGCTTATGATATGACCCGTAGGTTTTGAAAGTACTCTCTGCTTCACCCTCCGCATATTCTTCGAATCCAAGTTCCAATCTGTCACAGCCTCCGTCACTCACTGGCTCTGCTATCTCACTTGTTTCTGTTGTACAAGTGAGTATCTCTCTCATCCTATCCTGCATCTCTTTTGATTGTCTCAAACTAAACTTATGTTTACATCAGAGTATAGTATGTTTTTTAATTATATAAAGTAATAAGGCCCTTTTAGGTATGTTCTTCATTATTAGTTCCTATGTTTTGAAAATGTGTACGTTGCGAGAGCCTATGAGCATGTCAATAATGATTTTGAGTGTTCGTCTCTTCTTGCTCGTCCAGCTCAAAGGTTTATTGCTCCACTTAAACCGGACCTGATTGTTTCGTGAGTTCAAACTCAAAATTTTTATCTTAATTTTTGTCTTTTTTTGAAAAAGTTTTTTATCTTTTTGAAAAAAATTTTGTCTTTTCTGAAAAGTCAACAAAAATTACTATTGAAACTTTAAATTTCCAACTCAAACTCATTCACCAAACGGACCCGTTTATTTTATTTCATTTTTGAAAGTCTACTATTCTTCTGCCTGTTTTGGAAGTATTTTGCTGGTCCATTTGTATGGAGTGATTAGCATGCAACCTTATTTAGAAACAAGGTTGTGATATATGGAAAAGGAAAAAAGGAAGGGGATCTTCATGGGTTGTCGTTTATTTGAGAAGAAAGTAGATGCATGCCTAATATGTTCTACTCATTGAATTGATGGAGAGCTTTTGATGTTGTTTAATGCAGGCTAGAAACAATGCCCGTATACTGATCTCAGGATCTTTAGATATGTTCAGTAACCGGTATGTATGGTAGCGGTGTCATTTCTTCTTGGAATTTCTCAGACACTTTGTACTTGTAAGTTATGGAATTCACTTCTGTGTGTCATGCAGACTTTTCACATCACCAGTGCAGAAGGCTGGGAGCACACATAAGTAAGTGAAACTTTATATTGTCTTCTTAATGTCATGGAATTTTACTGTTTTGTTTAATAACTTAATATTTCCGTTATTTGCATGAAATAATCAAATTTCCCCATGTATTGTTAACTACAACAACAGCAATAACCTGCACTAAGGGTCCGTTTGGGATCACGTTTGGAGATGGTGTTTTGGATGTTGCAGATGATTTGAGTTTTGGAAATGTGCGTTTGGTAAAAATGAACTGTTTGGAGTAAAACAAAGTGCAAAAACTTGAAACGTGTTTGGAAAAAAATTAGTAATATGGATCTTGTTTCGTTCCTCTCGACATTCTATGTAATTTGAAAAAAAAAAAAGTCATCTCATTTCGACATAAAATGATAAAGTTACGGACTTTTAAAATTTGAGTTTTTTGAAAATGTTTGAAAGAGTGAATAGTAAAATTGGAGGAAAAAGACAAAATTTGTTCAGAAACATTGTTTCCAAGGGGTACCCCAAACGGGCTCTAATTGTCTGTTTCCTCAAGTACATAACACTCATGCTTACTTGCTGTAGAATTGAATGTTTTATCTTCCTTCTCAAAGTTGAAACTCTAATACAAATGACTAAGTAATATTTGAGAGTGTAGGTACATTTATGCTAAATTATACCTTTTACAACGTTATCTTACAAAGAAGTTTGTAATTTGAATCCCTATTGTTTTCATGGTGGTTATTATTTCTTTTGATTGTGAAACCGTGTAATAGGATTTCTTTAAAACAGTTCATACCCTTTTGTTCTGTGACTTTCTTTGATATTTTTCTAATGTGATGCTCTCAAACTCGCTTTTACAGATTTGCAAAATCTGGCAACAAACAGTTTGTGACTGAACTTAGCAAATGGGTCTTCCATGAAAGGGGTCATTTAAAGGTCTGATTTTGCCTTCACTTTCCGCATTTCTATCTTCCCAGTTCTGTTCAGTATGCTTTTTCTATATTTCCTTTTCTGGTGCATCATCTTCGTTGAGTCAGTTAAATGTGTTAACCCATGTTCTTAATCAGGCTTTCAACATTAGACACCACAAAGTTGGAGAAACTGATGAACCGGCGATATATAGGATCAAGGACGACCTGGTACGCACTTTCATGTGTGTGTGTGTGTGGTTTTTTTTTTTTTTTTTTTTGGGTTGGGGTTGGGGTGGTGGGGGGGGGATCGAAGTTCATGTATGTGTATTATTCTTGTCTATACATTTGTTGAATTGCCAAAAAGTGGTCTTGATTCTTGTCTAATTTTATTTGGTAACAGCATTTCTCAGTTGAGATTTATGAGTGGTCTGGAAATAGCTGGGAACCATACGTGGCTAATGATGTTCAGGTTCAATTCTACATGATGAGTCCTTATGTGCTGAAAACTCTTGAAACTGACCAGAAGGTATTCGTATCCTAGCACAGAATGTACCCAATCCTGTGTGATCTTATAAAAACAAAATTGTCATATTTTTTGCCTTGCTTCACAGGGACTGTATTCCACCTCATTCAAGGTACCTGATGTCTACGGGGTATTCCAGTTTAAGGTTGAATATCAGAAGCTCGGATACACTACCTTATCGCTTTCCAAACAGGTACGTCTTCAACCTACAAACCATACCTCTTAAAGCATCAACCATACTTCTTCTAGTAGGAAGTGTCCCAGTTAAGGGAATAGATCCGTCTTTGTTAGTTGTTGGGGCCCCTTAGTTAAGGCTATCTCTTAGTTCAGTAAGGGAGATACCACAAATAGCTGTATACCTTTGAGCGGGCCCAAGCCCTGTAGTTAGCAATAAAGTCTTATCTTAGCCTGGGAATAAAGGATAATGTGCTCTGTAGGGGTCCAACTCGTTCATTCAGAATGCATCTCTATAACACTTTCTTCCGGAAACCACCGAAGTTGTGTCAGAACGTATCTTTCTTTTTCATTGCAAGCTTGTAAATGTTGGCTCTTTACAATAATGAAAATTTGCAGATCCCCGTACGGCCTTTCAAACACAACGAATACGAACGATTTATAACCACTGCATTTCCCTATTACGGAGCTTCATTTACTACGGTACATCTCTTCCTCTCTTTCTTTTCTGACCCTTATTTTGTGTTTAATTTCTTGATGAAACTTGGCTGAGTACTTGATCCTAATCTTGCAGATGGCGGGGTTCTTCATCTTTTGCGTCATCTTCTTATACCACAAGTAAACTCCTTTGGGGATAGTTCAACGTTACTTGAGGGACATGGATGTCCTAGGTTAACTTGAGGGACTCTTACTTTAGGACATGGATATTATTGGAGAGATAGTTGAGGCATAGATCGGAATGTGTCTAATCTGTTTCACAGCTCGTCATATTTTACTGTTATTCCGACTTACAAAAGGCTCTTTTTGCCGAAACAGTAGTTCCAATTTTGGGCTTTGCCGATGCCAAAAAATGTTGCAGGAATCACAAAATATAATGAAGTATTTGCACAAAATGACCGGATAAGTGTTATATTGACCAAGAAAACACAATAACATAACAGTGATATGTGAATAAAAGAACATGGTCAAAATAATATGGATAATTGTTTGAAATATATTATAATAGATTATTGTACATAATAATAAAATTACTAATGTTATATTGACCAAGAAAAACTAGCAGAAGAATAACCAAGTTGTGGCGTTGCATGATCATGAGAATCCTCGGACTATATATAGTGTCTGCTAGAATTGCAAGTATGATGACTGAATCACTTCAATTTAAGTATTGAAAAGGCAATTACGTAATGGAGTGTTATGAGGAAATGTACGAAACATCCTCTTTGTAACAGTTCTTGTTGAGTTTTTCCTTGATGTCAATGACCTGAATTCGAGAGTACAAGTTGATTTATTTGCCTCTGTGATTTTGTCAAGCAGTTCATTAGAACCGATATGTCATAATGGTTTAGCCAATAATAAATGAGTACCAGTAGAATTTGAAACATCGAAAACAATTACAGTATTTACACATCTTTCCATTGGTGTAGGCCGTGGTTCAGTGGGCAGTGGACATTTGACACTTTCGATGGCATGATCCCTTTTCCTTTTTTCAGCTCTGGTAAATTTGGTTGTCGGCCTTTTTGGGGCATTATGTGGATGACTAACATGTTATTATTTTCACCAAATAAATTGATAATAGTCTTGTTATTCTTAAAAGTTTGACAATATGTAAGCTTATGACAATTTCAATAATTTTTAAGTCCTTATACAAAAAAAGAAAAAGAAAAGAAAAAAGAGCGAACATATAATGATCGAATTGACATCAATTTCAACAATTACAGCATAGAACATCCAAATCACGAAAACAATAAGCAATATAAACCAAGTAAACGAAATACAAAACCACAACACATTGACTCAATATACACACTTTACAAAATCAGTTTTAATCCATATCATATTGACTAAGTCAATGAAATTCAAAACCAAAACAATAAAATAAATTACAATGTGGAATCTAGAAACACACCCAGAAATTATTGGCAAACAATGACTAAATTATAAAATGACAAAGTCAATAATAAAAGTAATACAAAAAGGTGAAAATCTCAAACCAAAATAATAATAATAATAAATAAAACATGTAACGACCAAATCATCACCAGTTTCAACCGTTCAAAACGTCAATAAGCAAAATCACAATTCCGTACTTTCAAAAATCTGGATAGTTTCAATCCATAACAATTTGACTCAATAACATGGAAGACCAACTCCATGGCATCATGCAAACGAATCCAAAAATAATATAGAATTCGGTTGTCCCACGAGTTAATCTTGGGTTGAGTTGCTCCATAAAAGAATCATTGGTCTTTTTGTCATTTATTGTCAACCTAGTTTCTAGACCATACCATTTAATATTTCTATTCTTCCCATGATTTTCTTCTTCAAGTTAATATATCCTAGAGTGACATGCTTTTGGATAGCTTTCGAAAGGCACGTTTTGAATAAGAGAATAAGAGAGTTTCGCTCTTGTTTCAAGTAGGGCTCACAACATGAAACTTTCAGTGGTTGGATTCGGAAAGAACATAAAAGGAAAAAAACTAAAAGCCAAAATAGTTGGTAAGAACTATCCAATCATTGTCCAATGCTTTCCTTTCGCTTGCTAGGTAATATTGCTCTGATTTCTCTCACGACTTTTAAAAAAACCAAACCAACACTCCTCTCTCTCTCTCTCTCTCTCTCTATATATATATATATATAACTTCTCTCACCACGATCTCTCCACTTTCAAAACCTCAACTTCTATCTTGATAACAGAATTAGGAAAGAGTAATTCTGTGTCAGAATCTAAACTCTTGTTCAGCTATTAAACCACTACTGTTTTTCCTGTTCCAAGATTTTTATACCCAGAAAAATAAACGAAAAACAAAAAACAAAAAACAAAAAAACAAAAGAAGAAGAAAAAAAAGAGATGAGTTCTGCGAAAATGACTATGAGTACATGGGTCCAAACCTGTTCCATGGTCAACCAAGCAGGAAGATCCAGATCCTTCTCTTCATCAACCGTTAACCTGTTTCACCTTCTGAAGAACTTCCCAGTTCCCTTTTCTTCTTTGCCACCACCAAAACGACGTCGTCCAGCCCTTTCTCCTTTCTCCGCCGTCCTCACCAGCCAAGAGACCGTGACGGAGGCGCTAAAGGAACAGAAACCACCGTTCGATTTCAAGGCCTACATGATCCAAAAGGCCGAATCCGTGAGCCGGGCACTAGACGACGCCGTTCCGCTCAGAGAACCCCTCACGATTCACGAGGCGATGCGCTACACGCTCTTCGGCGGCGGGAAGCGAATCCGGCCGGTGCTCTGCCTCTCCGCCTGCGAGCTTGTCGGCGGTGATGTCTCCGTCGCCATGCCGGCAGCTCTCGCCGTCGAGTTGGTCCACAACATGTCGTTGATCTACGACGACCTTCCCTGCATGGACAACGACAGTCTCCGCCGCGGCATGCCGACGAACCACAAGGTCTTCGGCGAGGACGTCGCCATCCTCGCAGGCCACGCGCTCGTCGCCTTCGCCTTCGAGCACATTGCCGTCGCCACCCACGACGTCCCTCCCTCCAGAGTTGTCCGCGCCATCGGCGAGCTCGCGAAGTTGATCGGCTCTGAAGGCCTCGCTGCGGGCCAAGTCGGCGATAAAGTCTCCGAGGGATCGGACAACGCCGGGCTCGAGATGTTGGAGTTCATTCACGTGCACAAAACCGCCGCTCTTCTAGAGGCCCCCCTGGTTATCGGCGCAATTCTCGGCGGCGGCACCGACGAACAGGTCGAGAAGCTGCGGAGGTTCGCGAGGTGCATTGGGTTGATGTTTCAGATCTTTGACGACATCCTGGACGTGACGAAGTCGTCTGAGGAGTTGGGGAAGACGGCCGGGAAGGACTTGGTGGCCGACAAGTTGACGTATCCGAAGCTGTTGGGGATCGAAAAATCGAGGGAATTGGCGGCGAAATTGAATAAGGAGGCACTTGAGCATCTTTCCGGGTTTGATCCTCGCAAAGCCGCTCCTTTGATTTGTTTTGCTAATTTTGTTGCTCATTGGGAAAAACTAGCCTCCGTTAGGGCGAAGTATCCGGATTCTAACATTTGGATAGAAATATTTAAATGTAACTCTTTCAATTGTCATCTGAACTAAAACTAGTGTTTATTTGTTAACATTTAAAATAATATATTTAAATAACAACATTTGAATTTATGTTTAAATATCAAAATAAACATTTAAATGCTCGTGTAAACTACAAACATATATTTGCAGTGAAATAACCTAGATTAAAACAAATGGTTGTCCCAGACAGACTTGGAAGACTTTCCTTTGGTTCTAAACTATAAGCACATGGGGAGTATACAAATCAAAGAAATCACCTTTGTGGAGCTTACTTGCAGCAAGTCAAAATTAGCAAATACAAAAGAATTGTGTGTTTTGCATGATGCTCGTTTTTAAAATGGGTGAAAAAATAGCAAACAAATGTTTTTCTTTTTTCTTTTTCATCATTCTTCTTATTTTGAAAAAAGAAAAAGGTGGACATGTCATATTTTAAACATATTTTGTACAATATCATTTTGTAATCCTTTTGAATTTTTTTAGAATCTTTTTGAATTTTTCTCCAAATGTGTTATTCCCAACACCATCCAAATAAAATTTAGATTCTTTTTGTTTTCAAGAAGGAAATTTTTTTTAAACATCCAAATGCCATCTTAGTTTCAAAATTGAAATGACTTTCTCATTTCAAACAAGAAATTTTTTTATTTTGAAAATGAGTATATGATCCAAACAGACAGAAAATACATTTGTATATATATATTTACATAGCCTTTGTCGATATTGTTATGATTTCGTCATGTTGTAATTAAATTAAACGTTCTGTGTTATTTTACTGTACGAATCGAGGGTTCCAAATCCACCTAAACATCACTCATAATGGGGGAACAAAGAGAGAGAGCTCCCTGAAACTTATATTGAAAACATCATATCCAAATTCTTCCTATCTAATTGAAAAAAAAAAAGGAAAAAGCAAAAAAAAAAAGTGAGGTTATATCTCCTACGGACCAAAACGACAACAGAAGGGGCACAAAACAAGAAGTTAATGCGTAAAGCAACAAACGACAATCACATAAGAAAAACAACACAAACGACAGATAATTTGACTACTACATCAGTTGTTTCCCTCTTCAATGAAAATGGAGAACTTCGATTGCATCCTCTTCCTTATAAGGAAGTGGCTACATATTACCTTTTTTCGCAAAATCAAACGAACTTGGCTCTTTCGCTCCTTTTTTTTTTTTTTGTTCTTGTTTTCTTGGGGTAATTTTGATAAAGGCTAACTTAAAATTGCATTCTCAACTCATCAAAGATCCACAAAGGCAACAGAAGACACTTCCAAATTACTTGAAATCCCATGTAAACCTTACTCCGTGTTGAACTAATTTGATCTTAAACGATCATCAACTGTGAACTTACCTTGAGCCAGTTCAGAATGAATCTTCAGTAGATCAGTGGAAACAATAAACTCTTTCTCTTCATGGAATCTCTTTTGAATCTCAAGCCCCAAAACAGACAAGTGGTCATCAAGACAACTAGGTCATGGACAATTTTGCTAGCATACGAATTGTTTCAAGTAATTAAGTGTTCGAGCGAGTATCGTCCTATAGAGATTATGTTAATTTTAATTAATTACTGAAATTGGTTAATCCTAAAATTATTTGAAAAAGCTAAAAACTTTTTAAATTGAAGAACATAAAGAAAAATAGCCAACTAAATTAAAAGAAAAAAAAATCTCAAAGAAAAAAATCTAAAGTTTTAGATTCACTATAGTTAACCATATACGAATTTTATAAAATTAAAATAATCACGATCATTTGTTATTGTTGATAGTCGAGTTTTTCTAATTTGTTCATTAATCTTTCTCAAATATTAATAAAATATTCTAACAAGCAAATGTCCTACATCTCTTTGAAAATTAAGGTAGCGAAAGGAAAATAATCTGAACAGTGCACAAGCAAAGAAATGGAAAGATATGAAGACAATAAAGATACAAGATTAAAGACATATATACCTGTTGATTGCATAAAGACAGTGGAGAGTAAACTAAGATTTAATCAAGAACAGAGAGAGGATTCATGTCATGAGGATGACATAGGGGAAAAGTATAACTCCCACAAGCCAGGAGTATAAACCAATTGACCGAAAACTTGTCATTCTAGACATTCCATATTCTTCTTCTATTACGTACCCTAGTGACTGTAATATTCTAATATCCTAGACTGTTCTAACTTGTGAATAGCGAACAGAATATTAGAGTAGAAAGTTACAACTATTTTATTTTAAGCTTCCATGTGATACAGGTGACTTATAGGCGTTGAGCGATATTGCATGAGATTTGCTAAATGGGATTCCATCTCAAGGCTAATGAAAACTGTATATATATATATATATATATTTATATATGTGGTACATTATATGGTATATTTTGATTGGGCTTTTAAGTAACGTACTCTATCCTTGGATTTTAGGCACGTGGTAGATAAATACATTTGATATTAAACTCTACTGATAATTGATAAATTATAGGGAATATTTAAGTCATTAGTCTAATTGCACTGGTGTGGATCCAAAGTGGGCCGTATAATACTCAATTGCACCAAGCAGTACGTTATCCATCCCCATTCCATTTTTTACCCCAGAACACAGTATTTAGAGGAAAGAGAGAGCCATTTTTAATTCGTTTTGTATTAACATGAAACAGGCTCCAGTCTTTTTCTGAGGAATTGCTCATTCGCTAAATGCTGCTAATAGCTTGGTAAGGTCTAAAGTTCATTTTAACTATTATTTTATTTGTGTGGTGTAAGCTTGAAAATTTGATTCTCCAATGAAGAGTTTCATGTCTTCAAGTAGTTCTAGTGGCTTTGTGATGATTGATTTTTTTCTTTATTTTGCATACGATATGACACTTAGATTTTTGAAAGTACTCTCTGCATTACCCTCTGCATATTCTTCGAATCCAAGTTCCAAGCAGTCGCAGCCTCCGTCATGCACTGGCTGCGCTATTTCACTTGTTTCTGTTGTGAAATTAAGTCTCTCATCCCATCCTACGTCTCTTTTAATTGTCTAAAGCTAAATCTATGTTTACCTTAGAGTTTAGTATGGTTTGTTAATTATATAAAGTAATTAAGGCCCTTTTAGGTACGTTCTTCATTATTTATTAGTTCCTATGTTTTTTGAAAATGTACGCGTTGTGACAGCCTATAAGCATGTCAATAGTGATCTTGAGTGTTCATCTCTTCTTGCTCGTCCCCTCTCGAAGATGTGCTTCTCCACTTAAATTGAACCTTTTATTTTATTTTAAAAAAAAACACTATTCTTCTGTCAGATGTGTTCTACTCATTGAATTGATGGAGAGCTTTTGATATTGTTTAATGCAGTACAGAAACAATGCCCGGACAAGTAATGATCTCGGGATCTTTAGATATGTTCAGCAACCGGAATGTCTAGTAGCGGTTGCCATTTTTTCCTGGAATTTCACTGGCACTTAACACTTGTAACTTATGGAATTTGCTTCTGTGTGTCATGCAGACTTTTTTCATTACCAGTGAATCAGAAGGCTTGGAACACGCATAAGTGAGCGAAGCTTAATATTATCTTCTTAATGTCATGGAATTTTACTTGTTTTGTTTAATATAATTTAATCCTTATAAAACTCCCTTGAGGAAAATGTTGAAGTTGTTAATTTCATGAAGATTAAAGCTTTTCATCGCAAGCTGATAAATATTTGATCTGTTACTGTAATTAATTTTTTGGCAGATCCCTGTACGGCTTTGCAAACACGACGAAACGATTTATAACCACTGCGTTTCCCAATTACGGAGCTTCGTTTACTACGGTACACCTCTTCCTCCCTTTCTTTTCTGTCCTTTATTTTGTGTTTAGTTTCTTGTTGAAACTGTGCTGAGTACTTGATTCTAATCTTGCAGATAACTTGAGGGACTCTTACTTTAAGGACATGGATATTAATATATTATTGGAGAGGTAGTTGGGGCATAGATCATTACTGCCTCTAATTTGTTTCACAGCTCGCCATATTTTACTGCTGTTCTGACTTATAAATGGCTCTTTTTGCCAAATATAGTTGTTCCAATTTTGGGCTTGCCAATGCCAAAAAAATGATTGAGGAACCACAAATATTTGCTTCAACTTCTTTTAGATGAAGGGATTTATAGATAAATAGCCCTTTAAAAAAAAGTTTTTAATAAATGACCAAATTTTTTAAAAATTAGTTCATAAGACTTTTTTTCCCTCCTTAAAATGGTCAATCAATTTTGTATTTAGTCAATCACTAATTCACTTTGGGTAAATCATTAAATGATCATCATCAATTATTGATCGGCCATAACATCAATCAGTAATTTTTTAGTCAATCACTAGTCAATTATTGATTGACCATAATGTAAATTACCATTTTTCCGATCAATCAGCATTTGACTATGATAATCAAGAATCGTCCCTTCCTCTTCGACATCCTCCTTTCTTCGCCATGATCTCCATCTCCTCCACCAAAACAATCAATTGGACGATTGAGAATGCAAACAAGTTAGGGCTCAAGTAATGAGTGAGGGTTCTGTTTTTGGGAAGCCCTAATTTGGTTGAGGAGATGCAGTAGCGCAGTCGTTGGGGATTGCTAGTCACCGTCATCATTGAGTTTTCCCAATCATTGGTGCATTAGCTCTAGATTCTAGCGCAAACCCTTAGAAAGAAAAGAGAGAATAGGGTAAAGCCATAGATTCTGTTCTCGCACAAATTGGGATCGCCATTAACCTTGCGATCGCTACCTCACCGGAATTCCATAAAATGATGGGCAACCATCTCTGGCGAGAGGGGAGAAGGCAGAAATGAGCAGAGGGATGAGAGAGAAAAAGATTAGGAAGAGAGAGAGAGGGGTGTTTGGAGAAAATAAAAATTGATTAATCATAACATACACATTAAGCCATTTAATCAAAAAAAAAAAAAGGCTGGGTTATCTATTAGGTTGGATGACCAAAATTAGGGGCGGCAATACGGGTCGCGACACGATGAGACGACTCGAAAACGACATGAATTTTGTGGGTTCGGATTGGGAAAAATAGGGGGCGGGTCATGTTCGGATTGGGAAAAATTGACGAAAAAAAAAAAAAAAAAAAACGTGTCGTGTTAGGGTTGGACCTGTTTTTTTCGTGTCACTTTTCGTATCAATTTCGGGTCAAGTTCGGGTCAAGTTCGTGTCGCGGGTCAATTTCGTGTCACTTTCGAGTCAAATTTTATGTCAATTTCGTGTCGCGGGTCAATTTCGATTCGTGTCGTGTCAACCCGTGACGGGTTCGTGTCGCGGTTTCGTTTCGTGTTCGTGTCGCGGGTCGGGTTCGGGTCGGAGAAGAAAAAAATCGACACGACATGTAACACGAATTGCCACCCCTAACCAAAATGGACCACCAGCCTAATTTGTTTGGATTATTTACATAGATGTCCAAATTGGAGATATTAATTTGAAATATCTCTATTTTTTTAATTTACATAAACGTCTAAAAAAGTAATTATAAAGACATTTTTACCTCTTAATAAAAAATGGAGAATTAACAAATGAAGAAATTACAAAAAAGGAAACCAAAAAAAAAAAAAAAAGAAGGGTATCTAAGATGTTTACCAAATAAGAGTAAAGTTGAGTTAATGAAATTGCAAAAAGAATTTATAGAAATGAAATTTTGGAAATTTTTTTTATTTATTGTAAAGAATGTGTAAATATTCATAATGAACCGAAAAGGAGAATTTTTTCAAAATCAGATTTCACATTAATGAAAAAAAGCTAAATAAAGAAAAAGAAAAATCTCAAAGAAATATTTGGTATAATGAATCTGTCTTTATCAAGATAAGTTCGATTACATTTCTACTAATTTATTTAAATAATAATATTTTTTTTCATAAAGAATTTGATTCCATTTATTGTGTTATTCTTCAATTTGTTTGGTTAAAACATAAATGACAACCATTTGATTTATAATGGATTACATAAAACAAATAGGTTTTTTTCATAAAGAATTCTTTGTTTTTATAATATATAAAAAGCATGAATATTCATTAATTTTTATCGTTAATATTTTGTGTTGTGTTTATTATTGAGTATGAACTATTATCTTTATAGTAAATATTATATATTTATTATAATTACTTTGATTTTTATAACTAATTTTGGTTTCTCAAAGTTAATTTATATTTATCAACAAAAAATGCTCATCAATAAAATCAAAAAACCAAAAAAGGAAAATAAAAGACTATGTATAAAAATAAAATGACATCAATTATAGTCAAAAGACAAAATAGGAACTATAGACATTTATTTCTTAAAAAAATAGACGTATTTCAAAACATTAGACTTTAAAAACGAACCTTATGTGTAATTATTTCAAATTTTTTTAGATGAATAGTCACGGAGATTTTATTATTATTATTATTATTATTTGCTGAAAACATTCGTAGCAATTAAAAAGAAAAAAGAAAAAAGAAAAAAGAAAAAAGAAAAAAGAGAAAAAGAAAAAGAGAGAGAGAGAGAAAAGAAGGAAGGCCAAAGCCCCCTTCAAGGCCGAGTACAACAAATCTGAGAGAACTGCCGGAGGAATCAGAGCCGAAGGGACCAAACCCTCAAAACCAAAAGAAAAGGCCGAACTAACGGCCCCAAAATTAGCAGCCGAACTACCTAAATTACCGGCCACAAAATTAGCAATCCTAGTCATGTTAGACATGGACCAAGCCGATAAAAAGGTTGAAGAAAACATAAAATCAGACGCAGCATTGAGCAATTTCCCAGTTCAGGATGGAAGGGACTGAGAATATAGCATCCACCACGGAGATTTTAGTTATGACATAAGAACAACTAAAATCCTTTGCAATTGCTGCATTTTGAATGGGAAAAGAATCGAACAGTTTTTTTTTTTTTTTCCCCTTTTCAAATTTAAGGTAGCGAAACATGAACTCTATACATTGTGTTATAATCAGGATATAAAATTACCGTTAAATTATATATGAATCCACGAATATTTTAGATTTCTATTCTCCCATGTGTTAATCGTTGGTCAGGTTGCTCCATAAAAAAACCGTGGGTTTTGTTCTTAGTGTTGGTCACTTTCTTCTCAGGGTAATGTCCTTAAAGTTGGCTTTCGAAAGGAACGTTTTAACAAATCACTTTTCATATTCGCTTCGTTGCTGTATAACGTTTTTCACGATTGCAACACATGTTGTCATCCTAGGTACTGATCTATGCTGATTGCTAACGTTATAAAAAAAAAAAAAAAAAAAAAAAAAGGTACAGACGTAGGCTGTTGAAATTGGACATAGTTTGATAGATCTAACATCTTGAATCCCTTCCCACATTATTGAGGCCCAGGTGTAGAAATTTGATAGGAAGAAAAATGGTTTGAAATTACACTTCACATTACTGCTGAAGAAAAATCGAGTGTAAAAATTACCACTAGACTATACTTACTATCACTTTATCATTTTCTCTTTAATATTTGCAAGGGATAATAAAATATAATCTATACCATTGTTCAATTTAGTGGATAAAGTTCATTTAATAATACCATCAAAGTGGAAGGGACTGAAAATTAGAGCTTCTAAAAGATTACATATTTCTCACTCAATCACTCAATCACTCAAACTCAATCTATTCTTTTCTCTAATTTGATCCACCAAATAATAATAGATCCTAAGATCTTTTGTTAATATCTCATTTCTATCCTCTTTCTTTTTTCGGCATGCCTAACAAGCTCAATTATAACACATCTATTATCTATAGTCGGAGTAATTTGAGATAACGTACACTTAACAACAAAGGATATAATAATACAAAAAGATAGGCAGTCCAGGGTCATCCATATTTGTATCCAAAAATTTTCAAGAAAAAGACCAATCTGATTATTTGGGGTATTATTATTATTATTATTTTGCTGGTATAGTATTTAATTATTTGGATAATAATTTAAAAAAAAAAAAAAAAAAAAAAAAGGGCCAAATCGAAGCCTCTATTTGATCGAGAAACGAATCGCTAGAAATATTTTGGAGAATAGAGGAAAATATTATGTTGTTCCGTAGAGAAGAAGTTGAAAACGAAAGAAATTAAAAACATACAATACGTAACAAAACAAACAATGTACTAAAATAATTTCTTATTCCTAATCAAATTTCACTTTCTTATTATTTTTTAATATAAAGATATAATATCAAATCAAATCAATACCCAATAAAATCGTTAATAAAATCGTTTTCTTTCCTCGATTTTCTCTTTTTCTTTTTTTGGTAAATTTTCTCTCTTTTCTTGATCCTTATACCTTTTTTTTTTTCCCTGTTCACATCCTTCTCACTAAACATTAGATTAATCTAAACATGCGACCACTAATTATGAAAGTGAAATGCACTCACATTCTAGCCAACTTGTACCACTTGTCCTTTAATTTGCTCTATTGCTGTCCGTGCTTTTTGCTTGGCGTGCCTCTTAATGTTGATTAATCTTGTGTTTTGTCGTTGGTTGGATATGTAATTTTGAAATTGATTGATTTTTTAAAAATTAATTATAATTTTTATTAATTTTTTAGAAAAAAAATTAAAATACAAACATATAGTTTAATTGGTATTAAATTGAAATACCAAGCAAAATATAAGTCTATTTTTTAATAAAAAAAATCAATTACAAAAAAAAAAGAAAGAAAGAAAGAAAAGGCAGTGCATTCTGTGTCACAACTAACAAGCAACCAAGTCTGACAAAGAAAGGCACTTGCTGATTTCCACTTTGTTTTAAAAAAGAAAAGAAAATAAAAGAAAAGCAAGATCAAAATTTAAATTTTCATATTAATTTTTATCTTTTTTTTTTCTTAAAAAAGTCATTAAAAATTACAATTAATGTTTATAGTGTGTTTGGTGTAGTAGTTTAAGTTGAGAAATTTAAGTTTTAATAGTAAATTTTTTTGAATTTTCTGAAAAGATAAAAAACTTTTTGAGAAAAAGACAAAAACTTTTTGAGAAAAAGACAAAAAAAGTTTGAGTCTGATTTCCCCTAGAAAAATCAATATATTATATATATATATATATATCCTTACGTGTGCTTCTATCCTTTAAACTCTTTGTCTTTTCTCAGATTACACATTGATTTACCAGTTTTCCCCATTTGGCGCTATTCACCCATTTCGTCTTAAAACGCACGAAACTTGCATTTTAAGGAGAGAGAGAGAGAGTGAGAGAGAGAACTTTTTGGGATTTTGTTTTCTTTCTGACACACCAAAGGATGGAGAGAGAAAGAGAGAGAGTACTTTTATTTTGTTTTTTTTTTTCACTGACAAACAAGAGAAAGAGAGAGAGAGAAAAAAGGGTGGATTCTTTAGTCCTTTAATTTTTTTTTTTCTCTTTTAGCCTTATTTGTTTTTATTTTTTTATTTAAATCACTAAAAATTTTATATTTTTATTATTTTTTATTTTTAAAATTTATTTTTAAACTTTAATTTTCTTTTTTTTTTGTCTGTTTATCTTAAATAATTTTTTTTATATTAAAATAAGCACGTTTGCACGTGTTCTTAAAGTGGTTCGTGTACTAAACGACAGCTAAAATTTTGGGTGGGCCTACTAGCCGCTGCTTAAACACAGAAGACAAAGCCGAAAAAACGAGTCGAAGCCACGAAGACTACCAAGCAAAACAGGATCAAATGAAGTCCACAAAATCCACACTAATCACAATGCTTTCAAGGAGGGCCCACTACTGGAGCAAATTTTCAAGGTAAGAGGACTCTACCCAAAAAAAAAAACTCGTAATAATCGCATCATTGTCCCACGTTTCTGCTCGCCTGGTTGTACGGCTCTTCCTCACTGCCTATAAAAACCAAACACCACACCATGTCTCACCACTTTCAAAACCTTATCTTCTCTCTTTGATCTGATAATTTGGAGTTGCCAAAGGAATGTGAATTTGAACTGAAAGAGTTAATTGTGTGAAAATTTGTCCCTCCTATTTCCCTACTTCTATTAATCTTAATCTCACCTCTTTTTTCAGCTAAAATACCTACTACTGTTTTTCTTAGTTTCAATTACTTGTTATATAGTTTTAATACCCAAAAAAAAAAAAAAAAAAAGATGAGTTCCGGGAATCTGAGTGCATGGGTTCAAACCTGTTCCATGTTCAACGAAGCAGGAAGATCCAGATCCTTCTCTTCATCAACTAATAACCTCATTCATCCCCTGAAAAGTTTCCCGGTTTCCTTTACCACTTCATCACCAAAACGACGCCGTCCAGGCCTTTCCCCTTTGTCCGCCGTCTCCGCCGTCCTCACCAGCCAAGCGACCGTGACCAAGGTGCTAGAGGAAAAGAAAACCCCGTTCGATTTCAAGGCCTTAATGATTCAGAAGGCCGAATCCGTGAACCGGGCGCTAGACGACGCCGTTCCGCTCCGACAACCCCTCACGATCCATGAGGCGATGCGGTACTCGCTCCTCGCCGGAGGGAAGCGAATCAGGCCGGTGCTCTGCCTCTTAGCCTGTGAGCTCGTCGGCGGCGATGACTCCGGTCTCCATGCCGGCGGCTCTCGCCGTCGAGATGATCCACACCATGTCCTTGATGCATGACGACCTTCCCTGCATGGACAACGACGATCTCCGCCGCGGCAAGCCGACCAGCCACAAGGTCTTCGGCGAGGATGTCGCTGTCCTCGCCGCCGACGCGCTCCTCGCCTTCGCCTTCGAGCATATCGCCGTCGCCACCCCCGGCGTCCCCCCTCCAGGCTCGTTCGCGCCATCGGCGAGCTCGCGAAGGCGATCGGCTGCGAAGGCCTCGCCGCAGGCCAACTCGTCGACAAAGATTCCGAGGGATCGGCCAACGCCGGACTGGAGAAGTTGCAGTTCATTCACGAGCACAAAACTGGTGCTCTCCTAGAGGCCCCCGTGGTTCTCGGTGCAATTCTCGGCGGCGGCACCGACGAACAGGTCGAGGAGCTGAGGAGCTTCGCGAGGTGCATTGGGTTGCTGTTTCAGGTGGTCGACGACATCCTGGACGTGACGAAGTCGTCTCAGGAGTTGGGGAAGACGGCCGGGAAGGACTGGGTGGCCGACAAGGTGACGTATCCGAAGCTGTTGGGAATCGAAAAATCGAGGGAATTCGCGGCGAAATTGAACAAGGAGGCACTTGAACATCTCTCCGGGTTTGATCCTCACAAAGCCGCTCCTTTGATTGGTTTGACTGATTATATTGCTCATAGGCATCACTAAAGACTCTGATTTGATCATTTGTTCTCTCATGGTCCGTTCGAATTTTCATTTTGTATACAATATGCATTTGGATATTCTTTTTTAATATTTTGTATTCAAATGTAATGCATGGGATAATTATATTTAAATAGTCTTTCTAATACATATTGAAGAGAAAGTACGTGATGTGATTAATAAAAATAAATGAAAAAAATAAGTGGGTGTACAGTTTAAGTTTAAATATATTTGTGTTGAAATTAAATTTATGAAATATCTAAATATATATTATGTTGCGTTGAAATATGATATAAATAAATGCATCTTTCCAACACATGAAGAAATCACCTTCGTGGAGCTCACGTGCAAATACAAGGTTCGTTTAAATATTTATATAGCTCGTCAATACCGTCGTGATTCTGTGTCTTCTTATTTACCAACATGCTCTCTCTGCATTTGGGGTGTTGAATTTCTCCTATATGACTTTTTGGTTTCTTTCTTTCTTTCAACTTGGCGTAATAACATTGGTTAAAATTTCTTATGAAACTGTTTTTTAAACTAGTTAGCTGTCTTTGGATTAGTACTTCGGAGAGATTACTCTTGGGATTTGCAATCTAGGTTACATCAGAATGTCTTTGAGTTTCTGAGGCTTTAAATCCAATGGTATAGTAGCATTTCTCATTAAAAATCTTCCAAATTACAAGAATAGCCACGTAGGATGCCACCTGATGCCACCTCAGATGTTGCAACGCACCAGTCCCAGAGATGCCTTTATTCAGAGATTATCAAGATTCTAGCGGCTTGTTCATTTTTGCCTTGTGTGGTTTGCTTGTTCTTGAAAATTTTCTTGGGGTTGAATTCTCTGTTCTAGCTTTGAACCTGTGTGTGTTGTTTTTGGGGCGGATGTTCAAAACTTTCAGAAGGAGTCGAGGTGAATAGTTAATCTCACTTAAATTAGAGTCCTATTTGGAGTAGATGATGTCTATTTTTTGTTTTAAATTTTAAAGAAAGGAAGTACGCTGCATACTTGGCAGTTTTTTTTTTTTTTTTTTGGCG
This sequence comes from Ficus microcarpa, assembly GCA_025413485.1. Classification (NCBI taxonomy): domain Eukaryota; kingdom Viridiplantae; phylum Streptophyta; class Magnoliopsida; order Rosales; family Moraceae; genus Ficus; species Ficus microcarpa. Next base: position 12,525,564 of record CM046379.1, on the reverse strand, counting down.
CTAATTTGAGTGAATCTCAGTACGAATGAGAAGTCTTTATGAATAACATGTTGCAGTGTAACTTCTTTTGTTGATTTGTATGGAATGACAAATTATGACAAGCTGTTCATAAATCATGTCTAGTTATATTATCTAACCAACATTTAACTTGGTAGAAGGCACATGACTGAACTTGAGGGAATTCGCAGCGGAATTGAATAAGAGGGCACAAGAACAACTCTCTGGCCCCCGGGTTTGATCCACAAAAAGCTGCTCTTTTGATTGCTTTGGCTACTTATCTTTACTTGTAGGCAAAACTAGGACTTGTTTGTCTGTTGTTTTAGAATTTGGTTACCTTTAGGCTACAACATGTTTGCTGTTCGAGAAGCCCTCATTAATGGAGTAATCCTCAAAGCCATTAACCATTCTCATTTAGAAGACTAATGCCCCTGATCCCCATAATCTACGACCCGATAAATTTTGTTCTCGAGGCAGAAAGCTGATACATGTCTGCAAGACTGCATCATTCCCATAGCTACATATTGTTTTGTGAAATCCAACTGTATCCGCAACATTGATCTCCTTTCTGTGGCCCCTCATCCCTCTGGCCTATGTTTTTGCTGATAAGAAACAAGTTCCATTGAAATTGACGAACAATAAAATGAAAGAGGACAAAAGGGTCCTCAAGATGAAGCCAACAAGACTAAAGAACAAAGGAATAACACCAAAATCCCAAATGCAACCAAAACGAGCTCAATCAATCAGGCCAAAACATGCATCTTCCAGTACATTCACAAGATGCTTGTTTAAAATTTCCTTATGCTATAGAAAAAAGTTTGTTGGTGACCTAACAGGGAGTGACAAAATCTGAAATGTGCACAGCCTCTGCTTGAATTCTACACTCGGTTCCTTGTGCCTGATTTGAGTAAAGAACAGGCGTGTATAAAATCAGGTCATAACTCATAATAATCGAGAAAGCACTACTCGTCTTATCGTCTCTTTTGTTAGACTTGTGACGGAAAATTTGGCAAAATTCACTCTACTTGTGTTGTGTATAGATCTTTAGGTTTATAAAGTAACAGCAATAACAAGAGGGGAAAAAAAAAGTTCCATTAATAGAGAGAGAGAGCAACAATACTAGCCCTCTAATCTAACCAAAAAGAAAAAGAAGATCGAGCCCATTATGCTAAAACTTGGCATGCCATAAGACTCATAGCAGATCCTTTTATTGTTATTGCCAAGTTACAAGCCACTCAAGGCTCTTGAGTTTTTATCATATGTAACTATTAGGAAAAGAGGTGTTCGAGAGAAAAGGGAAAGAGAAGAAAGAAAGTGTTTTCTGAGAATGAAAGGAATTTTCTCATTAGTCAGAAAAATGGTTACAACCTAGAATAAATAGTATTTTACAGACCAATAACAATGGTCCACGTGTACACATAATAACAACCTACAACAAACTATAACGACCCCTAACAAACACACACCAAAGTATTATTACTCCTAACACCCCCCTCAAACTAAGAGTGGAAGATTGTTCAACTCTTAGTTTGGACCATATATGGGGAAACAGAGAACTAGAAACAGCTTTGGTGAAAACTTCTGCCGTTTGATCTTGGGAAGGGATGTGCTGAATGTCTATCTTCTTCTAGAGAACTTTTTCCCTGACAAAATACAGATCCAGCTCAATATGCTTGGTTCGGGCATGAAGAACTGGATTTCCAGCGAGCATTACTGTGCTAACATTATCACACCAAATGACTGGTGTCTTGCCTTGAGGTACTTGAAGCTCTCCTAGTAATGACTGTAACCAGGTAATTTCAGCTACTAGATTAGCCAAAGCCCGAAACTTAGCTTCTGTGGAAGACCTGGAGATAGTATGTTGCTTTTTAGAAGACCAGGAGATGAGATTGGACCCCAAATAAACGCAGTAACCTGAAGTGGATCTCCTGTCATCTGGATCAGACGCCCAATCAGCATCACAGAATCCAACAATATTCAAGTCATGAGTTGGATCATGTGACTCAGACTGTCGGATATGAAGGCCATAGTCCAAGGTGCCAGCTAGATACCTTAGGATGTGTTTGACAGCTTTCCAGTGAGCTTCCAAGGGATTATGCAGGAATTGGCACACCCTGTTGACACTATAGGCGAGTTCTGGTCGAGTGATGATAGCATACTGCAGGGCACCAACCACACTTCGATAAAGCTGAGCGTTGTGTACTGGATCACTGCCATAAGCTGTCAATCTTAGGCCGTGTGTCATAGGGGCAGAAACAGGTTTAGCAAATTGCATTTTGGCTCGAACTAGAAGATCTGTAATATACTTTGTTTGAGATAAATGAAGTCCTGATTCAGTGTGTTTAACTTGAATCCCAAGAAAGTAATCAATCTCTCCAAGATCCTTGAGAGCAAACATCCCATTTAACTTCGTTACAAGATCTTGGATGGCATGAGAATTACTCCCAGTTACTAGGATATCATCTACATAGACCAATACGAACAAGATGGTCTGAGAGGTGATTTTGGTAAACAGAGACTGGTCAGATTTGGCTGAAACAAAGCCAAAGGAAATCAGCACATTATAGAGCTTCTCGAACCAGGCACGAGGAGCTTGTTTAAGGCCATAGAGGGACTTGTGAAGACGACACTAAGGAGATTTTTTGTGATTTTTGGGACATGAAGGAGTTGTTTGAGCACAAGACATCTTGAGGGTTCTAAGGAAGATGGAAACATGGAATGACCAACATGAGTTATAGGTAGACCCTTACCATCACCTATAAACAGTTGTTCTGGTCCATTGTACTCAGCTTTTGACATGAGGTTGGATGTTTCAGATGTAACATGATTGGTAGCCCCTGAATCAGGGTACCAACTGGTGTCACACACAGTTTCAGGAGTGGCTAGCATTGTAGTAAGTTGAGGATCTTCTGGGGTGTGAGATGATTCCCCCATAGCAGCAACGTTGCCCTGGATTCTGCCAGAACTTTGTCCTTGTCCTGGTCCATTGTAGGAAGGATCAAATCGATAGTAGCACTGTAGAACCTCATGACCAACTCTATTACACAGTTGGCATATAACCTTGTTAGTACCAGCATTAGCATGAGTCCAGTTGCCCCCTGAATTCCAATTGACACGACCACCTGCAAATCTGCCACCATTGCCAAAACGCCCCCTGCTACTGTAGAAACCTCCATGACTGTGAGAAAAGGGACCACCACCACCACCATTGTAGGAGACACCATTGTAAGAACCAGAATGTGAACCAGGGGAAAATCTGGGTTTGGAGAATCCACCAGAAGAAGAAGGCAAGAATTGTCGTTTGCTTTGAGCATAGTTTGCAGTCGCTACATTGACCAAGGCTGAGTCAAGTGACTTTGCATTCTTATCCAGTTTCACTTCATAGGCCAGAAGAAGAGCTTCAACATCCTCCACAGAGTAATTATCAGTTCTTGAGCTAATAGCCAGTTCTACACAATCATATTCGGATGGCAAACCTTCAAAGATTGCATTAATTTGATCCTTGACAGTCATATTATGACCTACTAGGGCTAACAGATCAATAAAACCCCTAATCTTGAGTAGATACTCATTAATCGTCAAAGCCCCCTTTTTGGTGGATTGAAGCTGAGTTTTGCATTGAGTTACCTTAGCTCTTATTTGGCTGGCAAAGTATACTTCAATCGTCCTCCAAATCTGTGCAGAGGATTCACAATTCACCATTCGAGAGACTATTCCTTCAGTCATCGAAGACATCAACCAAGACATGATTAACTGATCTTGTTGTTCCCAATCCAAGAAATCTGGATTTACTCGTCCAAGAATCTGGTCTTCAACAGAAAGAAACTTCGCTGGTGGAGTCGATCCAAACAGAAAATTCTGAAGACGATAACCTTTGATCAAAGAAAGAACCTGTTTACGCCAGATCAAAAAGTTATTTTGATCTAGTTTTGTTCCAATCGGATGAGAGAAAGAAACTGGAAGAAATCTTTGCAAGTTTGTCTCAGTCGCCATTGTTGTCAATCTTGAAGCACTTTCAACACGAACTCCGTTCTCTGTCGCCGGAAAGAATTGCGTCGTCGGAATCGGAATCGGAGATGGCTCTGATACCATATTAGGAAAAGAGGTGTTCGAGAGAAAAGGGAAAGAGAAGAAAGAAAGTGTTTTCTGAGAATGAAAGGAATTTTCTCATTAGTCAGAAAAATGGTTACAACCTAGAATAAATAGTATTTTACAGACCAATACCAATGGTCCACGTGTACACATAATAACAACCTACAACAAACTATAACGACCCCTAACAAACACACACCTAAGTATTATTACTCCTAACAGTAACCAATATCTCAAGTTTTGATGTTGATCACTTGGTAGCCAAACAATAGGAAATCAAAACCAGACATGCAAAGGAAAACAAAAGGCTTTGCAAACAAAATGAACCAAAGTTAATAACTCATTCAATACTCAATCACTTGAAAAGAAATCAAGCCAAAGAAAAGTTAAAATATAATCAAAGTTCACATTCTCTTGCTCTCAAAGTGTAACCACGACCGGTAAACCCAATCAAGGCTCATGCCACTCCTTTGTATCAAGTGCCCCTCTGGCTAGAACTATAATGGTTTGCAAGATTAGGCAAATTAATAATAAATTTAATTATCAAATTTTATTTTTGTCATTATAGAACTAAACTTATAGTTTAATATTGTTGACGGGGCCGTATATCTAATCGGCACGACATATCAGGAGGTCAAACGTGACAATCTCTGGCTGGTTTGGGATGATTATGATGTGGCCAAAAGAGGTTGTTGAGCTGGTGTAAAAGAACCAAGGCATGACCTCCACTAGGACTAGCAATTCGTATTAACAAGTCGGATTGAAGGCAACATGAATTGTCAAAACTCTTAACACAGACCCAACCCATGACCTATCAAGTTGAAAAACCTCAACACTAACCCGACTTGTCGGGTTAGCAGATTAACCCGACCCGATCAACCGCCAACAAACTATTTTGGGTTGATTGATATGACATGACCTGTCGATCCACCGACCGGCCAATCCATCAGAAGTAAGGTAAAAAAGAAGAAAAAAAAGATTTAAACATACAATTAAGGTCCATACCAAACAAACTAAACAATATATCATCACATAAGATCAATCTAAAACCCAAAATCATATTAATCCATGATTGGCTTATCACAAAAGGTCAATTCAAAACACATGACTACATAAGCCCATAATTAGTTCATCCGAAAGACCACTATCAAGTCAACCTCAATTGTACAAAAATTTCAAATGGGTTGTTGGAGGTTGATTTCGTGTCCATCGGCTTGACCCGAACCCAATCCTTTTTTCTATCGTGTCATGCAGGTTCGACCCAAAACCAATCCGCACCCCTTTTTCCCAACCCTACTCCATATTTTTTTTCGTGTTGTGTTGTCGTGTCATGATCCAAATTGCCAATCCTAACCTCTACAATGAAATTGGAGTCGGCCTAGACTAAAAGGCAATTAATGAAAGATGGCTTCTAAAACGTCTTCTCTTGCATGGGTCAGGTCAAGTTTTGGGCTCTAATGAGAGTTGTTCGATTGCCCTTCGTTTTTCCAGAAAAAGAAATTCAAAAAATTGATGGGGTTACTTGGCTGCTTGTTTCCTCACACGAAAACAGATGTCAAAGCCGAAAAACTTGAGGCCACAAGATTTTCGAAGAAGAGAGTTTCAGATATGAAGTTTGCATAATCCTCACCAGTCACAATGCTCTTGTTACAAGGAGGACCCACAATTTGAGTGATGTGGATGAGGAAACAAACATAAAAAAGGGCCAAAAAAAAAACAAAGCAAAACTAGTTGGTAAGAATTAATCCTCCCGAACAACCAAATAATCGCCCGTTTGTTTTTATTTGTTTTGTTTTGTTTTGTTTTTATTCTAAATCGTCCGTTTGAGAAGCTCAATAATAGCCTTGGCATGTGAAAAAAGGAGAGAGAGGGGTAGAGATTCCAGTTGAGCAGAGTGCCATCCAATCCAAAATCCTATCCTTGTCATATGTTCCGCTTTCACTTGCTTGGCTTTGCTCTCTCCACTTAAAATCCAAACCCCAACCCACCCCCACCCCACCCAAAACACTTTTCTTTCCCATTAACTTCTCTCACTCCACTTTCATAACCTCATCCCTTCTCTGCCGAGAGACAATTTGGAAATTGCCAAAAGGATTACGACTTTGGACTCCGAGAGAGAGAGAGAGAGAGTAATTCTTTGTGGAAAATTAATGCCCCCCAATTTCTTAGGTACAACTAATCTGAATCTAACCACTTTTCAGCTACAAACCTCCCATTACTGTTTATTATTTCATTTTTAATTTCCAAAAAAAAAAGAGAGAGAGATGAGTTCTGGGAATCTGAGTACATGGGTCCAAACCTGTTCCGTGTTCAACCAAGCAGGAAGATCCAGATCCTTCTCTTTATCTCCCAGTAATCTGCTTCACCCTCTGAAAAACTTCCCAGTTCCCTTTTCTTCTTCACCCCCAAAACGATGCCGTGCAGGCGTTTCCCCTTTCTCCGCCGTCCTCACCAGCCAAGAGACGGTGACGGAGGTGCTAGAGGAGAAGAAACCCCCGTTCGATTTCAAGGCCTATATGATTCAGAAGGCCGAATCCGTGAACCGGGCACTAGACGAGGCCGTTCCGATCCGCGAGCCTGTCACGATCCACGAGGCGATGCGGTACTCGCTCCTCGCCGGTGGGAAGCGAGTCCGGCCGGTGCTCTGCCTCTCCGCCTGTGAGATCGTCGGCGGAGATTACTCCGTCGCCATGCCGGCGGCTCTCGCGGTCGAGATGATCCACACCATGTCGTTGATCCACGACGACCTTCCCTGCATGGACAACGACAGCCTCCGCCGCGGCAAGCCGACGAACCACAAGGTCTTCGGCGAGGACGTCGCCGTCCTCGCCGGCGACGCGCTCCTTGCCTTCGCCTTTGAGCACATCGCCGTCGCCACCCCCGGAGTCCCTCCCTCCAGGGTCATCCGCGCCATCGGCGAGCTCTCGAAGTCGATCGGCACCGAAGGCCTCGTCGCGGGCCAAGTTGTCGACATAGACTCGGAGGGATCGGACAACGCCGGACTCGAGACGCTGGAGTTCATTCACGAGCACAAAACCGCCGCTCTTCTAGAGGCCCCCGTGGTTCTCGGCGCAATTCTCGGCGGCGGCACCGACGAACAGGTCGAGGAGCTGCGGAGCTTCGCGAGGTGCATTGGGTTGCTGTTTCAGGTGGTCGACGACATCCTGGACGTGACGAAATCGTCTGAGGAGTTGGGGAAGACGGCCGGGAAGGACTTGGTGGCCGACAAGGTGACGTATCCGAAGCTGTTGGGGATCGAAAAATCGAGGGAATTCGCGGTGAAATTGAACAAGGAGGCACTTGAACATCTCTCCGGGTTTGATCCTCACAAAGCTGCTCCTTTGATTGCTTTGGCTAATTATATTGCTCATAGGCAAAACTGAAGACTTGGTCTGGTTATTTGTTATTTTATAGACTCTTGACTTCGAGTACACTACAAGCATATGGGAACTATAAAAATATTAAGAATTCACCCGTGTAAATTACTTGCAGCATGTTATGATTTATAGTCAAAGGTAGCAAATACAAGGTTCCTCTAAATATCTAAATAGCTTTTGTCGATATTGTTGTGATTCTGTCTTATTTTAATGACATTATAAACCTGCTTTCTCTGCCTTTGGGGGTGTTGAATCCTGTCCTCTGACTTTTTGGTTTTCGTCAAATGTTCTTGTGTTTTTTTAGTATTTTCGTGAACACAGTGACGTAATTAAATGGTTGAAATTTCTTACACAACTGTTTTTTTTTTTTTTTTTTTTTTTTGACTTGCTAGTCGTATTTGGAATAGTAGCTTTGAACATATTATTCTTTGGATTCGCAATCTGAGTTGTTTTATCTGCATAAGTTGCTGTTTTACGTCAGAATATCTTTTAGTTTTTGAAGCTTTTTAACTTTGTTGATCAAATGGTGTTGAGAATATCAATATTCTAACTGCTTATTTATCTTTGCCTTGCGTGGTTTGCTTGTTCTTGTGTTGACATTTGAACTAGAGACAAGGTTGGTGCTCATTTCATCAATGAATTCTTTGTTTTAACTCTTTAACTTCTCTTTCTGGAGACAAGAGAAGGTTCAAGACTTTCAGAAGGAGTTAAGCTGAATAGTGCATAACTGATAACCAATAATTATGGTAATCGTACTCAAATTAGAGTCCCATCTGAAATATCTGTTACCGATTTTTTTTTTTTAACTGAAAAAAAAAAAAAAAGAGAAAGGAGTATGCTGCATATTCCTTTAGTTTTTTTTAATGTATAAGTTGAGTAAATCTCATTCCCAATGAGAAAGTCTTTATGAATAACATGGTGTGCAACTTCTTTTGTTGATTCGTATGAAATGACGAATTGTGACTAGTTGTTCATGAGTCATGTTGAGTTGAATTAAATTCAACACGACGGAAGGCACATGATTGAACTCGAGGGAATTTGTAGCAGAATTGAATAAGGAGGGACAAGAACAGCTCTCTGGCCTCCGGGTTTGATCTACAAAAAGCTGTTCCTTTGATTGCTTTGGCTGATTATGTTTTCTTATAGGAAAGTTTGGTTGTTGTTTTAGAAGTTGGTAGCTTTCAGGGTATAGCATGTTTGTTCATTGTTGCTCGAGAAGCCTCACTTATGGAACAGCCCTTAAAGCCATTAAACCATTCTCATTCAGAAGGCTAATGCCCTTGAATCCCTGTGATCTACGGCCGAGAACATTTCTTTCTCGAAGCAGAAACTTGATTCTTATCAGCATCATTCCCGTAGAAACATATTGTCTGTAAATTCATACCGATTCACTGCATTCATCTCCTTTGCGTGGCCATCATCCCTCTGGCCTTTGTTTTTGCAGATAAGAAACAAGTTTCAGCGAAATTGAACAAAAGTACAACGAAAGAAGGACAAAATGGTTCTCAAGATAATGTAAACAATTTGTATGAAAAAAAAAAAAAAAAAGGGAATAAGACCAAAATCCCAAATGCAACCAAAACAAGCACAAAATATAAGGCCAAAAAGAGTATCTTCCAGTATATTCACAAGATGCTAGTTTAAAATTCCTCGTGCGGTTGTGCCTGACCCTGACTTGAGTAAAGAACAGGTATCTGTGAAGTTAGGTCATAACTCATAATAATCAATAAAGCACAACCCTTCTTATCGTCTCTTTTCTTGGACTTGCGATAGTAAATTTGGCAAATTCACACTACTTGTGTAGAGATATTCAGGTTTAGAAAGCAACTGGAAAAAATAAAAATAAAAAAGTTCCATTATTAGAGACAGATAGAGCAGCAAATGAATTTGCATCTCAAACAAACTATAGTGATGGTGATGTTTTCGGTAAATACTATACCCAATGTCGATGATTTTAAATACAACAAAGAACGGTACAACCTATTATTACCAGCCTTTTAAAACTAACTAATCATAATTCTGCCATTTAAAAAGGAAAAGGTGTAAAAAATAAAAAAATAAAAAAACTGTGCGAAAATTCACAAAGATTGATTGTTGGATTCAGTATTGCTACAGTCAATTCATCATCTCCGTAGTTTGCATTTCAAGAATAGGTTCCCTAAAATCTTCATTTCCGAATTATTTAAAAACCACATGCCATGAAAAACCAATCATTAAAATAAATACTACCAGGCAATCAACGAGGTGATAAGATGTTTACTATTTTGATTAGAGATTTTGGGTTTAAGTCATAATCGCCGCGATAGTAGAGATACATAGGCAGTCCACTTTGAAACGAATCAATAAATTATGCATCGTACTCTTCCCTCCTTAGATATTCTGGGTACGTCATTTCCTACATCTATAACCCTCTTTACTTCCGCTAAAAAAAAAAAAATTAGATAAAGATCAAAAACATTCCGAACCATTTTTTAAAATATTTTTGTACTTTTTTGAGACTAGAAGACGAAAACATTTTTTAAGCAACGTTTGTTTAAGAAATACATTAAAAACGAAAATGAAAACAAAAAAAGGATTAAAATGGTTATTATGAATGAAATGAAAAAAGGTTGAAAGGTGTTCCTTATTTTTGTTTTGTTTCTAAGGTTATATAATTGAACACATGTTTTCATAAACATATATAAAAAAAAAATTCACTTTCTTTTTATACCTTAAATAAATCTCTCTAAAAGCATAACAAAACAACAATTTAAAAACAATCTCAGTGTCACTCTCAAGAAATCTCTCTAAAAGTATAACCAAACACAACTCAAGAATAATCTCAGTATCACTCTCCAAGAAGTCTCTCTAAAAACATAACTAAACACAATTCAAAAACAATCTCAGTATCACTCTCAAGACATTCTCATTTCTATTTTCATTTAAAAAAAAATCATTTTCAAAACAAATAAAAACAATTCCACATCGAGCTCGTAATGCTAAAACTTGGCATGCCATAAACTCATTGCAACTCCTTTTCTTTTAAGGACAAATTTCAAAATTTCCCTATGAAATTTAGGTATTGTCATAAAATACCTCACAAACTTCAATTTGTAACATTCCCCCACCCCTTTGAACAGTTTGTAAATTTTTCCGTTCAATTAAATATTTAAGGGAAAATGACATGTGGTGCTTATTCACAGTAGGAGTTGAGATATTGAATGTACAATTACTGCCCCTGAAATTCAAGTTTTTTTTTTTTGAATGGAGATGTCATTTCACAATAAATAAAATATATAAGACAAAAATGACTCTAAATACAAAGGAATTTGACACCAAATACAAAGGAATTCGACCCCTAATTAAAGAGTAGATCCATTAGTAAAAACCAAAATAGCACAAGAGTGAATGTAAGTAACGAAAGAAGACCCACTCAGCACATAAACTTCAAGCTTGACCATTGCTCGTTAAACAACATTAAAACAGTTGATGGAGTAGCTCAGTCAAGTGAGACTAATCCCTATGTAACGGGGCATTCACACCACAACATTCGATAACAAATGAATGAGAGACACAAGTGGAGGACATTGCTTCCATTATTACCGAAGCACAAACACTATAGTAAATATATATTAAAAAAAAAAAACACACATCAATGGAGCCAAAATATTAACGCTCTTATTACAATAAAAAAAAAATAAAGATCTACCGGTAACAAGTCAACAACCGTAGAATGGAAGCCAGATTTGAGTGAAGCCACCTTAGAAGGACAACCCACCTCCAAAATAGGTTAGATGTGCCTAATGGATGTGCCGCTCCACACACAGCCACCATCATGAGAAAGCAAGCATCAACACGAGTTCAAAGATTGAACTTCAGGGTTCGGAAGTTCGGCGATGTGTCTAGAGACAGTGCCAAAGCTCTAGCCAAATATTGCAATTTTTTTTCATATTCAAAGAGAAAAAGAGAATTTATATATATTGTATGAAATTAAAGTTAATAACCCTTAAAATTGAGTAAATAAATGTTTTCTCTAAAAACAAAGTAAATAAGGCTTTGTTTGGTGTATGAGTTTAACTCTAATTAAACTGTACTTTTTTATCTTAATTTTTGATTTTTTCTGAAAAGTTAACAAAATGTATATTTAGTTTTTAAAAAGTCAACCCATTCCAACTCAAAAATTTCATCACCAACTAACTTACTAAACAGAGGCTAAATATGATAGGGCCCAATAACAAAGGCCAAGCAAAACAATTCTCTTATAGGGTTCATCTCTTAGCAGAGATTAGAGAACGTTTACTCTATCTAGCATCTTGGTCCAAGCCGGCGCCCCATTTGATCTTTGCTTTCATCAGCCAACAACGAGCCTTAGAGATCTCTAGCCTAGCCATTTGCTACTCCACGTTCAACCATGAGCCCGTGCCGACAATCCTCAATGGTTTCCGTTGCATGCGATGTTACTGGCGAGCTCTATTGAAAAAAAAAAAAAAAAAAAAAAAAAAAAAAAAAAAAAAGCATTATCTTTCTTGTTGGACCCCTTTTCTCCTAGTTTGTGTCTTTTGGTTCTTTTAAGTTTCCCTGTTTCTATGGCTGATCAGTACTTTTTGGTAATGGCCGTGTTTGTCTTTTCTGGCTTGAGCCTTTCGTTGTCATCGATTGCTCTCGCCGGTGGTGGATCTCTCTTATGGAGGTGGGTATGTTGGCAAATTTAAGGGCATTTTAGAATGCATGAAAATAAATAAATAAATAAACAAGAGTGGCTTAAAGAAAACAGTAAAACATAAATCACTGATTAATATTTATATTAGTCCATCATTAAATTTTATAGTCAATCACTGATGGATCATTAGATAATTATGATTGCTATTCTTTTGTTCAGGGAAATGTGTCTTTATTTTTTGGAACTGGAACCTACTTGTGTCTTTGATCAAATGATCAGCAACAGACATCTACATCAATAAAAGTATCTCTAATAAAATGTTAAATTGAGGTGTTTAACAATAAATTTTGATGTTTGAGTTAAATAGATAAATAAATAAATAAATAAGAAGCTTTTAACATCATCTCTAACTTATATATATATATATTCATGCCTATGTTATTTTAATTAGCAAAAAATAATATGCTTGAAATTTGTGCTTCCATATATAAAGTCATTTATCATGTTGTACATCATCAATTTAAATAATTCAAAAAAATTAAAATATATTAATAACTAGATGAAAAAAAAAATAAAAAATATCAATTAATACAAATCAAAGGTTAAATCTGACACTAGTTATATACTTTTCAATTAAGTTCAGCATATAATAGATTTTAACACTTAAGTAAAGATTATTTTTTTCAATCAAATATCAAAATTTATCAAAATATCAAAATTATTTTTTTCAATCAAATATCAAAATTTATCATTTACACGTCAACATAGCACTTAATTAGAAATGCTCTAAGCAATGCCAGTAAAAGCCATTGGCTCGCTAAACATAAGAAACATCGTGGATATTTCTACCTATAGTTACCCTTTTCCCTTGATCATCTTATCTTAACTATTAAAAGAGTGGATGTTGCTTTCATTGTTCCTCCATCGTCGTCAAAAAACACACCGTTTAAATACTTCTTTTGAACATTTTCTTTTTCTTTCCGTGCTCTGTCTTTCTGAAAAACTGCTATGTTTTTGTTTTTTTTGTCCTCTTATTGGGAAAGAAAGAGAGAGGGGCGGGAGAGAGAGAGAGAGTGGGTGCATTTAGAAAGAAAAAAAGGAAGGGGAACATGTGGGTGGGGTCTACAAAAGTGAGAGAGAGAAGAGAATGAGGGATAGTGCGAGAGAGAAGGTTAAAAAATATATAAATAAATATATATCTTAATTTTAAAATTCATCTCATATTTGTGTTAAGTTTGAGATAAAATGAAAATTTTAAATTTAAATTATATTAACTTTTTAAAAATAATTATAAATTTTATAAAAATTTTTTAAAAAATAAAAATTAAGATAAAATAGATCATAAAAAAGACCTTATATCCTACATATACCCTATGTATATAAAAAAAGTAGATAAAAATCCACGGTTCCTTTTTAGTAGTTAAATAGGCACCATTTTGGTGTCTTCTACCATATTTTTTTTCCCTTAAATTGTCTTTTCTCCTGCACAACTATTGCTTTGCTTCAATTGGTATTTTGAGGCTTCTTAAAAGGAGATCAAAAATTAAAACATATTACAGAATTACCATTATAACTTACACAAAACATTTTTCTATTTTTATAGGGATTTTTTTTTTCTATATTTAACTTTGTGTAAAAAGATTTTTCTAGGAAAAAAAAGGTTACGAGTTTTCTTTTCTCTTTTTTTTTTTTCAACAGATATAAAGGACCAAGTTCAACTAATACATGGTGATTTACACACCATTTTAATTAAAAATTTTTAATTCAAAACGAATCTAAATGTATTTTCTTCTTTCCTTTTTTTTTTTTTAATTCATACTATACTTATTTTTATTTCTTCTAAATATCAGTTTATTTTACATTTTCCATTCAAAATATATATATATTTCATTTTGTGAAGAAGATCTCCCTAATATTTTTTCTAAAAACAGTTTAGCTGTTCATTTTTATTTTGTCTTGTTTTATTTTATTTTTACTTTTCTTTTCTTTTATTTGTTTGTCAATATTTCTTTCATTCTAACCTTTTTCTATATGTTTTGTTTTCGTTTTTATCTTATATTTTTCCTAATCTTTTAGCTGGTATTTCAGGCCATAGTTTTTTGTTTTCTTTTTATTTTATTTTCTCTTCATTAAAAACTCAACATCCGATAATATTTTATCTTTTATGGTTTTTAATCTTAGTCTCACCGAAAATTCTAATTTTCTTAACTATGACTAAATTTAATTTTGGTAAGGGTTTTTTTTTTTTTTACTTCTTTTCATGATTTATTTTTTTCTCTTTGGGTTTTCCCGATAAATTAAAGGGGTTTTCTCTTTGTTTTACAAAATAAGATTATTATAGTTACTTTTGTTATACTTGAGTTATTTTGATCATAATTTATGTAATCATTTAAGTTCCTTTGCTACGAAGAGTTGTATCATTTTTTTATAATACATTTTTTCCCTTTATATTTGATATAATTAACGTATTTAAATTCAACAAGTTTTATTTAAACAATCTCATTACCAATACGACAATTGTTATTGTTTCACTAATTCTTTTTCAACACAATTATATTATAACTTTTATTTTTGAAAATGAAAGTTACATATTTTACACACAATATATACATATATATGTATATATATAAGTTATAGTCAGATTAGAATGTTTTATATTGTAATTATAATATCATTTTGGTTATATTGTAAAGATAAATTATGATTATTAATGTATTCTTTTCGAAAAAAAATTTATTCTATTTATATATGTTGGTACATTATTATACTTGTTTCACATTATAAAAACTTTAATTATAACTTATTACGTGCATCGCGCGTATTCTAATTAGTAATTAGTACAAGAGTAGATTTTCAATAAAGAAAAATCTCAAGAACACTAATTTTAATTCCTTTTTAACAATTTTAATAATAATTTTTTTAATATCAATTTATATCAAATATGAGTTTTTATTTTTTTTATAGGTAATAAAATATCACATCAATTAATTATATTCATTAATAAAAATATAAAATTCCATTGTTACATAAATTAACATTAAAAATAAGCATCTTATTCAAAAAAAAAAAACATTAATTCAATCTTTAAAAATAAGCATGTGTTTAGTGTTAGTGTGAATGCTCCATTCAATCCAAACCCAAAACATTTAATTCTCTCTCTCTCTCTGTTTTTTTTCTTGAAAAATGAACATCAGTTTCATTATTCACAGTTTTTGTAACTCAAATTTTAAAAGTCCATAATTTTAAATATACAAATTTAAATGAGATAATTTAAAAAAAAATATATATAGAATTTCAAAACGAACTAAACAAACTCTATCATTATATTTTTTTCCGAATACATTTCAAATTTTTACATTTTTTAGTTTCGACAGTTCAAACGTCTCACCAAACACACATTCAATGCAACTCAATTCTTATATAAAAAATTCAGTTTCAACCCGTACACCAAACGTACGTTAAAATTAAAATCAGTGTTTATGACACAACTTAAATATTTATGCTTAAAAGTTAAAAATAATAAGGGTAAATTGTTACAACAATCCATGAACTTCCTATAAAACTACTGTTTGGTCTCTGAATATGTATTTTTTTAATTGATTGATCCCTGAATTTCTAAAAAATTGTATATTGGTCGTTTAACCCAACGACCTTTAAACTCAAATTTTAAACTCACAAGTTTAAATTTAAATTTTTCACATCAATTTTTATCTTTTTCTGAAAATTTTTATCTTTTTTCTGAAAGTTAACAAAAATTATAATTGATTTTTAAAAAGTCAACCAATTCAAACTTAAAAATTTCAACTCAAACTGTTTTATCAAATGCACATGTTAAGTAATATGAATTAACTTTGAAAAGACAAAACTACCCCTGAACATTATATTGATTATTTTTCAGAACTAAAAAGAAACCCAAAAACAAGGGAAAAAACACTCTACCCAAAAAAAAAAAAAAAAACTAACTATACCCCCTCTTCTTCCTGGGTCGCTTTCTTCAGTAGAAACCCACGGTATACCAACAGCCCACAAAAACACTTGACAAATCACAAAGTACCCACTTGCAAATTCCCAAAAAAAAAAAAGGAAAAAAAAAAAAAGAAAAAGAGAAGAAAACCCAACAATTCTACAGTGCCATATTTGGCTGGAAACCGGAGGGGATTTTGCGATCTCGCATGGAGGTAATGCGCCAGGGGGGGTTCGCAAAGGCTCGGGGTAGCCGATCGGGTTTGCGGAGGCTCGCGGTGGCAGAGATCTGGCTCGCGACGGGAAAGGGTGGGCGGCGGCCTCGGGCTCTCGATGGCGGAAGGGTGGGTGGCTTTCCTTATTGTTGGGTGCGAGTTTTGTTCCGTGGCCTGCAAGCAGAGAAAGAGTGGGAACCAGGAAAAAAAAAAATATATATATATATATATGTAGAGAGACAGAGAGAGAGAGACGGAGAGAGAGGGTAGAGAAGGAAGATTCCTTCTGGATGGCAAACCATCCATTTTCATTTCATTCTAAATTTTTTTTTATCTTTTTTCTAAAAAATTTTTATCTTTTTCTCAAAAAAATTTTTGTCTTTTCTGAAAATTCAAAAAAATTTATTATTATAACTAAAATATTTCAACTCAAACTAACGCACCAAAATTTACTATTATTTTTTTGGATTTTCTTTTGGCTTTTTTATTTTTTGAAAATAAATATCATCGTAATTTCCTATATTATCCTTGAAAAATAGGTGACATGGAATATATCTGAAAATTTTAACAGAAAGTTGATAAAAAGGATTAATTTGTATTTTTTTAATAAATTTAAGGATCGATTAATAAAAAAAAATAAAGATCAAGTAATACCCATTTATAAAATTCAAGGACCAATATAGTAATTAAATCAATCAACGAATAAAGTCGCCGACACCTATTTGACTTTTGAAAGGAGAGTGAATGGGGAATACTGAAGACCAAGACATACCATTGTTTGAGAGTTGAAACGACAAGTCACTGGCCACTGCTTCCTCACACTTTCTCTTCCGTTTTTCTCTCACTTTCCTCCATTTTCCGTCTAGGTCAATCTCCTAAACTCCTTGTTTTCTCCACCCCAATTGTTGCTTAGAAAAGTCCGTCCTCTTGTCCTCGAGCTTTACCCTTTTGTTTTGCGGGATCAATTCTTTAACGTAACCTGAGATTTTGGTAAGGTTTCACTTTTTTGCTTTAATTACAGGAGTTCTATCTAGATCTTTCCATTATTTTCTTCCGGTGGAGGATTAAAGTGAGAGAAATCCATCTTTCTTTTTCTGCATCGGCTCAATTTCAGGTAAAACAGGTCGTCTCAAATATAGAGCCCTTTTCTTTTGCTTGGAAGTTTTTTTTTTTTTTTTTTTTTTCCGGTCAAAGTTTCTAATTTTGTTGGGTTTTCAATTTTTTTCATCTGGGTTTATCTTACCTAGTGAAAATAGCATCTGGGTTTAGCATTTGTTCTTAAGATCTTAGTGAAATCTAGGGATTTGGTTCTAGTAGAATGGGTAAACTTAAGAATCTGGGTCTTTTGTAACTTCTGGTCTTTGAGACTTTACTTAGTTTTGAGATTGTTCAAGCTCTAAGCTGAGATTGAATTGAAGGAATATCAGGGGAAAAGAAAGATAATTTTTTGGAGAAGGAAAAAAAAAAAAATCATATTTCTGGCCTTTAGTTTTCATTATCTAGACGCCATTTCTCCAAATGATGGGAGGACAATCCAGCAAAACGAATAATGGTGGTGCTTCAAAATCGGGATCTTCACCACCACCACCGCCGCCGCCGCCGCCTGAAGCCAACAGAAATTCTGAGTACTCAGCTGATCTAAGCTCCTATGAAGCTGCCTGTGGATTTGACCCAACCTTACAGTCGTTTGATGCACTCATCCAAGAGAGAACTAACCGAGTAATAGGAACTTTGGCCACTGGGTTTGAGGTTAGGTCCTTGTCTTTCAATTCACTCAAAGAAGTTACCGATTGCCTGCTGGAGATGAACCAGGAAGTGGTCAAAGTCATCCTAGAACACAAGAGGGATATATGGAATAACAAGGACATGTTCTCCCTCGTGGAGCAGTACTTCGAGAACAGCATACAAACGTTGGATTTCTGTACTGCCCTCGAGAGATGCCTCAAGCGCACGACTGGAAACCAGCTGATCCTTCGAGCTGCGGTCAGCAGGTTCCAGGAAGAGCTGGAAGGCGGTGAGGCTAATGTGGGTAGCTTTGAAAAGACATTGCAAGAATTAGCGAAGTTTAAGGCGGCTGGTGACCCATTCACTGATGAATTCTTTGTGCTATTTAAATCTGTTCTTAATCAGCAGTCTGTGATGTTGGAGAAATTGCATACTCGAAAAAAAAAGCTTGATAAGAAATTGAAATCTCTCAAGACTTGGAGAAAGGTGTCAAATGTTATTTTTGTGGCAACTTTTGTGTCTGTGCTGATTTTCTCTGTGGTGGCGGCCGCCATTGCTGCGCCGCCAGTCGTCATAGCTTTGCTGGGCGCGTTATCAATTCCCATAGGTTCTATGGGGAAATGGTGTAATTCACTTTGGACTCGCTATGGGAATGTGGTAAGAGGACAGAGGGAGATAATCAGCTCAATGGAGGTTGGGACATCTATTACACTTCATGACTTGAGCTCCATCAAGGCGCTTATTGGCAAACTGGAAAACGAGATCGAGTCGATGTTGCATAATGCCCAATTTGCTCTTATGGAAGATGGGGCTCTAAAGATCGGCATGGAAGAAATCAAGAAAAGACTAGAAGATTTCACAGAAACTACAGAAAAATTAAGCCGACAGAATGAAAGGTGTATTCAAGACATAACAATGGCAAGGAAGGTGATCGTGCAGAGAATAATGAAGCGTCCATCGAGCTGAATGGCCGTGAACTTGTTGCGGGCGATTCCTGTCTTGATGAAGGTGGAAGTTGGCAAATCTTATGCACCACCAAAGGAAAAAACTATTACCTTGCTTCGCTTGGTGGAGAGCTTTAGTTTGATCTTTCTTGATGGTGAAAACTTGAAGCATTGTTGTTGAGCAGACCTAATACTTCTCTTGTAACGACCAAGTTTCCTGTTTTTTTCTCTTTTAAAATAAAGATTTGTTTTATTATTTTTACAGTTATCGACTTGGTTATATGTTGCTTTAAGCACTGAACCTCTATACAAATTATATGTGCCATAGTTTCTTGACATGGACATAGAAATATGATTTTGGACAATCATGAAGTTGACTACAGCTATTGAGTTGTGAAACAGTCTAGTTTTAGCATGTACATTTTCTTTTCTCCAACCCTTCTTTGAATTCATAGTTTTTGCTGCTGTGAGTAAATTGTACTATGTTTATATAAATGTAGAAATGGGTAAAATTGTAAAGTCCTAAAATTTAGTGCTAAAATTTGCTGGCAAATGTCACATGCTGATATTGGACCCTAATGTCTCTACGTTTAACCACTTGGTTTGCTTGCTTCTTTTTTCATTCAAAAATTTTTTTTTTTTTTTTGGTGAGAATATTTGGTTTGCTATTTAAGCTTGAATTAACTTTGCATATTTGACATAAGTTTTCCAAATTGGAATCCATGCATGAAGCCGCACTCTCTCTCTCTCTCTCTCTCTCTCTCTCTCTCACATCAATATCTTTGAAAATATTTATATGAACATTTTGGTTTCCCCTTTGTTATGTAGTAATTTATTTCATGGTATAACACAGAACTTAGGAAGGTTCAGAGTTAATTTAATGATTATATATAAAAGCATGGTTTTGAAGCTCTTAAAAGAAGAACTGACCAAGCTAAGAAGTTATGGCCCATTTGGACTTTTTAGTCGATTTGGATCAAAGGTTTGAACAAGAAGTTTGAATAAAAAATTCAAATATTTGTTACAGTCGCAAAAAAAATTAAAAAAAAATTTGAATTTTTAATTTCATAAATAAATTTAACTTAAATTATACTTAAAATTTTCATTTTAAATTTAATCATTTTCTAAACCGTTAATTAAATTTATAATTATTTTTTAAAAAATTAATTCAATTTAAATTTAAAAATTTTATCTTCTCACAGATTCTAAAAAGAATCTTGGTAATTAATTAAGAATCACTTTTTCGTCCCTCTCAAAGAGAGTGCGGTTTATATGGATCCAGTTTCTATATCCCCCAATAAGACCGTGCCATCCCATTTAAAATTATCATGTCATATGAAATTGACAACCCATGTAAAATTGACAACTCATACTAGATTAACCCACTAACGCTAACCCTGGACGTTAACTTTCGGGAAGAAATGTCAAAAAGCGGCCCGCCAACTGTGAACTGTTGTTCCCTTCCTCCAAAAAAAAGAAAAAAAAAATTGTTCCCTTCCCCTTTATTGCCAATCAGCCTCTCGGGTAGGTTCTTTTTGCGTATACGATACTTGGAAAAAGACAAAATACTGGAACAGGTCAACTACAATTTTTGACCACACACACACATATGACGTTTTTTTTTTTTTTTTTTTAATATTTTTATTAATGAAAAAGGATTCAACCTGTTCTTTTACATATATATTGTTGGGGATAGAATACTTTTGTTAATTAGACCTTGTTTGAAATTTGAATCCGAATTTAAAATTTTCATCTTAATTTTTATCTTTTTTTTTTAAATTTTTTTATTTTTTTTGAAAAGTTAATAAAAATTAATATTGAAATCTAAACTTTTCAAACTCAACTAATAAACCAAACGAAGCCTTAACAACTTATTTTTCTATTAGTTTACACCATTGTTTGTTTTTTTGTTTGTTTGTGTTTTTTTTAAAGAATAGATTAGGCAATTAACAAAAATAAAAACATTTCCGTTTGGTGAATGAGTTAAGTTTAAAATAAGATGAAATTTTTGAGTTTGAGTTGAGTTAACTTTTTAAAAAATAATTATAAACTTTGTTGATTTTTCAGAAAAAGATAAAAATTAAGATGAAAAATTTGAGTTGAGTTTTAGTTGAGATGATTCACCACATATTGACTAATAGTTTTGTTTTAGTGTTGGATTGTTTTCTTTTGTTTTTATGTTTTTTTCCCCTGTACTATGTACTATTTTGTTTACGTATATAAATATATATATATCCATAATTCTTGTTAAGGAATTTTTTATATTGAAATTTGTTTATACTTTTTTTTTTTTTTTTTTTGCTTTTTTACATTAGTATACCTTAAATTTACGGTAGAGTCATAGGCCTTATTTGATGAACGAGTTCAAACTGTACTTTTTTATCTCAGTTTTTATCTTTTTCTGAAATAGTTTTTGTCTTTTCTGAAAAGTTAACAAAAATTTTCATCTCAAACGGTACTTTCTCGACTCAAACTCATTCATCAAACTGACCCATAAATTGTACCTTGAACTTTTAATTTTGATAAGAGTATTTGGCTTAGATAGCTCCTAAACTCTTGCAAATGTGACGGTTTGGTATTTTTTTTTTTTGGCCGAGATGACATTTTTTTTAATTGCTTTTTTACATTAGTATATCTTAAATTGACCGTAGAGTTATAATTTGTACCTTGAACTTTTAATTTTGATAAGAGTAATTGGCTTAGATAGCTCATGAACTCTTGCATAGGTGACAGTTTGATCTTTGTTTTTTTTTTTTTTTTTTTGGGTTAAGATGACTCTAAACTCTTTTTTTTTTTTTTTAATTTTTGTTGTTATAGTCTTTTTCGTCAAAATTTATTAACTTCTAACAAAATGAGAAGGTATTTTAATAATTTATTAATAATTAATTTAAAAAAATTTTTAAAAAATTAATCTTTCTCTCCCCCTTCCAAACCAAACCCCTCTTCCAAACAAAAGCCCCCACTCTCTCTCTCTTTCTCCTCAAAACCAAAGCAGCTAAGATCTGGGGCCAAGATCCGGGGGTGGGGCAAGCTCAGCAGCGGGGGAGGAAACCAGATAGGAGTGCTCAAGCAGCAGTGGGGGTAGGGGGGGCCCTTAGGGAGCAATGGGGGTGGGAGGGGACCCAGTTCGGTTTTGGATTTTTAGTAGAGCTCCGCGAGAGCGAAGATAGTTGGCGGGGGGGAGGAGGCTCAATGACGGCTAAGATGGGGGGGAACAAATCAGTGATTCCTAGGGAAAGGGGGGCTCAACAACGGCGAAGATGGGGGGAACAAATTAGTGATTCTTGGGGGGAGGCTCAACAACGGCGAGGATAGGGGAAACATATCAGTGATTCTTGGGGGGGGGGGGGGGGAGCCCTTGATGATGGCGAAGACAGAGGGAGGCAACTCCGATCTGGGTTCTGGTGGGAGGGGGTGGGGCTCCTAGTGAACGATGGCAAGAGGGGGACCAGACCGAGAAAGATGGGGGGTGGGGGTGGGGAACGAATAACAACAGGAGGGAGGGAGGGAGGGAGGGAGAGAGGAGGGGTGGGGGGCAAATGGCGACAGAAGGGGGAGTGAGGGTAGAGGGGCCATACCAAGAAAGGGGGGGTGGGTGAAACAAAGAGAGGTGAGGGTATTTTAATAATTTTATTATAAAAATAATCATTTCAATAAGATTTTGTTAAAAATATATCGGATTTTTGCAACAAATTTGTAAGTTTATGGTGTAAATTGTTAATATTAAAATGTTATGGTGTAAATTGTAACTCTATGATAAGTTTACGATGCACCAATACAAAAAAAAGCCCTTTTTTTCTTTTATTTTTATTTTTATTTTTTTATGGATACCGATGACAATTTTGCGGTAGAAGAACTTTGGTTTACAGAGAAAGATCTTCAATCACGTCGAAAGTTGGATTTTGAGGAAGAAGTAAAATTTGAAGGCAAAAGTGCTATAGAGTCTATTTATTCAAACTTTAGTGATGGGGCGATTCCCAAAGTTGACATGGAATTCGAAACGGAAGAGGAGGCTTCTAACTTTTATAATGTTTATGCTTACAAGGTTGGCTTCAGTACTCGAAGAAGTAAACTACATAAAGATAAAGATGGGAAGATAACAAGTCGAACAACTTGTTGTTCTTGTGAAGGTCGCCGTGAAGAAGATAAACGACAAGTTATTGGGAAATCTCGTCGAGCTAAGACGTGGTTTGGTTGTTTAGCAAGAATGAAAATTAGTTTTCAACAAACTGGTAAATATCGTGTTTTTGAATTTATTGCCGAGCATACGCAAGTGACATAAAGCCCAAGTAAGGGTCATTTGCATAGATCTCAAAGGAGATTGACTCCTCTGAGTTGGTGGACGTGAGAATCTTGGATTTATTCCACAAGATTATCGTAATTACATACGGACTAAAAGAACAAGTGAAATGAGGTTAGGAGATACAGGTGGTGTTCTTGAATATCTTCAGAGCATGCACTGCTTTCTTTAGTGCCATACAACTTGATGAAGAGGATATGATAACCAATATTTTTTGGGCAGATGCAAGAATGGTTGTAGATTACTCTTACTTTGGTGGTGTTGTTAGCTTTGATACAGCCTACAAGAAAAATCAAGAAGGTCGACCTTTTGCTTTGTTTCTTGGGGTAAATCATCGTAAGCAAACAATTATATTTGGAGCTGCACTATTATATAACGAAACTGCAGAAACATTTATTTGGTTGTTTAACACTTTTGACGTTGAAGCAATCTCAGAAAAAAAAAAGTCAAGGACTATTCTCACTGATCAAGATACTGCAATGGCGAAGGCGATAGCTTCCGAATGGCTGGCGATGTCTCATTGTTTAGGTATTTGGCATTTGTATCAGAATGCAGCCAGACATCTTAGCGGGGTGTTTGAATGTTTTTGCGAATTTTCAAAGGATTTCAGTGGTTGTATTAATGATTATGAAGCAGAAGAAGAATTTTTTTGAAGCTTGGAACAAGATGCTTGAAAAATATGGCCTTAGAGAAAATGAATGGTTGAAAACAATGTTAAACTTAAAAGAGAAATGGGCATTGGTTTACGGTAGGGAGACATTTTGTGCAAATATGACCACTACTCTACGGAGTGAAAGCATGAATAATTCGATTAAGAATTATATCAACCACCAATTTTGATAAAAATGATCAACCACAAATTTTGACTACTATGGTGGGTCAACAAAATCTGCCATCTTCATTATTCCATCAAAGTCATGCTTCTTCTACAGATCCAAACATGAAAACAAGCATGGATGACTTTTTACAGCAGGTAATGAAATTGAATCATAACCAACCACACAATTTCTTTATTATCATCATAATTTATTATCTTATCTAATTATATATATTTTCTTTTTTTCTTATAGGATTGGCCGACTCCTTCAAGATCTCCAGATATCAAATTAGTTGACAATCCCTCTCAATAGAGGATTCTCGTAGTTTCTAAAAAAACCGCCCTTGAATTAGTTTTATAAGACAATGTTTAGGTTAAAATTGTGACTGTGTTCATTATTTCATTTCAAACCAAAGGATCAACGCTCGGCTTTCAATTTCTTTATTTATCATCATCATGATTGTTTATTTTCCATTCATATTTGGCTTTACTCATATGGGCTCTTATTTGTCCATTTACTGCACATGGCTTCATTAACTGGACTCTAACTACATTATTCAATGACAGCACTGGTAGATGGTATTGTTCCATGGCAAGCACTTGCTTTATATAGATATATATACATATATATATATAGATACATACGTGTGCACACACACATATATATACGCATATATAGCCTGTTGAATTGTTATTGTATATGTAGGGTATATGTAACCATGAAACAAAAAATCACATTAAAGGTGATACTGGGATAGGTATAGTAACCATCATTCACAATTTTGATGCTATTTCTAGCAACTATAAAGCTCTGATCTCATGCAAATAGCAGAAAATGTTGACCAGTAAGTTGCAATTTGTGTCAGGGGGCTCCCTAGATGAGTTGCAACATCGGCCGCTGCATATGCACTCTGAGCCAAATGTAAACCAGGACTGTGAAACAGAAGGTCAACCCAGAAAGCAAAACAAATCTTGGTGAAAAGAGTCATCAACTCACTGATATTATGAAATATGTAATGCATAGTAGTAGACAAGGAATCAAACTGAAGAATTTGTTTTCTCCTGGGCATCTTCATGCTTTTCTTGCAAACCCTTTGCAAAAAAAATCCTATCTATTAGGAGTCTTAAATGTTTCACATACGACAAGTTCCTCACAACCTCCACTTATTCACTACAACTAAAAGGTGGAGATACTGTGGTGAAAGCTTCAATACTAACGCTTGAGCTTAGTAGACGGGTGGCAATTACTTGATATCAAACAAACATATAGAGAAAAAAAAAAAAAAGTAGAAAAAGAAAATAAAAGTATTCTTGTTAAACATTATTTTTCAATAAAAAACTCATGAAGTCTCTCTCATTTCGTTAAGCACCTCATAACCAAAGAGAGGACATTTTTTCCCCTCAGATTCGATGGACATTTTCAAGTCAAAATGCTCTCCGTTCAAAAATACCTGGTACAAAAACTGATTGTAATGACCTTTTCGTTTTGAACTTTCATCGAACATGTTTTGAGCATGTCTCCAAAACCCAGAAAACAAGATCCTAATAAGGAACAACATCACAATCATCGCAAAGAAGAAGAAGAAGACATACATTACACAACTTCACGAATCACCCATTAATTGGGACATCAGATTTTTGGTTCCGTCATTGACAGTTTTAGGAGCTTCATTTCTTGTGAACGTAGAACGATTTTTTTTTGAAACTATAAATGCATCCTTCATTCCTTTGAATTCGAAAACCTTATTTTAACGTAGGTCTCGTATGACAATTTAACTCAAATTGTACTTTTTCATTTCAGTTTTTGTCTTTTTCTGAAAAAATTTTTATCTTTTTTAAAAAGTTAACAAAAATTTTTAATTCAAACTATATTTTTTTAACTCCAATTCATTCACCAAACGGATCCGTAATCTCTGATCGCGTCCTTTATGAATGAAAAATTGGATGAAATGATAGATATACCTAAAGTAAAACATAAATTTTCAAAAATATATGTTGAATTTAATTTTTTAAAATGTTTAAAATATTTTACAAAATTTTTTCATACATTCATACATATAAATATATATATATATATATATATATTAAAGAGATCCAAAGGAAACAGCAATTTACAATATTCAGCGGCAAATAAGAAAAGAAAAAAAAAGCTTTTTATATTATTTTTCTGCCGAAAAGTCGGTTAATGTTTAGGCTTAACATTAGTGGGTTTGCTGTAAAAATATGTTGTGAGTTGTCAATTTCATGTGACGTGGCAATTTGTAATGAGATGTCACAATTTTATTGGTTGGGCGGCGGCAGCGGCGGCGGCGCTTGGGGTTGGGGGTGTGTGGGTCAGGCGCAAGGAAGAGGGACATATAAATGGGACATTAAATTGGATCCCATTTAGATGACTATCACTTTTAGGATGAGTTTGGATACAAGTTTAGTTTAAATTAAATTGTACTTTTTTCATTATCATTTTTGTCTTTTTTTGAAAAAGTTTTTTGTCTTTTTAAAAAAAAATTTTTGTCTTTTCTGAAAAATTACTATTTAAACTTAAAAATCTTAAACTAAACTCATTCACCAAATACCCCCTTAAAATTGGGAATTGAAACGGAAAACTTCAGTATAAACAAATAAATTATGAGACTTCAAAAGTGATATATAACATCATAAACACCCAATGAAAGAACAAGAGGGCCAAATCAATCAAGTTGTGGTTTTTAGAGAAAATAACTAAATAACTTTTTAATCTATTAATCAATATAATATAACTTCATGAATCTTAATTAATATGATACAAATTTTAGTTTACTTAAATTTAATTTTATATTATATTGATCTAATATTACTTTTTTATCATATTAATATAATGATCTTTAATTTCATGTTATTTGGGTACTTTTCCTGGGGTTTTGCCCTCTCTGTTGAGAAAATTACTTGAAATAACTAGATTTTATTATCTATTGATCAACATGACACAAATTTTTCATTTTTGATCAATAGGACACAAATTTTAGTTAATTTTAATTTAATTTGATATCATATTAGTTTAGTGTTAATTTTTATATCATATTGATGAAATGATATTTCAATTTGTGTCATTCATGTACTTTTTCCTTTACTGCTTCTCTAAAAACGAGGTTAAGCCCAGCCATTGGGCTTTATCAAGGTCAAGATCATTCATGACTAGTATGATACGAATTTTAGTTAAATTTAATTTAATTTGGTATCATATTAATTTTGTATTAATTTTTATATCATATTAATATAATGATATTAAATCTGTGTTAAGCACTTTCCCCTTCCCCTCCAAAAACGAGGTTAAGATCAGCTATTGGGCTTTATGGAACAGTGCCACCATATGTTTTTTTTGGGCTTTATATCCTAGGATCTGCAAAAGCCTTTTAAATTGAACTAGGCTCACAAAATCTCACATGCAACTTTTACGCAAAACAAAGAAAGAATTTATTAAAATTTATTTTATTAGCGTCCTATAAGATCCGTTGTCGTCCAGCGGTTAGGATATCTGGCTTTCACCCAGGAGACCCGGGTTCGATTCCCGGCAACGGAATTTTATTTTCTACTTTTAAAAGTTCTCTCACATCAACTCAAACAATTTTCCCGGTAACATCCGGGGGAAAGAGGAAACAAGGATATTTGAGATAAATTGTACAAGTGATAAGAGAATTAAAATTTATAAAAATGATTTTTGAGTTTTTTGCTTGGTATGTGATTTGGACAATTATTGTCTCACCGTTGTATTTAATATGAGGCCAAATAAGTAAGCTAAATTTTTATCTAAAGATTTTTACATAATAATCTTACTATTTATACATGAATTAAAAATGCTGACGTTCATTAGTTACTTACAGTCCATTTCTCCTTTCAATTTTCTTTATCCTTGTTCTTTTCCTTTCGTTTCGCTAAATATGAATATTATTCAAGTGAAAGAAGGAAAGGGGCTAAGTTTGCATTTAATTCACTAATTGGAGATGGAATTTTCAAGTTGGAGATAACTGATTTTTCAAAAACTAATTATAAATTTTATTAATTTTTCTGAAAAAGACAAATTTGATATGAAAAAAAAAAATAGTTTAATTAAAGTTAAATTTAAATACCAAACAAAAGTTAATAAACAGTGGCCACAGAAGAACCCTCTTTTTTCTACCCTTTTTTCCCTACTCTTTTCTCTTATACCAAACATAGTTTTAAATCTTATCCATTATGTACTCTATTATTCCCTTATCTAATAATAAAACAACCACGAATATATATCTATATACATGGAAATATATAGATCACATTTTATATATGTTATGTATACATATAAATTCCCTCAACCACGTCAAAGTGTATATATATACAAACCCGCCACCGTTCATGACCTGCTGAGTCAGAACCGGCGATGATGTTTCAGATAACTACAACAACACAGCTTGTGGCTTTTAATATGAGATGCATCTTTGAAACTTCCTCAATTCATGATAATATTTATAAGTTATTTGTGTCGTTCGGGAAAGAAACAACACAATGACCAAGATCCACCCCTATTGCAGAAAACCAGAAACAATCCAATTAATGGTCTAAGATCAAGTACTATTAAACTATTGTTCGGCTATTATTATATATTTTCAAAGAGATCAACTCATGTGACTATAAGTTATCATAATTTTATTGTTAGATATAATATTTTCATTTTAAAAACTTATCAACAAAATAATAATAATAATAATAATAACTTGCATACTAATGTGTGTCCGTACTCAAACGTTTATATTAGCATGGTGTCTGTAATATTTTCATATATTTGTGTTTACTGATTCAGGACATGAATCGACCCATGGCATTAATTTATCAAATCATACAAGTTTTTCATTGCTTAACGTAATAAATCGTACATTGTGTGTTAGATTTGGATTAGTGAATATTAAAATGCGTTTGCAACATTTTAGTGTCTATATATATATATATATATATATATATAGACCTAATGAAGTTAGAAATGCTTATGTAGAAGCTCGTCAGCAAGTATTTTTATATGCATGTTTTATATAAATGATTATATGACTCCGGCAAGCTGTATCATGTTGCATCGATGCATAAAATATCCTATTTAGTTGCTATCTTATCTGGCTATGGCGACATATACTCTTCCTCCATATACATCTCTTTCCAAGTTAATGATCTCTAATAGCTGATTATCATGTGACCTGAAGACACGGTATAAAAAATAATTAAGAAATTTTGATCAAGAGCATTATTACTAATTATTGATTAGAAGTACCAATAATACAACGCGCACACATATGATTAATCACACATTTTATTAATCTACTGTGTGAAAATTAATGGGGTTTGTGTAATATTGTACACTTTTCCAAAGAATATTTATATATTCTACATTTTGATTTGCCTAATTTCTTGTATCATATGATAAATAAGAGATCAGGAGTCATTTTAATTTCTCAATAAAAAAGTGTGAGACTAGTTAAAAGAGATACAATAATGAGAATAGATCGTACGCTATACTTTTTCTCCGGTTGTAGTAAAATTCTATATTAGATCGTCGACAAGTAGACTTGGCTTTTACATTAAAAACAAAGTTCTCTAATTTAAATAAAAAAAATTGAAGTATTATAAATCTCACTTTGTTTTTTTTTTGTTCTCCCCTTTTTGTGTCTTTTATTGTTCGGAGCTCTTAATTCCTACTGAAAAAAAAAAGGATAAATAATTTGTTATGTGCATGTACTTAATTATAGTACTTTTATAGAAGGACGAACACTCTTTAAAGAAAATGCATGGTAAATGACTGGTCGATCAGTGTTTGAACAAATGGCTAGCTTTACAGGTACATGTCATTAACAATAAGATTTCCATTATTAATTAATGTGACTTTGTAAATAATGAGGAATTAAATTACGTGGTTTGTTCCTTCATTTAAGGGCAAGACAAGTGCTAAACATATGGAAAATGGAAAATAATAATAATAATAATAAGTCGGATATTATAATAAGGCATATATGATTAATTATTCTAATTCTTGATATTAATAATTTGGGAGATGACTGTAAAATGAATGTAATTACAGGGCTGTAGCGATCACTAGTGGACCAGATTTTGTCTTAAAAAAATAAAAATTGGCGAATCATTTGTCGGGGGAATGATTCCTTGGGGGATGCCTAGTACTCGAACATGATGTTAGAAGTACTGAAAAAAAGATAACCAACTCTTGTCGGTAATGAAAGACGTTTGTGTGAAAGAAGATAAAACAGATCAGAGATCGAGAATAAAAATTATTGTCGATCCCATTTGTCTCGTAGAGGGCAATAATGGGTGGAATTTATGCCATATTCGACGTCAAAGATTGAGAACTCTATGCCTCTATATAATTATTTTTGTGAAGAAAAAAAAAAAGATGATAAAATTATCACACGTCATGAACTATTATTGTCCATCCTAGGCGTTTAATCTTGATATGCTTATTGTACCACACTTTTACATTACAACTTGAACGGTGAAGCCAATTGAAAAGTGGAATAAAGCATCGAGCTTCGTCATCCAGCCAAAATGGAGAAAATATTGAGAATTAGACCTCTTAATTTATATTATTGAAAATGATAAAATTGTGAAATTAGAAGATAAATATTTGACTTTGTAGAGATTCGTTTTAATATGAGAATATATATATTTTTTTCATTGCTACAATAGCTCAGTATATGGTGCGATCAAAAAATTTACAAGAGAAACATGTAATCTATTTAAACTTTGTGTGTGTGAGTGTGAGTGTTTTTATTTTTTCTAATCTTTCTCATGATTAATCTCGATGTCGACGCCATCTGCTTTTATAAGAAAAATACGACAACTGAGATTATAAGTATGAAATCCAAAAACTGCCCTTATGAAACCGTCTTGATGAATTCATGGCTTGGGGGCTCTACCCCTGATCTTTCGGGAGAGGGCTTTTTGTCCATCTTTCCAATTTCAACGACAATTGATCCGTATATATTCTTTGCATTAAGTTCCCAATTTAACACAAACTTACATATAAAAATATAGCAAGATTTGAGCTAGAGCTGGAATCTCTTTTAGCAACAAAAAAATCACATCTGCCACACGATCTTTTTTCTTTTTCCAACGAAAAGATAGGCCAACATTTGCTGATCGCTAAAAAATTATAAATATTTTTTTTCCTCCATAGAGTTGAGCCTTTCACATTTTCTCCCCTAGCTTCAACTTTTTCGCATGCGTTCCGTAGCTAGGAACTAGATTCGTGTGACAAACTAGTTAGAAAAAGATGCATAACAAAAGGACAAAATTAAAATGCTTAATTGGCGGCCTAATCAATCTCGTTGCTTGTTAATGCAGTAGCGACCAAGTCACTGGAATTTCTTTTCAAGTTTTTTAATCAAAGACTATTTTGTGGGATGAAGAATTTGAAAAATACTAGGGGAAAATTGAGACATCAATATTGTTACCAAGTGGGGGATTAAAGAAGACATTTATTTATGATTGTTTGCTACTTGCCAGGAAATGGTCAAAATTTTCAGCCAATTTTTGAAAAAAAAAAGGGTCAAAAATTTTGAGCTGAAAAGCATCCAATCCTCTAACATTATTGTAGAGAAGATATCATGTGGACCATCTACAATTCTCCTAAACTCATGAGTTGGATTCCTATTGGATATTGCCAATAGTGAAGGTTGTGCCTCACCATCTATATTCAAGGACTCGTCACTCCTAGTCCCTTTCTATCTTTTATATTGGAATGTCCAACTTATTACTGATTAATTATTCGTCATTCATTCCAATTTAGAAGTTGTTATGTTTTCTAACTTCAATTTTTCCTTCTTTCTTTAAAGATTTTGGAACTCTGAATTTGGATATGATGGACAATTATGGTGCTTTGTTTTGCATCTATAAGTAAGGGTCCGTTTGATAAATGAGTTTGAGTTGAAAATTTTTGTTGACTTTTCAGAAAAGACAAAAACTTTTTCAGAAAAAGACAAAAACTAAGATGAAAATTTTGAGTTTAAACTCGAACGCTAAACGAGGTCTAAGTAAACAAAATGGTAGATTTACACATCACCCAACTATTATGATATCTTTACGTCTACTTCTTACAAAATGAATTAAAGATTAGACATTCTAAAACTCATTTTAAGGGATCAATGGATTTTTTGGCATTGGTCTTATGGTGAGTAAAACTGAGCTCATTTTCCAATAGAATAGAGTCTTTTGTGGATAGGAGTGAAACTGAGTCCCTCCTTAAAATAGAATTGAAAGGCATGTATTTTTCATTTTATTTGGAACGCCCCATGATTCTTCTATAAACAAAGGAGATGAGGAGTAGGATTAGGATGACATTATTAATCCCTTTTTTTTTAATTTAGATTAATAAAGTAAACTATGCAGATTAAATTAATATGTTTCTTTTTTAAGATGTGAGTACACGTATACAACATTCATAAGGCCGGTTCATGAATTTGTTTAGATATTAATCAATAATATTGAATACATCATATTGTTATCTTAGATAATTAATTAAAGAGACTTGTGTAAGTCATGAAAAGGATTTCTATCTGGTTAATAGATTATGTGGCACTGGATTTGTGGTTCTTGAACTTATGTTATTGGCAAAGAAAATTAAAAATAAGATAACATCAATAATTCTTTTCTGGAAAATACGCAGAGTTTGGATGCTTAATTTCTTTATAAAATGTTATCGTTCTACACGTGCCACATTCATTTGGCTAGTTATTGAATATCTTTGGATTAATCAAAATTTAAATAAAAAAAAAAAAAAAGCACGTCTAGTTATCTATTTTTGGTATTAGATAATTAAAGAGCTTGTCTAAACCATGGTAAGAATTAATTCGAATATAATAGCCTTCTTCTGATTAGGACTGAAGATAATTATAAGAGCCGGATTTATGTTCAACTTTGAAAAAGAAGCTAGAAGAAATAAAATTATTTGTTTTTTGTTCTTTGGATAAAATGTCATATGTGTATCATACTTTAGGATATATATCATGATCTAGAGCGATATAAAAATATATACACATATCCATAGTTAAGCTGCGCAAAGCTCCTGCGTCTCATGTATAGGTGTACCTTATTACTTAGATATACGTGTTCTTCTACATTTTTTTAAAAATAATTTATTAGTCTTTTAAAAGAGGTAAATAGCTACTTTTTCTTGAGAATAAAAAAAATAAATATTATAAATAACATATTTGCAGTAAATAATTTATTTATGCAATTTATTTACAGCAAATATATCTTATAAACATTCTCAGTAACAAAATTATATAAAGTAAATATTTTAAAACGTACTATTTATAGTAAATATTTTTAGATAGATGACTTATTTATTGTAGTTTCTGAACTCAATACGTGATCGTAATTCTTTCAAAAAAGAAAATACGTGGTCATAATTATCTACTATATCGATTTTGGGTTTTTTAAAATAAAAAAAGAGACATGTTTCTCATTCCTTTATTATTGTTTTTTTGTTCTAGCTATTTTGCGGTTGACATATTTGAAAACCTTAATGACACCCGCACGATAAAGATGAGAATATATAAATGATTTTTTATTTATTTTTGAATAGAACAGATGAATATTTATTGTTACTTAAAATTAGCATATCGGTTAAATATTGTGCATGCGAATAGCAAATCACGCAATTAGTAGTCAAGATTTTATTTGTCCTAAACTAATTAAACATGATTAGCCAACTATATCTACTTAAGGGATCCACATCCTATGTTCAAGTTTTTGTGTCTCAAATGGTGTCTAATCAATAATATTATGCCTAGTCAAAAGTTTTAAAATGCTTTATAACTGATTTTTTATATTTTAAAATCTAACTTTTTTCAATGATGTATTAAAATATAATTGATTAGACATTATTTGGGACACTAAAATTGAACAGGAGATGTCAATCCCTACTAAAGCACTTACAAGTATTGCATAAATCTGATGGACATTAATGGATATTAAATACAATTACGAAAATTAAGTCATAGAATAATGTGGTTTTTTTTTTTTTTTCCCTCGAAGGGATAGTATGTAGCGGAATTCTATAAGTCGTCCCTTTCATGGATGGTCTATGAAATTCATTTTAGCTCCTTGTTATCTCAATCAATAAGTTAATCACAACATTCTTGTATGAGAAGCACTTAACGCATAACAATTTTCAGAGGCAGCTAAGAACAGTGAAGCGTCTATCAAGAAAGAAAAAAAAAAAAAAAAAGCTGCCTTTATTGTGTGCAGAAATTTTTTTTAAAAAAACTCAATAATTATTAATAATTTGTCAAAATAACCAAATTGAAATTAACTAAATGATACAAATAAGATGGTTACAGGTGTAGTCTAATACTAGTATCACATTTGACTTTATTTAAAAATGTAAAATTCGAATCCTCTCATCTCAAGTTAATATATATATATATATATGTAAACGGTGCGGTCATTTTAAAAATAAAACTTTTTATTTAGGTCATTTTAGAAATGCAATTAATAATTATTCGTTAAGCCAACGAGTGGTCTAGAAAGAAAAACAGGAAAACATAGTACCCCAAGCTCAATGATTGAAGTTTGATTATGTTAGGCCGGGATAATGATAGCAAATTATTGAACACCTTCGGTGGGGACGGAGAGTTCTAAGATCTTAGGTTCTACTAGGTTTGTAACCCGTAAAATTTTCTTTCAAATCAATGTAGTGTGTGCCATAGAATCCCATTCTAAAAATTAAGCACCGTGATTTTCAAAATCATATATAACTACTAAGTATACATTTGGATCACAAATGCATTTAAATATTCACTTAAACTGAATGTTTATCTTCAAATGTAAAATTTCAATTGTGTATTCAAATAAAATTTATTTTAATAATTTTATTAGAGGTAATATTTGAATAGTATAAACGTATAAAAATTAGTGCAATATAAATTTTAAAAAAGTGAAAATTTTGATTTTGATTTAAGCAAAAACATTAAAATGGAGATAAATAATAGTTATTGGGGGATTGTGATTTAAGCTAACCGTAAATTTGGTTTTTAGAATGCAAATATCTAAACCAAAGAAACCTCAGTGAAAGTTAAAATCAACGGTTTATAATAGTGTCATGTTTATGCGGTGTTTTCTCATACCTTACCTTAAAAAAATAATAATATTATTAATTTAAACTTCAAACAGAGAAAAGGGAATGCAATATGAAAGGTACTTAAAGCTGTTCTCTAGCAGTGTCACTCTTTAAAACGGGCCACTAAATCTGATTGCATTAACATCTTTTGGCAACGAGAAGAAACCAGGTCATTTCCGGTGAAGTTCTCATCTACAAAACCAGTTGATGCTGCCACGTGGCAAAACTTCCTACGTAGGAAAAAATTACCATCCGAATTGGTGGGACTAAAATAAGAAACTTTCTGTCAAAGTACAACAAATTATTTTTTTATTTATATTTTTCCTGTTTGGTGGACGCGGAGAAGAGGGTAAGTGAATATGTGGCGACACGTTTGCGTTCACACAAAGCACATCACCTTCACCAGTTGTGTCTGAGCTGTCCTTTGCCTTCCCCGGCTTTCTCGCAGACAAAAGTGAAAATCACCAAAATTCAATAAATAAATAAATAAATAAAAGAGAGAGAAAAAGGTCAGGTCATCATGCAATGCAAGCAGGCCTATTGTAACACCTTTACTCGCAAGGGTAACGATCGCTGCCTCTACTTATTTACACGTGTTAAACATTTTAAAATCCAAATAATATTTAGAAAATATTGTTTCTAATTTGAACATATTTTTCTTTTATTTAAAGAGAAACATATGCTACTCACCATTGCTTCTAGCGTTTGAAGTTTGAAGTTTTGAATTAATAGCGACGTCCTTTAAAGAAAAAAAAAATTAAGTTTGGAATTTCTCAATCTCTTAAAAGAGATATTATATATGTAACATGTTTTTGACCATCAATAATTATAAACTTGTAAAACATTTCGGCAGCACAACTTCAAATTTTTTCACTTTTTTGATAAGATGGTTACACGTACTCTCAAGGACAAAATATCTCTTGGGGGTGCAAGATTTATATATATATATATATATATATATTATACGTGTGAAGCTCACAATAGGTTACTTGTCCCTATTAAAGACAGAGGGCAAACATTTATTTTCGATCTTTTGCTTCAATATTATATCACCAAACTTCAAAATTAGTAGTTATGAAATATTATGTAGAATAAAACAAAATTTTTGAACCCTTTTTATCTTATACATTTATAAGCCTTCAAATTTTGATTAAAAGTCATCATGTTATTATACATGTGTAAATCCTACAATTATGATTAACTTCTTGTCAAATCTTATAATTTAGTCGAAAATCTTTCATTAATCTGTGACATAAATTTTAAATTAATCATGATATATTTTTTTCCCATATAATGGGAAGTTTGTAATTCCCATCACCCATACCCCGCGAAGCCCGTTGATCATGCTTGCATCCTACCCCGACACCAGTCAACATCATCATAGTCAAACCTTCTAAAGATTAAATTTTTCTCATAATTGTACGGCTGGGATTAGTTTGTTGAACAAATCTACCGAACCACGTGTAAGCTGATCAATATATGCCTTTTGATATTTTATCTCGTGACTGAGACAACCCATCAGTTTCTCGACTTCAAACTTATCTCAGAGACATTTTATAAAACCCATTCATTTACGAAAATCTCTTTTTTTTTTTTTTTGCCCCAGTTTATTTATTGTTTTAAGATCTGTTTGATTAGACCTTTGTTTGATTATAAAATCCTAAGGGTTTATTTGATTGGTTAGTTTGAGTTGAAATATTTTAGTTGTAATAGTAAATTTTTTTAAATTTTAGAAAAGATAAAAAACTTTTTGAGAAAAAAATAAAAAAAATACAATTTAAGTTGGAATGAAATGATGAGGCAAACAAAGGCTATAATTTTTATTAATTTTTGAAAGAAAGATAAAAAAAAAATAAGATGAAAAATATGAAATAAAAAAGGCCTCGTTTGATTCGTGAGTTCAAACTCAAAATTTTAGTTCTTAATCTTTTCTGAAAAGTTTTTTGTTTTTTCTGAAAAGTTAACAAAAATTATTATTAAAACTTAAAATTTCTAATTCAAACTCATTTACCAAACGACCCTAAGATACTAGGCTTTGTTTGCCTTATCATCTCATTTCAACTCAAACTGTATTTTTTTTGTCTTTTTCTCAAAAAGTTTTTGTCTTTTTCTCAAAAATTTTTTTTTCTTTTCTGAAAATTCAAAAAAATTTACTATTACAACTAAAATATTTCAACTGAAACTAACCAACCAAACAACCTCTAAACAAACATTTATTCTTAAACCTTTGCAATTAACCCGAACCAAACGGGCACAATAAATTTAAAAAAAAAAAAAAAAGGCATGGGTACAACGAATATTCGAGAACGTAAGGTAGAATTGTTTTCTCGCACGTTACGATACGACGAGTTTATCCCCTTGATATTCCAAAAGAACTTCAAAATATCGCAGTTCAATTAAAATACCATTCGTCTTCGTTGTTGGTCACTCACCCTATATAAGGAAAAAGCGGCTCCTTTTGTTTACGCACTCCAAAGGAGAAACCCTCATTTCTCGGATCACCATAAGAACAAAAAAACAAAAAACCTCGAGAGAGGCCTTTTCTAAATAACAATGGCGTCGAAGAAAACTCTAGCTCAGCGTCTGTTCAACATCTACAAAACCTCCTCGAAAAACCTCACGAATTGCCGTTGGATCCCTAATCGAGCGAGCCTCGCTCCGGATCCCGGAGACAGTGCGATTTTCAGCCGGTTCCTCCACAAGAGGGCGATTCAGCCGGCGAAGTCGCCGGAGCTCCGATCGCTTCCGTTGGGAGAGAGCCTCATCGGGAAGATCAAGGAAATCGGCATTGCGAGAGATCGCCTCCGACTGGACGGCCTGACTCCGCCGGAGGTGAGGTCGGAGCTGACGGCGCTGGATACGAGGAAGCTTCTGAGGGCGGTGCAGTTGGAGACGGTGAAATCGAGGCTGCGGGAGATTCAGAAGACATGGATTCCGTACTCGGAGTTCGTGCGGATCTGCGGCGAAGGCTCTACGATTCCGGATCAGGGACGAAGCTTCGCGAAAATGCTCGACGACAGTGGAAGCGTCGTCGTTTTAGGAGACGTCGTGTTTCTCAGGCCTGAACAGGTGAATTCTCGTTCCTAAATTCCTATTTCTTTTAAATGTTAATCAAAATTACAACTTTTTTTTTTCTTTTAATTTTTGGTTTTATTTTATTTTTGTTTCATTTGGTTCTCTTTGATGGTTTCAGATTCAGATAGATTGTCATGGTCTTGAATTGAAACGGTTGTTTGGGGAAATTTTACGTAATTGTTTTTTATTCTTTGCTGGGAAAATTTCTTCCAATATGGGGAACTGATAATTTTTTATTATTATTTTTGTGTTGTCTTCTTCAACAGGAAAACAAAACTTTGTTGTTTCGCCAGATCTTAACGTGTTAAAGGATACCACGTTTGAGATGGAACAAGGACAAATAGAAACTATATCAGTTTCAACAATGGATGAAGATTTTTTTTTTCCCCTTTTTTTCCTTCACCTTGCTTATGGTCATAATGGGGTTATACTTACACCCATGATATATCAATTTCTCAAAATAAATTCTTTCGA
This sequence comes from Ficus microcarpa, assembly GCA_025413485.1. Lineage (NCBI taxonomy): Eukaryota > Viridiplantae > Streptophyta > Magnoliopsida > Rosales > Moraceae > Ficus > Ficus microcarpa. The sequence continues at coordinate 12,486,818 of CM046379.1, read as the reverse complement.
CAAAAAATTTCTTTTTTTTTTTTTTTGGAAAAAAAACCAAGATTTAACAAATTTTCTGTAAAATTTTTTTCGTGTTCCATTTTTTCAGTTATTGTGTCGTATTTGTTTTCTAAAGAATAGGCAAAACTCTATTTGAAGTTTTATTTTATTTTATTTTATTTTTAGAACGGTCTACTAACATTAATTTGTGCTTTCGTTTTACATGTCCTACCATTTAAGTCGGCAAGAATTGTGAACAAATATTTTAACAATACTTGTTTAGCGTATTAACAGTCATAATCATGGTGTAATCGTGAAATAGTGTCGTCACCCATCACTACTAACTGTTTGATTGTCGTTTTTCTAATTTAGTCCATACTTTTTCAAATAGGGTCCAAAAAACTTTATTGAGTAAGAATTTAAATCAACTTTTTTTTTTTTTTTCAGTATCTTTTCGTCAGTCATTGCGCAAAACGACTTAAATTTTTTTTGTTTTTTATGTCCCAACAAGATAGCAAAATTTAGGCTAAAGTCGTCATCTTTTACCCAAACCTTTGCACACTCTCTGATTTCAGGTAACCAAAGCCATCCAAGGACTAATGCAAGCAACAGAAGCCAACCCCAAGGATCCAATAATTAAGGAGCTAGAAGAGATGGAGAAGCAGAAGTTCGAGATCGAAGAGAAGGCTGAGTCGCTTGTCCGAAAGGAGCTATGGTGTGGTCTTGGCTTCCTAATGGTCCAAACCGCCGGGTTCATGAGGCTGACCTTTTGGGAACTCTCATGGGATGTGATGGAACCCATTTGCTTCTACGTAACCTCCATGTATTTCATGGCTGGTTACGCCTTCTTCCTTAGGACCTCAAGAGAGCCTTCTTTTGAAGGCTTCTTCCAGAGCCGGTTTGGCACGAAGCAGAAGCGCCTAATGAAGGCTCACAATTTTGATGTTGAGAGGTATAATGAGCTGAAGAAAGCTTGTCATCCGTACTCAACGTCCTTGCAGACGTTGCCTCCTCAATCTTCTTCGTCGTTTGATAAATCGGAGAAAGTTCAATTGGAGGTTTTACATCATTGATTTTAGTTGATACATACTCAAAAAAGAAAATAAGAAACACAATAGTAATACCCTTTTTTTTTAATTTCAGTTCTCAAATTACATATTACAACTATTTCTCATACATAACATTTTAAGTTTTGTCAAATTATTTTTGAGAAAACTAACTTAAATAGCATCACAATCTACAAAAGGAAAATGTTGAGAGAGATTTTGGCCAACTTCGTTAAGAATGAAGTCAGGAACTTCTCAAAGATGATTTTCTCCCGAAGTCAAAACTTTGTGGGGGTATTTCCAACTTCACAGGCAGTGGGATGATGTGCTGTTGAAAATTAACTTTGTGTTATTAAGTTTGGTTGACGTTCAAATGGCGGCAACGTGTGAACAAAGAGCAAAAGAGGCAAATTTGATGTCCTAATTAGCAGTCCAATTGGAACTAACGAACATTTGAATGGTAAAGCCTAAAATTTGGACTCTGTCAGACTACGTAATTATCTGAGGTGGCTGAACTTAAGAGGCCTCCTGCAACATATCTTTGTCATAAATCGTGCGCTGCTTAATAGTACTGTGTGTGTCATGGTCACCAAAAATCTATATCGCTTACAATTTTAGTTATGGAGTCTTATTATCCAATAAAAACAACTTAAATTTCAATAGTACAGATTGATTTTTCCATTATTTAAATTTGAATGGCTGATTAATTACTTATACGGTAAAAAGGAAAAAAAAAAAAAAAAAAAGACTAGTTGTATTGTCGTTGGGACGAGAAATATGATATTATGCTTCATCTAACAAAAAAGCATGATGATAGTAAGAAACATTGGTGGGATGGGGCCCTCCAATTAGATAAATATTTTGGGGGGGATTTCAGTACACGAAAATTATGAAGCGATTTCTTTTGGGTTAAAATGCTTTAGAATTCTCCGCTTATTCACCCAAAAAAAAAAAAAAAAAGCTTTAGACTTCAGCAAAATAAATATATAAATAGATGAATAAACTGCTTTAGAATTTTATGTTTCTATTAAAAGAAATTGATCCCTGTGCATAGTATTCGTAAAGAGAGTCGGTGCATGCAATGTGAGATAAATTAGGCAATCAAATACAGAATCCTTGAGGAAATAACTAGACGCCATTGTTCATTGTAGAGATTATCTTTTTACTCACAATTTTAGGTACTCATGGGCACCCGCCCCTAATAGAACGAGTATACAGTATATTAAACGTGGTTGGGGCAGAGGTAGGGGCGGATATGAAAAGATGGATGCGAGGCAGGGTGGGGGAATTTCTCCAATCCCCACACTTGCCCTCACCCCATCGTGTACATTCTCCTAGTTTGTGTGTGTATATATATATATGTCCTATTTTGAAGGAATGTAAAAATGAAAACACTTTCCAAGAAGAGAGAATGAATTGAAGTTTGGATTTTATTTTTTAAGATTTTAATTTAATTTTTAAGTTATATTAAAGAAAATAATGCTAAATTTTATTTTATTTCTATTTAAAGAAGAAGAGATAAAAAATAAAAATAAAAATAAAAATAAAAAACTCTTAATAGGTAAATGAGTGTCCTCTGAATATATTGAATTTGATGGAGATTATCCCTCCCAATCCCCACCTCAAATTAGGTGGATATGAAAGGCCAAAAAAGAATAAAAAAATGAAGTGCGGAAAACATACCCATTCCGCCCGCCCATTGCCATCCCCGGCCCGTTGCCCAACTTTGATGAGTTATAGCCGGGGAAGGTTCGTCCAGACTTGGCAACTTTGATGAGTAATTTACTTTCGACAGGTCCTATAATTTTTGTAACTTGTAATTGAAACGTCTGTACAAATTCCCATATTAACAAATTCGTATGGCTGTTACAAAATTGTGTGGTCCTGACAGCCACCGCCTAGTCCGTGTGTTGCCAAGGGACTTGAACAGAAGAAATCTCCAAGAAATTATGAAATAATGCCTAATGCATGAATGGAATCTTTTAATTAATTATAATTAAATACGAAATAAACCAAGATTATTAGATAATAAAGCCGACACATACCTTATCCAATCCTTTTACAAATTGTTCACTGTATCAGTCCCCCATGCCGACCCAATTCATTGTGCCTACCACAATTTGTTTAGGGATGCACAAATTCAACGCTGCAGAAAGGAAAATTTTAAAAATGCCTGGCTTATCTCCTTCTCCGTTGGAACTAACTAAACAAGTAATAACAATAATAATAATAATGTCCTTTCTTTTTTTAATTTTTTTTTAGATGATGATAAATATTGATGACTTGATTTTGAAGTATGGATAATGGTTTCAAGAGCAACAAGGAAATATTTTAATTTCTAATCTGTCAATAGCTGCAATATATGGCGTAGCCGTGTTTTGTGGCTAGGAGAGGGTGAACCTATTTCTTTCTTTAGTAAATTTTCTTTTTCTTTTCTTTCCTTCTCTTCTCTTGTCTTCTCGCAAGTTTTGGAGTTTGCCTCTAATTTCTTGGTTGGTAGGTGGGGTGATGATCATTCAGGTTTATTTTTTGTTATTTTATTTAGGAAAAATATCATAAATTTTCCCCGAACTTTGTCACTAGTATCAATATGTCTCCTGAACTATGGAATGTACCTATTGTGCTTCATAAGCTTTCACATGTGTGTCAACTTGCCCACTCAGTTAGTTGCCGTTAGTTTTTCTATTATTTTTAATATCAAAATGTCCCCCTTAACTTTGCTTTTTGTATCAAAATGCCCCTTGATCTTAGTATTTGTTCCAAAATGTCCCATGATCTTTATTATTTGTGTCAAAGTGCCCCTGATGTTTAATATTTGTGTCAAATTACCCCATCTATCTTATTTTATTCATCTAAATTGTATAATCACCAAATATTGAAAAGAAAATTATCATTTAAATTATCAAATAAATAGATCATTTACCTTATAAAATTGTTCTTTACTATAATATTTTTCCTTCTTCTTCGAAATCAAGTCAATGCTCATGTCTTCAAGGCCCAACTTTAATGTGTTAGATTCAATTGGCGATATATAGACCCAAACTCGATGGAGAAACCTTTCACTTTTGTTGCAACTACACTTTACGTCCGTGTAACATGTTTGGGCTGATGTTGGCCCAATAATTTCAAATATACCAAATATCTTCACTTTTCTTGGGGAACTTGTCAATTTTTCTTGTCTAATTTATTCTCATCCTTCTTTTTTTTTTTTTTTTCCTCCCTCTCTCTCTTTTTTAGTGTGATGCATAGTTTTTCTTTATCTCCTTCACCGTTCACGACAAGGATTAACACAAAGGCTAGCTGAAGTTCGAGCCTTAAGGTGAGATCATGTTGTTTTAATCTTATTGGCTGCATGGGAATAAAAAAATATAAACATTTTTCACAGTTCAGCATTTCAAGTCACTCAGAATCGCTTTGGAAATGTGAGTTTTGTCCAAAGCACGTCGGGAATGCAAGTGCGGTCCAAGAGCAAAGAATATATACGCAACTTGTTTCCAAATTCTAGTGCCAGCAATGTATATATATATTTTGTCTTGAAAGAATCATCAAATTTCCACGCAGGGCCCAAGGCTTTAATGGAACTCGATAAGTATGCGTTCACTTCTCAGTGAAGAAAAGGGTGAATGAAATCACGTTGAATTGAGGTTAGTCTTGGAAACTTTTTACTAAGGGTCTGTTTAGTGAATGCGCTGAGTTTGAGATAAGATAAAATTTTTAAGTTTGAATTAAGTTGACTTTTAAAAAAATAGTTATAAGGTTTGTTGATTTTTCAGAAAAAGACAAAAATAAAGATAAAAAAGTACAGTTTAGATTGAATGAAGTTGATTCAACAAACGGACCCTAAGAAAACATTACATATTTTCTTACATTGACTACTACTAAATTGGCAAATAAATAAATAAATAAATAAGTTGTTAACCATCTAACTATTTATTAAAACGAAATCTACAATCTCGCAGAGTTGTAAGAAGGAATAAGTTTGCAAGCAAAAATAAATAAAAAAAAAAGACTAGGTTATAAAATAAGGATTGTACAAAATGATATTTGAAAAAAATATTATATTGACAAGGGTTTATTTTCAACCGTTAAATCTGTTATAGATTATTCCATATCATGTGTATATCCGTATTATTTTAATGTACTTGGACCAGAGCTAAGAATTCAAACACGATTTCTTAATTTCTTACTATGGAAGAGCTCCTTAAAGTTATAACCTCATTTTGATATTATAGTGTATAAAAAATAAGAGAAATATTTTGATGAACTCATGAGTTAAATAGTATTCTAAATTTATAGATGGGGGATTTGAACTTTCTATTTTTGGTGAAGTCAAGTATAAAAATTTCTAAATAAGCTAAACTGCCATCACTATTTGTAATTAACATTACTGTAATTAACTCCCTCTTTTTTTGTCCGTCTAAAATTTTAATAAAGTGAGTTATGTGCAATTAATTCAAAATTTAGGAAGGAAATCAAGAGTTTTTACTTCAAGAGAAAATGAAAAGAACTCTAAAATCAAAGGATACATGTGAGAATAATCTTAGTCTTAAATACAATGGTTAAGATATTCCGCCAGGTGATATGGTTCAAAAAATTTAAAAAAAAAAAAAAATTTTTAGTGATATGCTTCATTTTTTTGGGATTATAGGAAAGTGGCTTGTTTAAGCTTTTTAGAAAATATATAAATAAATAAATGTCCCAAAGTCAAAAGTGACTATTTCAAAGATGGATTATTTGTAGTTCATATTGATAGATTTGATATTCAATCTGTGATGGACCAATATTAATCCATAGTTCATTTATATCAATTAATGATCTATTAATGAAGAATCACCAAATATGAGTGCTTGTTTGGATACAAAGTTCAAATTATGAGTTTGAACTAAAATTTTTGTCATTTTCTCAAAAAGTTTTTTATCTGTTCTGAAAAAGTTTTTTGTCTTATCTAAAAAGTCAATAAAAATTACTATTACAACTTAAAAATCTTAACTCAAAGTAACATACCAAACAAACCCTAAATAATATATTAGTTCGTCAAAGATAAATCATAATATATCAGGGATGGAGTATCATAAAATCAGATAATCTTTTTTTTTTTTTATATATATATATAAGTATAATAAAAGTCCAGAAAAAAATTTTTTTTTGAGGGCCATCCCCACCTAATTCTCTTTCTCTCTCTCTCCTTTCTTTCTTTTTTTTTTTTTTTATTTTTATATAAAGGAAATGGGGGGAAGGAGATTAAGGGGATGTTTGATAAACATCTCACTTTAAATTAAATTGTACTTTTTTCATCATGATTTTTATTTTTTTTTTGAAAAAATTTTTTATCTTTTCTGAAAAAAATTTTTATCTTTTATCAAAAGTTAATAAAAATTATTATTCAAATTTAAAAATCTTAAACTAAACTCATTTATCATACACCCCTAAACTAAAGTAGGTTATCTGAGACCCCTTCAAAGCTGTCGTCTCCCAGTGTCATTTCTCATTTATTGGTCTGTCCCTGCATTTGGTTGACCACATCTCCCAGTAAACTCCACATGGATAATATTCCAAGTTTTTGTACCAACAACAAAACGATCTCGTTTGGAAACGTGCGGATATCCTTCTTCTTGGTACCAAATACCCTTTTTTGATTTGCCAACCAAAAATGATTACTCACCAGATTTTGTCCACATTCTTCTGTAATTTTCTTGCACTATAAAATTATTAATTGGCACATCTTTATCCGCTAAAACAACATGATTTTGTATGTCAAATCTAAAATACCAGTGTGAATTTATGTGTGCGCTTAATGGGTACCTATGATTTAATTCTTAATTAAAAAAAATGTGTAGATTATATTTTATAGGATGGTGGTGGGTTCTTACCAAATCAAAAGAAAAGGAAAGTCTAAATACACAGAAAATTCAATCGTAAAAATTACAGAAAAACCTTTTAAATAGTATTTAAAAAACAATATCAAAACAGTAATCTGAATGTGTTTCGCCAACATTCAGTAATAAAACGTACAAAATTATCGCTTAATTTTGAGTCTTTATCAAGAAAACCTCTCACTAATTTAACTATAACATTAGTATATAGTACATGTATATTATTATATAGACGTGTTTGTGTACAATTAATTTAACTTCTACCACAAAAAAAAAAAAAAAAAAAAGACCAAAACCGCTAATTAAGTTAACCCAATTTTCCCAAATTCACATCTCCTTTTCTCTCACTTGCGCATGATCAATAAGCTCTTTTTGTTTCCCTAATCGCATTTTCTGGACATAAAACTTTAAGAACAGCATCATCACCACCCCGTTCAACACGGAATTCAAAACCCACGCGCCGATCCCATTACACCCGCCCTTGACCAGGTAAAGCGTCAGCACTCCGACGTGGCAGGCCACGTGGCAGGCGAGGAGGACGATCTGGCAGCTGACGACGAAGGGGAAGTCGCAGCCGGCGTGGGTAGTCCGACGGCGGTCCAGAACCTGTAGCCGTAGACGGCGGAGTAGACGAGCGTGGAGGAGAGAATGGCGAGGACCTGAAAGGACTGGGAGAATTCGAGCCAGAGGAACGACATGAAGGTGAGGACGGAGTGGTTGAGGAGCTGGGAGACGGAGAGGCGGCGCCGCCGGACGACGGCGAAGAAGGTGCGGAACATGTGGAGGAAGCGGGAGAGGTAATAGAGGTAGGACCAGAAGAAGACGCGGCCGGAGGGGCGGGTGCCGAGGGGGAAGCAGAGGAGCCACTGGAAGGGGTGGTCCGGGAGCGGCGCCAGAGCCACCGGGTGTCGCGGATCTCGGCGCGGCGGAGAGGAGATCCCGGCGAAGATGGTGGCTGAGATAAGGGCCATCGAGAGGCTGTGGAGGGCGGGGAGGGGGCCGAGGGGGATCGAGAGGCGGCTGCGGAGGAGAAGCCGGACGGCGGCAGAGAGGAGGAGAGAGAGGAGGAGGTAGAGGACTATGGAGGTGAATAGGAACGACCATGTGGAACCCCACGATTGGGTGTGGCTCCACCGGAACCCCACGATCGATGGGTGCTCCGACAGCCAGAATGTCGCCACGTTCACCATCCCTCTCGCCGCCGCCGCCGCCACCGCTACCCTGTTTTTTTTTTTGGTCTGATATTTTAGAGAGAGAAAGGGAGAGGAGAGAGAAAGTGATGAAGGGAATGGGGGGAGTGGGTGAGGGTGAGGGACTAAAATTAGGGGGCAACGTGAATGTCTGGTGGAAGTGAGGATGGTGAAAAACAAACTTGAATCGACACGTGTCCTATTTTAATGGGATGCTTAATGTCGGAGCATGCGGGTTATGTGTTCACATGTGTAAAGTATGTGATTATTATATCAAACTAACTTTTTTTATCTAATAAAAATATCAAGGGTATTTAATATAACATTAATAAAAAAATAGATCTTGTTATTGAGAATTATATTATTATATTTATTTTTTATTGACGAATGATGTTAAATATTAATTGATATTTTTTAATATTATTTTTTTTATGGAGGTTGAATATATTACAAATTAACGCGTGTCTTAGTCATAATTTAGGTTAAGATCAGTTTATGCATGATAATAAGAAGCTATTTATCCTAAAAAAGTAATAATATAAACTAATTTATACGTGCCACCAAATCATGGTAATCAGTAAACACCTAAATTACCCCTAAAAAAACGTCTGATTTTTTTTTATTTTTGTTCTTTAAATTTTTTGAACCTAATAAACACTGATAAGCTTCAAGCAAAAATAAGAATTAAAATTTAAAAATAGAATGATTAGCTGAGAATATTAGTATTATCAAATTCATAAAGAAATTAATTATTTTGTTTTGTTAGGTAAAGACCAAATTAAAAAGAAAGAGAAAATAATTATTAGCAAATAAAAACAAAATAGGAGCAAGGGGAGAATAAAATTTGCAAACGACGACAAATATTGACGTCTCACTGTCAGTACCAAATTGAGATAGCACGTCCTTTATAATTTTACTTGTCAAAGTTAAGTGAATGTTTCTGGTCACTTGGTGTTTCATCAAATAGAAGAAATTAATATAGATCACTATAAATTCCTTAAATATTTACAAGAACCACGCCTATGATCATTGTCATACATGTTGAATTTAAGTTTCATTGTTTTTGATTTCAACCTTTAACCTCAGATGAATGATTAGGATTTTCTATACCAATTCACAGCTCAAAAAAAAAAAAAAAAAAAAGGATTAATATCTTCTTCTTCCTAATGTTGATCGAGCATAGTCTCACTCATATACTCTGAGTAATAAAAGCGAGAGAATTTAAATTCTATAATTTTAAAGTGAAATCAAAAAAATTATCATTAATGTTTACTTAAAATCACAATAGCTTTTTTCTTTTTCTTTTTTTTTTTTTTCAGTTGTTTGGCTAAAGGGAAAATAAATTTGAAAGATATGAAGCACAAAATTGGGGGGGCAGAGCCAAAAATAGCCTATTAATTTGCATAAATTGTTTTTATTTATTTATTTTTAATTTTTGGATTAGCAGAATATATGATTTGGAAGAAAAAAGAGGAAGGAATAAATCGGTTGAGTTTCTTGTAGGTTAAGAAATACATACCAAGTGACAAAGCATGACAAGAGAAATATCAACCCCTTTCATTTTTGTTTTCCTCATTTAAAATAGTCATTCGTTCCTTCACATTTTGTTTTCCCTCTATCAAACATAGAGCATAAAAGTGGAAGAACAAAAAATAGTGGATTTTAGAGCGGAAAAGAAAATATTGAATTGTTTGTAGAGAGAAAATTAAGATGAAATAAATAGAACTTTCATATCAACTTTAAACTCAAACTCATAGATTTAAACTCAATTTTTGTCTTTTTCTGAAAAAGTTTTTTATCTTTTCTGAAAAAGTTTTTTGTCTTTTCTGAAAAAATCAACAAAAATTACTATTAAACTTAAAAATCTTAACTCAAACTCATACACCAAACATGCTCTAATAGTTGTCTAAATATTAGTGTATTTTCCAAAATGTTTAACATTAACTTATTTTCTCAATGATCCGAAGCCCAATAGAGTATTTTTCTTAATTTGATTAGTGTTGAAAACCCCCTGCGTGATGATATCGACATTCATATACATGTGATGTGGGTTCATATTTTTATCCTTATTTCCTTTTCTTGTCACGTCAAATGGATTACCAAGATGAAGAAAGGCGCTGTTTTATTAATATTTTTAACATTTTTATTTTATTTTCTAACGTATAAATACGTATAATATTGATATTGTTCGGTCAATTTATTATTTTGTCAAGATAAGGTCGGCTTTTTTTTTTTTTTTTTTTTTTGTGGAATTAAGAATGTTAAGATAGGGGTCGGTTCATGTTCATCGTTGTCTAGCGATTATGCCGTACGTTTAGAGACAAAGTTGATCATTGCATGGTTTATTTATTCAGTACATAAGGCTTGCATGCTTGGAATTCTTTTATAATAATTTAGTTAGAAAGCAAGGTTATATTTAATTTTTATGATAGATGATGGTGTATTCATTTAATTTTAGAGATATGGTATATCGTATCGAGCAGTTTGTGTATATCTCATGCTCGTGACAATAAAATTAACTTGTGTATTTAAAATTATAAAAAAAAAAAAAAGTTTTCTCATCCAATTGAATAATGAGTGGTACTGATAATGGCATTCATATAAGATTAAGAAGACATCATAATTAGGAGTGACAATTCATATCATGTATAATATTTTGTTTGTATATATATGTGTATTAATTTTAACTTAGCTCAAACCTGATCTATGTGATCCAAAAATCTTTAAAACTGTAATACGAACATGACATGATCAATTAATGAGTTGACACGACATGACTCGAAAATGATCCGTGACATGAAATTAACTTGTGAATCCATAATTGACAGTAAAATAATGTATTTTTCTTGAGTTTTTTTTTTAACACCTTTTAACAAATTAAAGTTTCACAACTTACTAAAATATGATAATATCCATCAAAATTAAGCATATAAGACACAAGATTATGGTAAAAACCAAAAAAAAAAATTATCATAAGATTACAAGCACATAAGAACATCACATCAACTTAACACTTTCAAAAAAATTATTTGTGTCATGTTTAGATTAGTCGTGTCTAATCCAAATTGACATTTTGTGTCAATTTCAGGGCTACTTTTTTTTTTTTTTTTAACCCATGAAATTCATTATGAACAAGCGTGTAATATTTATGTTCCCTCTACCCCGAATTAATATTGCTTAAAACCTAAGAATATGAAACAATCTGTCTTTGCAGTGTCGCCAGGTTGGAACGGGCGTTGCTTGGTTCCTTTCTCAGAAGGTAGTTGCCATGTATATTTCCATATTAGCTCTCCCTTCTTTCTTTCTTTTTTTTTTTTTCTTTTTTTTCCTTTTTTACAAATTTAAAGCGGAGAATAAAAATTCTATATCTTATAGAAAATTAAGTATGATATATCGCTAGATTATATTTTCGTGCTTTCAATAATTCTTTTTTAAATCACATATAAAAGAATAAGTTTTGGTGAAACATCTCCCATTCACATGATATTATTATTATGGAGGTCCCACTTTTATTTTAAATTAATTTGTTTCTACGTTGCAGAAAAGGCCACGTACGTCTGGCCAAGTTCATGCTTGAGACCGATATTTATATATTTATATGTATGTACAAAACTTAATTTTTCTTGCAAATTAAGACAAGTATATATAGATAAAGTTCTTTCTAACATGCATACATCCTCAATGTGAAATAACGTTGACTTATTTATTTTGCTAATTAAAGAAAGTGTAAACTTAGGTTAATGTTGAAATTAAATAGCTTCGGATTCTGGTACTGTGTGTGTGTGATTTGTTTAAGCCTATTCTAGTGCTTGATTATCATATATGAAGAATTGAAGGGGAGCGATAAAGAAATTAAAAAGAAAACATGCAGTTACCATGTTTAAACTTCGAACCTTTTTTTTTTTTTTTTAAATTTTAAAGTGATAGGATTAACTCTATGTTATGTGATAGAGTAAATGTAAAATTACTATTAAACTATTCTTGGAATCACTGTTTAAACTTAATCTGAATCCACAATCCTAGCTAAACTACCATAGAAGTATTTGTCTTGGTTACCATATAATTGGCAAAATAATGAATTCGCCATCGCGTGCCATTTTTTTTTTTTTTTTTTCCTAAAGCCGTCAGGTGGCATTATATACATATATAAATATAACAAACTATTTTCATTTTATAAATTCCCCTAACGGTATATTTTGATTCATGCCACCCATTTGATGTATCAACAACTCCGAATTTATTTCGCCTATGAAAAATGAAGCCGTAATTTGTCTACATATTGTCCAACTTGCAAGTTTGGAAAGATGAATACAAGTTAGTAAAGCAATTTCAAATAATAATTGGCAATATAGACACGTGGGTCACACAGTCTCCTACTTTCTTTTCGAGTAATAATGAGAAATTGACATGTGGGGTATCGCAAAATAAACCTGAATATGATCAAGCTACGGTTTCAAACTCTTTTCCTCTGAAAGATATATACATTTATACATAAGAATATATATTGTGCATATTTAGTTGATCGGTTCAAATTATTAGTTTGAACTGATTTTTTTATCATTTTTTTAAAAAGTTTTTTGTCTTTTTTAAAAAATTTTGTCTTTTCTGAAAAGTTAACAAAAATTACTATTGAAACTTAAAGTTTTCAACTCAAACTGGTGAACCAAACGGAACCATTATAAATGGATGGTTGAAGAAAAAGTGAGACAATAATAGATGATTTATGATTTTTTTTTTTTTATAAATTATTACCACTGAGCTACGTATATGTTGAGGAAGACCACCAATTTGCACGTTTTCTAAGTGCAGGGAGAACTGATCGTTAATTATTCTACTGGTGAAGATAAATAGTAAAAACTATTAATCTAATTGTCTCGTTAGAAATGTAGTAATCAGCACCATTAATTTGTCTCCTAGCGCTAGAGGTCAAAATTGTAAAATCAGCTTTTATTTTAACTGAAAAGGACAATCATCCAAGATATATAGCTAATTATATGGTAATGATCACTCAGCCTCCATTTATTAAGTTAATTTAGTAAGTTAATTAGAGATAAAATTTTTAAGTTGAAATTGATTGATTTTTTAAACCTAGTTATATTTTTGTTGACTTTTCAAAAAAGATAAAAATTAAAATGAAAATTTTGAGTTTAAGATGAAATATCAAACGTAGCATTAATTTTTAGTCATTATTTTATAATTTGGACCACGCCCGCATACAATTATATGTGACCTTTTTTTTTTTTTAATCTTTATTTGATGGGGAGGTGGAATAATGATTTCTTTTGGTTTTAAATATAATCTTTTGAAACTTTCAGATAAAATTTCGTCAAAATATAAGAGAAAATTACGAATATTTGATTTTAAACCCATTTCTTATATCTAGTTAAACGCTAAAAATATACATAAATAATATGTTTTATATGCAAAACTAAAAATATATTACATATCTCAATACACAAATATGATTAGGATTTCATCTTGATTCACCCATATTCATGGGTTATACATGCCGCTAAACCTTTTTTTTTTTTTTTATATAATTTTCTTTGTTTCTTTTTTATTTTTAAGAAAATAATTAGATTCTTGCTGAAAAAAATTAGGAACTAGAGAATAAAATCAATTATTTGTTTGAGAAAATATATAAAAATAAATAAATAAACTTACATCAACAGTACCTTTTTTTTAAATTTTGATGTCATCAATCTTTCTCAAAAAATTTTCCAAAATTTTTTGAAATTTTGTACAAATTACACTACATATTTTTTTAAAATCAATATTTTAAACAAAACTAATTAAATGTACTGGAAAAGAGAAATTAAAGAAATGGCTGTCGGCAATTATTGTGGGATCCATCCGGACACGAATTTGCCTTCAATTGTTGTTGTTGTTGTTTTTTTGACCTTTGTATTTTTAAGTTTTTTTTTTTTTTTTTTTTTGGCATTATTTGATAATGAAAGTAAAAATTAGTTATGAGCTGGTATGATACGTAATCTTCTCTTGAACTTTCTGCAAATAAATCATATTGTTGTGTGGTAAGTAGGTACTTATATTCCTTTTTTTTTTTTTCCCTAACTTCGGTAAATCAATTACTATATATATATATATATATATTCAAAAATTGATGCCATCTCATTCTTCATCTGGGGGTCCATCAATTGAGTGAAAAGGAAGTTTATTTTCCTCATATCACTATGAATCCAATATTGTTTACTTAATTGACCGGATTTACGATTAATTGGGACTACTCTGAAAGTAGAAGGTTAAAAAAAAAAAAAAAAAGACATTTAATAACTATACCACCTCATTGATAATTCAATACATACTTGGAAAATAAAGGTTGAGCATCGAAGCTTGAAGCTTGTCTGGTGCAACAGCACTTGTCAGTAGTATACTATATATTGGTTAATCTTTTTCTAGGGAGAAATTCCCTTACAAGAAAAAGATCTATAGTCTAGATGAATGATAGACTCATATAATGCAATGTTACGAATGATAGAAAAAGAGGAAGGAAGTGAGAGAAGCAATAATTAAATGGATATATATATAACGATGAATTAATTTAGTAGGTGAGAAGGGGGACAGAGAGAGAGAGAGAGAAGAAAAAAGATTATGAAAGCTATAATTGGATCCATGATTTTTATATTTTGAATTTTTTTGACAAATTATCACTTAATTATATTTAAAATCTCAACTTGATCCCCGACTTTTCTATAATTATTAGAAATACATTTTTTATCCTTATCCCCGACATTTCTATAATTATTAGAAATACATTTTTTTATCTTTATGTTAAAGTTAAATTATATAAATAAATAAACAAAATAATAATTATAGGAATCTCTCTTTTTCTTTTCTTTTAATTTGTCAAACGGTATAAAAAAAATTAATTTTGCTATCATTTGAAGTTTTAATTTTTTTAATAAGTTTTCTGCCTAATATATATATAACACTATATATAGGTTCTTAAACGGCACTCCATACATCACTTTTAACATATGATTTGTGCTATATTATACCATCTAGATGATTCAAATACAAATAGTAATATATGAGTAATATCATATGAGAAGATTTTAAATGAAAAGTTATATGTAAATTAACTAACTGTTATAAGTTTCTAAATAAAAAGTTACAAATGTAAAAGATATTATATATATATATATGTATGTATATGTTTTCCTACTTATAAGTGTAAACTTACGTTTCAATCTCTACCATGCACGCCATTCAGTGCTTGCTTACGTAACAAGCTGACCTACTCCATTCAAATGGTGAAAAGTCGAAAGTGGATCGATTCAATTGATTAATCCGGCAGCCCAATCAAGACCAAAAAGTGTGAGAGTGGAAGATGATTAAGCGATATCTGCATTTTTAGAAAATGGATGAAGGGGAACTGAATTAATATCTTGAAAATGTGAGCAAGTTTTTATGATATTTAGTAGTCCAATAATCCAATCATATTACAATTCAAAATTTAATGGATTTCGAATTGGATTTCATTGAATGATAGTATAAGATTAGATTGGAGTAGAAAGAGTTAAAATGAATTTTCATAATTAGATTGGACCATAAATGCTAAAAAAAAAAAAAAATCACTTTTGATTAAAGGGCCCATCCCTCTTGCTAGTATTTCTTGGAATCAAAATAAGTACTGCGTATTTTATTTCACATGAAGGAAAAGTGAGGACAAAATAGTAACTTTCTTCATCACCTAATTAAGTATAATTACTTACAAAATCTGTAATGAAAATTTAATAGATTTCACACGATATAGGAAATGAAGAAATAGAATGTTAACCCCCTATAAATTCTTTTTGATTTAATTCCTTATTAAAGGAAATGGATGTCAAATTTATGTATATCTCCTCAATAAGTTTTCTATATATATATATATATATACACTCTTTTAAACGAAAAAGATTTTCTATACTATTTATGAATTTATATTTAACCGTGTAAAAGAACATTTTTGTAATTAGGTTGATAAGATTTCTATTTTTTTTAAGGTAGGAATTTATTGCAAATTAAGGAAAACAAACACCAAATACTGAATCATATGACCTCAAACTATAGAAAACCACGACCATGATTGGCAATTTGTTATACTAATAAACTCGAATGATGCCCAAGAAGAATAAACGTATACCAAATTCTGAAAATGGATACCTAATAGGTATATCAATAACTGAATACAACATGACTCTTTAGTGAAACCTATGCAAATGATGGAAAATCAAACTCATTGAAATCAAGAGACATGTAGCACCATGACCGTATAAAACACCGCTAAGAAATAAAATCTAGTAGACTGAAAACATAACTAAATACTAGAAAGAAAGAAAAACACATCACTAAATTGGGATAAAAACCTTCGTTGTTACAAACCACAATGCATAGAAAAAAGAAGAGAAATCCCAAGTACAGTTAACAAAACCTTTGAGGATCGATGAGATGACTGATGAAAGATGTACCAGAGAAATTAGTAGAGCTTGTGAGACGTATGATGTAGTCGAAATGCTGCCTGAATAGTGCCCTCGCGCTTCACCATGTCCAACCCAAACCCCCACGCCATAGACATTCCACCACTACACAGATCGAATCCCTGAAAGATTGCAATTGCCGGATGTTAGAAGCACCAATGATAACGCTCCAAACCAACGGTCACTAACCTCCGTGTTTGCCACACTTTCAAATCTTCAATCAGACCTAATGAAAACTACACACGATCCCCATTATTAGAAACCCCGCCATATAACAAGCTTGGAAGCTAAATTTCAGGACTGGGAACATGAAGATGATCCCGGAACTCCGGATAACCAACTACCTTCAACCCTCTCTCCGATCTCTCTTCTTTCTTTTTCACTTTAGGGCTGATGCTATTCAATTTGAGTAAATTTCCTTAAATTTTAAATCTTATAATGTAATATAGTATTTTTTAAGTTGAATAACACTGAAAAAGGTATGTTTGCCACACAAAAAAAAAAAAAAACACGCACACACACTATAAATAAGAATTTGATTATTCCCATTATAACATCTAATAAATAAATTAACACTAAAAAATAATCAATAATATTCATAATTATTCTTTTACTCTCTTTTATTTTCTTTCCTTTAACTTCTTCTTCTTCTTCTTCTTTTTTTTTTTTTAATCTCGTCACCTTTTTTGTTTTTTTGCTGGAAATTTTTTTAAATTATTTTTCTTTAGAATTTGGTAAAGACATTCTAAAAATTTAGCAGTAATGCCATAAAAGCGTTGTCCTGTCGCTGTCTTTTTTTGATCAAAATTCATTGTATGTAAACAAAGCGTGTAAATTTTGAGTCAATTTCAGCTGATTAAATTTAAAAAATTAATATATTCCTAGTGGACTCCTATATTATTATGTATAGGTCCCGCGAATGAGAGCTATATTAAAATAAATATAAAAAAAAAAACCAGCTCTTACATAAAATTACTTGTAAGAAACACACTTTAAACACAAAACAGCCAACAAGTTGGTGCAACTACTTTTTTCTCCGTTTCTTTATTTTCGAATGAGATATTACGCTACATAGCAAGTTTACTCGAGTGTAATTGAAATACAGAAATATTTTTAGAATAGTAAGTTCTAATTTTATTTTAACATTAATGATTTATGTTATATTTTAGCTCTCATATTTTTTTTAATTAATAAAATTTATTCGACTACATTAACTGTTCTTTTTTTTTTTTAATTAAAAAAAATTAACAGATTGCTAGGTGAATGACATTTATGACATGCAAACATGCAAACAATGATGAAAACTTATATGATCGTATTCATAATATTTATATAATCAAAATTACACAAAAAGCAATAATATTTATTTATTTTTAATCAGAATGATCCATATCATCCCAGATTATATGAATCATAGTGATATTATTGTTGAAAATCACAATGACATCGTTATATCCAATACTAGTATGATATAAATCACAACGTTTTCGTTATACATAACGATACGTATTAATCCTAATTATCAAAATGATGCACGATTGAGTAATAAAGTCGGGAAATACAACCCTGGGAAGTATGCTCTTTTTTTTTTTTTTTTATTATATATAATAATTATTTTTATTTTTATTTTTATTTTATAAATAATTGCGATGGTGAAGCAAAAAAGAAATAACTAGTTAAAATCAGAAATTAAACCATATAATTATTAGAGAAAATGAAGAAAGATTTACATGTTAGTAATTATATATCAAATGTAACCCCACATTTGTGGCCATTCAGTAACTTTAAAAATAATATTATTCAATTGTAAGTTCTAATTTTAATTTTCTGAAACTTTTTCTATATTTCAACTTCATTATTATGATCTTTCTATACAAATGATACAGACATCTACTCTAATAATTGGTATCTCAAATTTTATTTAACCAATCATACTATATCACATGATTAATTATCTCAAACATTAAAATATGGAGAATTCAATAATGAGAATATAGGATAATATAATTAGATATTATTTGAAACATCAAAATTAGACAGGAGATTCGAGTTTCGTTTAAAGCGGGACATTAGGGTCAGAACACAAAGGCAGGCCCGACATTACTTTTCCCTATTACTGGGCCGATCCTATATGTCTAAATGGGCCTACACGGCAAGCCCAGAATGATTGATCACGCCTAAAGTCGGTAAAAATGGAAAATAATCTAGGCCGTTGGATTTAACCAATCATGCTATATCACATGATTAATTAACTCAAACATTATTATTGTTGGAAACTCAAACGCAACTTACGACGAAGTTGCCTTACGCGGTACGACTCTATGCAATAAAAAAGGGAGCTTTGCAGATATGGGATTAAAATGGATTGAGGTTGCAAGACTAACCTCAAGAGAGTCGACTTTGCAAGACTAACCTCTATCATTAATCAATTTTTTGTTTTTCCCAAAATACCCTTTACAAGAAAAAAAATAAAAAAATAATAGATATATGAGATAAATGGGGGGATCTGCTGAAGAAGAGGCGGGAAAAAGAAAGAGGTCCATTTCTCTTACAAAAAAAAAAAAAAAAACTGAAGAAATCCGAAACCCACTTTGTCCATTCTTTCATTGGTTTCGTCTCCTTCACCACCATTTTTCATCTCCATCATCCCCTCAAAACGAATCTGTTTCCAGCCACAAGGAAAGGAGAGGAAGGACTCTAAAATTTTGGTAAGTTCATCTCAATCTCAAACCCTCAAATTTTTTTATTGAAATCGTTTTCAAAGTTATTCAAGGGTTGGGCATTCATGGTTTGGTAGCTTAGTATAGAAAAACAAAATGATTCAACCTATTTTGCACTAATTTTTGGCTTGTAAAATCTGTAAATTCACAAATCTCGTCCTAAATCATTACAGTGACCTGACCGGCCTCTGGTTTTCCTGACCGGCCTCTGGTTTTCCTGACCGGCCTGACCGGTCCGGCCGGTCAGGAAAACCAGAGGCCGGTCAGGAAAACCAGAGGCTGGTCCTGCCGGTCAGGAAAACCAGCAACGTACACTGTCAATTTTTTTTTTTGTTTGGCATTTGCTTTTCATAACAATAATTTTTTTTTTAATTCTTTCATAACAATCTTTATTGTTTTCTAATTTTTATTTTAAAGGAAAATGAGTGAGATTGTCATATACTTTCAATATGATGGAGAATGGAAGGAGAAAGATGACGGGTCATATGAATGGTGCAGAAGGAATAAGGAAACGAAGAGCATAATACTACTAGATAATCCGGATAAGGTGAAATATTCTGAAGTTATTGATTGCATATTTAAAAGGCTTCATGTGGACCAGAAAAGTACGGAATTAAAAATAAGTTACATTCCTCTGTGTACAATATCGTCAGATCCTAAAAGCATTTTGGATGATTTTGATGTTAAGTGTTATCTTTTAGACTTATGTAAAACGACACAACGTAGAAGTATGCTGTATGTTGAGCTCATGAAAAAGGTTGAAAATAGTGACGACAATGATAACAACAGTCTTGAAGTTGAAGGAGATGGAGGATGCAATATGGAAAATGATGAAAATATTCGAGATGAGTACTTTAACGTTAACATGGAGCCACCAAGGGTCTATGATGCTGCTTCTGCACCAGGCAACGAAGGTGATGTTTTAGACGTGCCTACCTTGGAGGAACACCCTAATCAGGAGACAACGGCATCTGCCCCAACTCCAAAACAACAACGTTCATGCTTAGAAGTAGTCCCGTTCATGGATCATTGTGAACCATTAGCAATAGATGACAGTTCTGTGTCTTTTAGTTTTGATGATGGCATGGGTATTGCAGTTGGTCAGGAATTTGAAAGCAAGAACGAGGTGAAGAATTTGGTTATCGATAGTTCGTTGAAAGCTTGTTTTGATTATAAAATAGTCAAGTCAACCACAAAGTTGTTTGCGGTGAAATGTACCGTCCTAGATTGCAAGTGGGCATTACGAGCTGTGAGGATCACGAACTCAGATCGTTTCTCTCTCCGAACATATTACAACACTCATACCTGCTCTGCTAGTTCTGTGGATAAAAGAAACAGACAAGCATCTGCAGATTTTGTTTCAGATAGGTTAAAAAAGGAGTTTCCAGGCCAGCTCGAGACACCTACCCCGAAGGGAGTGATGGACATGATGAAAAAAAGTGGATTGTCAATATCCTACCACAAAGCGCGGAGGGCCAAACTAAAAGCAGCAAGTGATGTTAGGGGAGCACCAGAGGTCAGTTTCGAGATTCTTCCTAGCTATCTGCACATGATAAAGTTAATGAACCCGGCACGGTCACGCACTTGGAAGTAGACAAAGATCAAAGGTTCAAGTACCTTTTCATTGCATTGGGCGCGTGCATCGAGGGATTTAAAGCAATGAGAAAGGTAATTGCGGTTGATGGAACTTTTTTGAAGACGAAATACAAGGGAACAATGATCATCGCCACCGCCCAAGATGGTAACTACCATCAATATCCTCTTGCTTGGGGAGTGGTTGACTCGGAGAACGACAACTCATGGACCTGGTTTATGACGAAACTCGAGGAGCTCATACCCGACGACGAGGAGCTGGTCATAATTTCTGATAGGCACCAAAGCATCCGCAATGCAGTTGAAAAGGTATATAAAAAGTCTCACTATGGATTTTGTGCATGGCACCTCTCTCAGAATATCAAATCACGTGTTCACCGAGGATCTCGCGTTAGAGCCGGAAAGGGTACAGGTAAGGTCAATATTAAAGACACCGTCGCAAGTATTTTCATGAGAGTCGCTGCGGCATACTCTGAACACGAGTTCAACCGACTCTACGATGACCTAAAGAATAGATATCCTGCCGCCGCAGAATATCTTGATGATCATGTAGATGTCAAAAAATGGGCAAGGTGTCACTTCACAGGATCACGTTACAATATCCTGACTACCAACGGTGCCGAGAGTATTAACAGTGTGTTAAGGAAGGCAAGAACATATCCTTTGCTGCCCTTGATTGATTCAATTGTAGAGAAAATCTCTGAATGGTTCAACAATCACCGTAAGGAGTCGAGTCTTGGATCTTCCTCACAATTCTTAACTCCAATGGTGGAGAAAACACTACATACAAGATACAAAGAGTCCACAATCCTGACTGTGAAAGAACTAAACAGTACTACACTGGAGTATTATGTCACAGGATCGAATGGCAGTTTCTTGGTTGATCTTGGAAGGGGAACCTGCACATGTAAAGTATTTGATATCGACAAAATTCCTTGTGTCCATGCCCTTGCAGCATTCCCGGGGGATCAGGATAAAATACATGATTTATGCTCAAAATACTATCTAAAGGAGGTATGGGCATTGGCTTATGTCCAAACCATTTATCCCGTCCCGAGCTCATCAGAGTGGGTTATCCCGGATGACAAAAGGAATGAGAAGGTATTGCCTCCTGATTTCACAAAAAAACGTGGGAGGCTTCAACAAACCAGATTTCCTTCTATTGGAGAACATCGGAAAGGCAAAAACAAGCGATCATGTCAAGCAACTTCTCACGTGAGCTCAGAATTTACAACTCCCCTTTGAATATATTTGATCGAGGCAGATTTTCGTGTTGTATGGTCGTGGTTTAATTTTTAACTTGTCGTAAAGATTTTGGACTACATCTCTTATATCAGTAGTTGAATTATGTTTGTAGTGATGAACTGTATTTTAGATATTATAGTGGCTGAAATCATTTAAATTGCAATGAAAGAATCATTTAGAATTTCTATGTTGATGTGGATCTAACAAATGCCAAATAAGGAATACGAATCAAAATCAGTACTAATCCTGGACTCAAACGAATATTAGCTCAAAAGATATTTCAAAGCATAAACTCGTCTGACCTTTTCTTTTTCTTTGCTCAAAAAAACTCATCTAGGCGCTTCTATGTTTAAGAGTATCTAACGAATGTCAACTTTGTTCAAACAATCAAAATGAACGTCGGCATAAACTATACAGCTACATCAAAAGATATCTCTGAGGTTTTTGACAATCCAATCTATTTTGACATCTTTAATCACATGTGGAAGCATATATTTTTATTCATTGTGCAATAAATTAATTTTATCAAGAATTTATAAACGATTAAAGATAGCAATCTTTCATTGGTATAATATAGTTATATATTAAAGAAAAACTTTCTTAATATAACTATTTTGACGTCCCTTCTACACATCTTTAAATATTCTCATTATTTTTTTAAAATGTATATTAACTAATAAAATAAATTTTTAGAAAAGTTTCGAGAATTTTGTGCACTAAAAAGAGATCCAAATACATCTTGATTCTGTTTGTGTTCACTTGATTGCATACCAAACATAATAATTTTAAAGTAGAAGAAGCATGCATGTAATTGATTAGTTTTTTTTTTTTTTTTTTTTTGCTCACGGGTTTTCCTGACCGGGACGGACCGGCACTGGTCCGTCCGGTCAGGAAAAACCGTGACCTGACCAAAAAAAAAAAAAAAAAAAACATATCTTTTCGATTCCCTCTTTTTTTTGCCCAACAAATGGACTCTCGGGTTTTCCTGACCCGGCATGACCGGGTATGGTCCGGCCGGGTCCTTTTTTTTTTTTTTTTTTATGAGCAGGCCGGATTTGTACATTTTCCGGCATGACCAGGCCGGAAAATGTACTGGTCCGGCCGGAAAATTTTTTTTTTTTTTTTTGTTTAATGACTCATCTCACGGGTTTATTTTTTTTATTTTTTTTTATGACTCCTCTCACGGGTTTTCTGGACTCGGGTTTTTTTTTTTTTTTTTTTCTGATTTTTGAAAAAATATATATTTTATGCATTTTGTGGCATGACCAGGCCCTGGTCATGCCGGATTTGTACACTTTCCGGCATGACCAGGCCGGACCATGGCCAGTCCGGCCGGAAAATGTACTGGTCCGGCCGGAAAATTTTTTTTTTTTTTTATATGACTCGTCTCACGGGTTTATTTTTTTATTTTTTTTATGACTCATCTCACGGGTTTTCTGGACTCGGGTTTTTTTTTTTTTTTTTCTGATTTTTGAAAAAATATATATTTATGCATTTTGTGGCATGACCAGGCCCTGGTCATGCCGGATTTGTACACTTTCCGGCATGACCAGGCCGGACCATGGCCAGTCCGGCCGGAAAATGTACTGGTCCGGCCGGAAATTATTATTATTATTTTTTTTTTTTATGACTCGTCTCACGGGTTTATTTTTTTATTTTTTTTATGACTCATCTCACGGGTTTTCTGGACTCGGGTTTTTTTTTTTTTCTGATTTTTGAAAAAATATATATTTTATGCATTTTGTGGCATGACCAGGCCCTGGTCATGCCGGATTTGTAGTCATGCCGGAAAATGTACTGGTCCGGATGGAAAATTTTTTTTTTTTATTTTTATGACTCATCTCACAGGTTTTCTGGACTCGGGTTTTTTTTTTTTTTTTTTTGAAAAAAAAATATATTTTATGCATTTTCTGGCATGACCAGGCCCTGGTCATGCCATGGTCATGCCGGATTTGTACATTTTCCGGCATGACCAGGCCTGACCAGTGCCAGTCATGCCGGAAAATGTACTGGTCCGGATGGAAAATTTTTTATTTTTTATTTTTATGACTCATCTCACGGGTTTTCTGGACTCGGGTTTTTTTTTTTTTTTTTTTTAAAAAAAATATATTTTATGTATTTTCTGGCATGACCAGGCCGGACCAGGGCCAGTCCTGCCGGAAAATGTACTGCCGGAAAATGTACTGGTCCGGCCGGAAAATGTACTGTTCCGGAATTTTTTTTTTAATCATTTTTGGAAGAATATATATTTTATACATTTTCCGGCATGACCAGGCCGGACCCGGATGTCCGGTTAAAAAAATAAACCAAATGTAGAACACCCCGGTCCAGAGAATTTCAATTCCGGACCGGCATGTCTGGTTAAAAAAAGAAGACAAGGGAGAACACACCGGTCCGGAGAACCGTGATTAAATTTCAAAAAAATAAATTATAAAATTTAACAATAAACTATCTAAAGTTTGCACTCATAAGAGATATAAAATTATACCAAAAGTTTAACAATAAACTATCTAAAGTTTGCACTCATAAGAGATATAAAATTATACCTAAAGTTTAACAATAAACTAAGAAGATTTTTGTATCATTTCTAGATACTGATATGTCATTGAATTATTATACTTCTTGTGTTCAATTTGGATAGAAAATGATACAGTTATGTTTAAAAAAATTTATATGTGCGTAATTTTAATTAAAAAAAAAATTTAAGACCATTTAACAAGTTTTTCACAACACCTTCGGGTTCTCCGGACCGGCATGCCGCCCTAACCGGACATTTAGGCCGGTCCAGAATTGAAATTATCCGTACCGTGGTGTTATCCTTTTTTTTTTAAAACCTTCTTTTTCCCGATCACTATATCTAATAAATAGAAAAGAAATTACGGGGTCTATCATATTCACATAGGTGAATCATCCAACAACCACCCATTCTATTGTGATATTTAAAAATATACTATGATGGTCGTTGCTTTATATATATATATTAATTTCGTCTCTTATTTAGCAATAACAAATTTTTTTTTAAACTAAAATTTCCGGCCGGACCAAACTTTTTCCGGCCTGACTGGCACTGGTCCGGCCTGGTCATGCCGGAAAATCTACAAATCCGGCATGACCATGGCCTGGTCATGCCAGAAAATGCAAAAAATATTTATTTTTTCAAAAATCATAAAAAAAAAAAAAAAAACCCGGGTCCAGAAAACCCGTGAGATGAGTCACAAAAAAAATTAAAAAAATAAACCCGTGAGATGAGTCATAAAAAAAAAAAAAAAAATTTCCGGCCGGACCAAACTTTTTCCGGCCTGACTGGCACTGGTCCGGCCTGGTCATGCCGGAAAATCTACAAACTTTTTCATGACCATGGCCTGGTCATGCCAGAAAATGCAAAAAATATTTATTTTTTCAAAAATCATTAAAAAAAAATAAAACCCGGGTCCAAAAAACCCGTGAGATGAGTCACAAAAAAAAATAAAAAAATAAACCCGTGAGATGAGTCATAAAAAAAATAAATAAATAATTTCCGGCCGGACCAAACTTTTTCCGGCCTGACTGGCACTGGTCTGGCCTGGTCATGCCGGAAAATCTACAAACTTTTTCATGACCATGGCCTGGTCATGCCAGAAAATGCAAAAAATATTTATTTTTTCAAAAATCATTAAAAAAAATAAAACCCGGGTCCAGAAAACCCGTGAGATGAGTCACAAAAAAAAAAAATAAAAAAATAAACCCGTGAGATGAGTCATAAAAAAAAAAAAAAAAAAAATTTCTGGCCGGACCAAACTTTTTCCGGCCTGACTGGAACTGGTCCGGCCTGGTCATGCCGGAAAATCTACAAACTTTTTCATGATCATGGCCTGGTCATGCCAGAAAATGCAAAAAATATTTATTTTTTCAAAAATCATTAAAAAAAAATAAAACCCGGGTCCAGAAAACCCGTGAGATGAGTCACAAAAAAAATTAAAAAAATAAACCCGTGAGATGAGTCATACAAAAAAAAAAAAAAAAAAAAATTTCCGGCCGGACCAAACTTTTTCCGGCCTGACTGGCACTGGTCCGGCCTGGTCATGCCGGAAAATCTACAAACTTTTTCATGACCATGGCCTGGTCATGCCAGAAAATGCAAAAAATATTTATTTTTTCAAAAATCATAAAAAAAAAAAACCCGGGTCCAGAAAACCCGTGAGATGAGTCACAAAAAAAAATAAAAAATAAACCCGTGAGATGAGTCATAAAAAAAAAAAAAAAAAAAAAAATTTCCGGCCGGACCAAACTTTTTCCGGCCTGACTGGCACTAGTCCGGCCTGGTCATGCCGGAAAATCTACAAACTTTTTTCATGACCATGGCCTGGTCATGCCAGAATATGCAAAAATATTTATTTTTTCAAAAATCATAAAAAAAAAAAAAAAAAACCCGGGTCCAGAAAACCCGTGAGATGAGTCACAAAAAAAAAAATAAAAAAATAAACCCGTGAGATGAGTCATAAAAAAAAAAAAAAAAATTTCCGGCCGGACCAAACTTTTTCCGGCCTGACTGGCACTGGTCCGGCCTAGTCATGCCGGAAAATCTACAAACTTTTTCATGACCATGGCCTGGTCATGCCAGAAAATGCAAAAAATATTTATTTTTTCAAAAATCATAAAAAAAAAAAAAAAACCCGGGTCCAGAAAACCCGTGAGATGAGTCACAAAAAAAAAATAAAAAAATAAACCCGTGAGATGAGTCATAAAACAAAAAAAAAAAAAAATTTCCGGCCGGACCAAACTTTTTCCGGCCTGACTGGCACTGGTCCGGCCTAGTCATGCCGGAAAATCTACAAACTTTTTCATGACCATGGCCTGGTCATGCCAGAAAATGCAAAAAATATTTATTTTTTCAAAAATCATAAAAAAAAAAAAAACCCGGGTCCAGAAAACCCGTGAGATGAGTCACAAAAAAAAATAAATAAAAAATAAACCCGTGAGATGAGTCATTAAAAAAAAAAAAAAAAAAATTTCCGGCCGGACCAAACTTTTTCCGGCCTGACTGGCACTGGTCCGGCCTAGTCATGCCGGAAAATCTACAAACTTTTTCATGACCATGGCCTGGTCATGCCAGAAAATGCAAAAAATATTTATTTTTTCAAAAATCATAAAAAAAAAAAACCCGGGTCCAGAAAACCCGTGAGATGAGTCACAAAAAAAAATAAAAAAATAAACCCGTGAGATGAGTCATAAAAAAAAAAAAAAAAAATTTCCGGCCGGACCAAACTTTTTCCGGCCTGACTGGCACTGGTCCGGCCTAGTCATGCCGGAAAATCTACAAACTTTTTCATGACCATGGCCTGGTCATGCCAGAAAATGCAAAAAATATTTATTTTTTCAAAAATCATAAAAAAAAAAAAAAAACCCGGGTCCAGAAAACCCGTGAGATGAGTCACAAAAAAAATATAAAAAATAAACCCGTGAGATGAGTCATAAAAAAAAAAAAAAAAAATTTCCGGCCGGACCAAACTTTTTCCGGCCTGACTGGCACTGGTCCGGCCTAGTCATGCCGGAAAATCTACAAACTTTTTCATGACCATGGCCTGGTCATGCCAGAAAATGCAAAAAATATTTATTTTTTCAAAAATCATAAAAAAAAAAAAAAAAACCCGGGTCCAGAAAACCCGTGAGATGAGTCACAAAAAAAAAAATAAAAAAATAAACCCGTGAGATGAGTCATAAAAAAAAAAAAAAAAAAATTTCCGGCCAGACCAAACTTTTTCCGGCCTGACTGGCACTGGTCCGGCCTAGTCATGCCGGAAAATCTACAAACTTTTTCATGACCATGGCCTGGTCATGCCAGAAATTGGGCAAAAAAAAAAAAAATTTATGTGCTCTCGGATTTTCCTGACCGGGCCGGATCGGTACCGGTCCGGCCCGGTCAGGAAAACCCGAGAGCCCATATGTGAGCCAAAAAAAAAAAAAATAAAATAAAATAAAACCCGTGAGATGAGTCATAAAAAAAAAAAAAAAAATTTCCGGCCGGACCAGTACATTTTCCGGCATGACTGGCACTGGTTCGGCCTGGTCATGCCGGAAAATGTACAAATCCGGCATGACCAGGGCCTGGTCATGTCACAAAATGCATAAAATATATATTTTTTCAAAAATCAGAAAAAAAAAAAACCCGAGTCCAGAAAACCCGTGAGATAAGTGATAAAAAAAAATAAAAAAATAAACCCGTGAGATGAGTCATAAAAAAAAAAAAAATTTCCGGCCGGACCAGTATATTTTCCGGCATGACTGGCACTGGTCCGGCCTGGTCATGCCGGAAAATGTACAAATCCGGCATGACCAGGGCCTGGTCATGCCACAAAATGTATAAAATATATATTTTTTCAAAAATCAGAAAAAAAAAAAAACCCGAGTCCAGAAAACCCGTGAGATGAGTGATAAAAAAAAATAAAAAAATAAACCCGTGAGATGAGTCATAAAAAAAAAAAAAAAATTTCCGGCCGGACCAGTATATTTTCCGGCATGACTGGCACTGGTCCGGCCTGGTCATGCCGGAAAATGTACAAATCCGGCATGACCAGGGCCTGGTCATGCCACAAAATGTATAAAATATATATTTTTTCAAAAATCAGAAAAAAAAAACCCGAGTCCAGAAAACCCGTGAGATGAGTCATAAAAAAAAATAAAAAAATAAACCCGTGAGATGAGTCATAAAAAAAAAAAAATTCCGGCCGGACCAGTACATTTTCCGGCATGACTGGCACTGGTCCGGCCTGGTCATACCGGAAAATGTACAAATCCGGCATGACCAGGGCCTGGTCATGCCACAAAATGTATAAAATATATATTTTTTCAAAAATCAAAAAAAAAAAAAAACCCGAGTCCAGAAAACTCGTGAGATGAGTCATAAAAAAAATAAAAAATAAACCCGTGAGATGAGTCATAAAAAAAAAAAAAAAATTCCGGCCGGACCAGTACATTTTCCGGCATGACTGGCACTGGTCCGGCCTGGTCATGCCGGAAAGCAGCCGGAATTTTTTTTTTTTTTTCCTCTGAAGATGAATTAAGGGGTTTTTGGTCTTTTGTCATAAAAATTGAATTAAAAAAAATAAAAATAAAAAATCAGTTAGAACGGAGGTTAAATTTGCAACGGGGGTTCATTTGGGGCTTATATATGCATTTGTTTCCAATAAAAAACCGAGAAAAAAAATAAAAAGAAAAACAAATCGGAAAAACCTAGAAACTTCTACAGGAGTTTCTGGTTTCGCGTATTTCTTTTATTAATAATTTTAGGCAGGTTGATAAAAATTCAGAAGATTTTTCGTTTCGTTTGGATCTCAATATCGAGTCCGCTATAGATTCAATACGAGGTTTGTTGAATTTCTTTTTTTTGGTTTGTTGAATCTTTGAATCTCGTAGATTTCTTTGATTTCTCTGTTTTTTTTACTGATTTTGTTTTGTGTTTATTTATTTATTTTGGCTATTTTGACCGTATAATTATGTTGAATTGTATCAGCATGAGCATATATTGTTGATTTTGGATTATAATATGGAGGAATTCAGTTCTTTTCAGATAATTCTTGAAATTGATGTTTTGATTTTCGCAAATTGGTTATCTTTTTTCCCGTCTTGGTTGTTGAAATTTCTGGTTTTTTATTTTTACCTTCAACGGATTATAAATGATGAATTTGCTGTGAAATCTTTTGAGAAATTGGAAATATCTGTGGATTTGATTTGAAAGTTTAGCAATTTTTTCAGATTGGGAATTTGATTCTTCACTTTCTGTACCGTTTGCTTTTCATCTGAATTGCATTGATATTAGTAAGTTTATTATATCTGTATGTATATATATTTGATATGTAGTTTCAAGGTTTGTAAATGTGCAATTCGTGAATTCCAGGCAAATTGATCTTGAAAACTTCTAGGGTTTAAAAGATGGAAAGTGGGTTTGGGGAATCAACAAGCGTACCACCCCAAAGCCCTTCTTGTTCGGGAAATGGCGCCGACGATGCTGGCGATTTCGAATGCAACATTTGCTTTGAATTAGCTCAGGAACCCATTGTTACTCTCTGTGGTCACCTCTTTTGCTGGCCTTGTCTCTACAGATGGCTCCACCATCACTCACATTCCCAGGAATGCCCGGTCTGCAAGGCTCTCATACAAGAGGAGAAGTTGGTTCCCCTCTATGGCAGGGGAAAAACGCAGGCCGATCCGAGGGCGAAATCATACTCCGGTATGGAAATTCCTCATCGCCCCACTGGGCAGAGGCCCGAAACTGCAACTCACCCGGAGCCAAATCAGTTTACCAATTATGGATTTGGATTCATGGGTGGATTTGTTCCCATGGCCACTGCAAGGTTTGGCAACTTCACGTTGTCCACTGCTTTTGGCGGTCTGATACCGTCTTTATTCAACATACAGTTTCATGGTTTCCCTGATGCTACTGTTTATGGAACAACTTCTGGTTTCCCTTACGGATTCCACTCCTTTCATGGAGGCCATGCTCACGGGTTTCCACAGCCACCGAGTCGGGGCCAGCAGGCAGATAATGTTTTGAAGAACCTCTTTTTGGTGATTGGAGTGTTCGTCATCCTTGCGCTGCTTTGTTGGTAGAGCTTCTGTGCCTTTTAAACATTCTCACTCTTGTAAATACATTAGCTTGGTGGTTAACAACTCCTACTTCCAAAATGTTTCTATGTTGTTGTTGTTTTTTGTTTTTTGTTTTTGGTTCTTCTTTGCAACTGTGTTTTATGAGTAACTGCAAGGTAACTATGTTTTCGTAATAAAATGGCTTGAAAGTTTCCACTTTACCATATTCTTGCTATCAGAAATGTAAATCTTCAGAAAGGTTCAAACTAAGAGCCTTTTGTCTATGAGCAGCAGAAGAATTGTTTCATAGTTTTAGGGTTATATTTTGTGTTCAGAATTGGAAGATTGTTGTGAGCTGTGACACTGCGTATTATCTTGCTGAATCCAAGTGGTGGCTCCTGCGTGATTAATTATTCTAGGCCATCATTCTGGTAGGTAGGAACTTTAAAAAGATGTCGATTCAATTATCTGCTAGCCAACTACCAACCTAGATATCTTTATATCTTCATCAATTATAAGATAACCCATGACTCATGACTAGTATGTTATTTGATATATAGATACATATATAACATGTGACATTTGTATTTTTTTCATCTAAAAATTTATAATAATTAATTGACTTACATGTAACTTCTTACTGAGAATATTGTTATATGTACTATTCAGTTTTTAGTGTAAAAGACAAATATCACAAAAAAAATTACATTTGAACATCCCGGTTGGTATAATAGAACACAAATCCCGTTACAAATATTGTATGATAAAACACAAATACCGTTACAAATATTGTATGGGATATGAGCTCCTTCATGTATATATATATATATGTATGTATGTATGTATATGTAAATTTGGTTGTGGGGTTGAAATTTGCTTAGGATGAAGGATATTTTACGATCTTCGTTGATAGAAAGGACACAGATGTAATTATGTAATCATTGTGCTTTGTCAGATCTGATTTTGCTCGAAGTCTTTACTTTCCAATGGTTTAATCTATTTGATTCTTACCATATTATCCGGACTTTTTCAAGCTCAAGACTTGTGTGGAAGTGAGCGATTGGCCTGGCCAATCGATGCGAGGCCTTGGTGGTATATTTTTGCATTATTTGTTGCTGCATTTTTTTTATTTTTTTATTTTTTGAGATTAGGGATTGGAAACTAGAGATTTTTAGATTGTTTCGGAGAAAAGACTAGTCTGGTATATTTTTGTATATTTTTGCATCATATTCATTACCATTCCTTTCCTTCACTTTTAGAAAAATCTCCATCATCTGCCACTAATGGGCCTAAAGGGCCGAGAAGGCCCATTCTCTCTAAAGTAACAACAGCAAAAGGCCCAGGCCATAGTCAGTAAAACTGCTATTTACTTGTTCTCCTCCTTTTCTATTTTATTCAATTACTAGCGCTTGTGCGAAATAGAATTCACATAGTAATGATGTGACCAATCATATAACAATGATATGGCAATCATGTAGCTATCATGTGGTAAGGTGACCAAAAGAGCCGAGTGTTTTTAAAGAGTAGGGACACGAATGAGGACACAAATAAAGGGACTTATAATTAAATCCTAAGATAAAGGGCTTGTTTGAGCTTGTTGAAAGATTTTATTTATTTATTTATTTATAATTTCTGAGTTCAAAAATTGTTTCTGAAAATATTTAGATTAACTATCAAAAGAATTTACAATTAAAGCAATAAAATGCGTCTTCTAAGACACAGCTCTTTTGATAGATTTTTAAAACCTGTACAAGAGTTTTACTAAATTCATTCTAAAATTTTAATTTTTTATTAAAAAAATTTAAATTTATTTTGACATATTTTAAAAAATGTGATACCAAAACATCTCTTTTACTAATTAAAAATAAACGTGTAAACTCTTTCAAAAAGGTGCAAAGTCTCGTCTCCTGTTAATGTAGTTGAAGTGTTTGGCTAGATTTTGCTTCCCCAATAAAGAGGGCACTACGAGAAGTAGAACAGCGCAAAGGGTCCTCGTTCAAGAGGTCATGTTGTAAGCATATGCGAGGGGTAGTCTATCATTATATGAGAGCAATAATAACTTGGTTGGTACTCCCACAGGGGTTGGGTGGATCGGTTGGTAAGAGTGGGTACCTTTACTAGCTTCTTCTCTTCGTTCACCCTAATTCGATTCCCGTAACCTCTTTTTAGGTCTCGCTCCAGCGTCGGCTATTAAAGCATGGTTTGGTGATAGCTAGATAAATCTTAGATGACCGACTGAGAAAAATTAGTATAAAGAATTTGTCTCCTTATCAAACTCAGGAAAAATGGGTTCCTGTTTGTGGGATTGAAAACCTGAAAATGATGAGGGCCACCCCCAGATCCTCTTTTATTCATAAAAAAAAAAAATTATAATTTGGTTGGTGTTGAATCATGTTCAGTCAAAATCTCGATGATATGATAATTTCTTCTACTGGTTTCCAAAAGGAGGAGCTAAACCAAAGGAAAAAAGGACTTAAGGAAACTTTAAAAAATAAAAAATGAAAAAAAAAAAAAAAAGGAAAGACGGTAATATAATCACATCAGCAACTATCAAAATCACAAGAAATGTTCGACCATCAATTAATGAAAACCGGAAAGTTTAAGCAATGATCGATGGTTAGCTGATAGCTACATGCACAAAAAAGTTATTAATTATAAAGTTATATATTTTAATTTAAATTATTTTTTCAATTTGTTTCTTTATTTTTAGAAATCACATGTGTTTCTTTGAATCTAAAAATCTCATTTTAATTTCATCTCTCGTGTGCGTTATGAATAGATAAAGTTAGACAAAATGACATATAAATACCCTTAAATAGTCATAAAAAAACATATTATACATTTAAAAAAACATTTAAAAAAAAAAACTAAACACCAAGTTTGAATCCCCGAAACCTAATTTCAAAAAGAAAAAACATCAATAATAATTAAAAAAAAAAAAAAAAAGATCTTGAAGTCTTAAATTTTTTCTCAAGAAAAATATAATTTTAGAAATGTTTTTGATATAACTAATGGCATCCTGGACTTTAGGCCCTGTTTTTTTTCCTTCATAAAATGTACGAGGGATAAAATTGAAACAAGTTTTCGAATTTAAAGGATACCTATTTAGTTTCTAAAAAAAAAGGGCTACATAGGGAAATAATTAAAGCTAAAAGGTATAATTATATAAAAACCTATATATACATATGCTTATTTCTAAATCGAGATAGAATATCTCTACTTGGTTGTTTTGTCAAAGCGTCGACCAGGGAATAATATATTTCGGGTTCCAAAATCAGAATCATTGATCTTTAACACGGCTATGATCATGTGGTCATAACAAATATTTTTGGACTATTCGGCTTGCAGCTTGCATTAAAAAAACGACAGGAAGTTTCGTAAAAAAAGTAAAAAAAACAAAAAACAAAAAACAAAGACGACGGGCCGGTCAATTTTTATCTCTTCTATTAGTATTATATTTGGCACCTAAAATCAAAATCATTGATCCTCACGTGGCTATTGTGTTGTTTTTTTTTTTTTAGATAGTTGTCAAATGAAACACGTGGGTGTAAAAGCCTTTTATTTTATTATTTTTACTTTTATATATTAGCTTATCATCGATCACTATCTGTCGACTTATTTCTTCTAGGTTTTTAGTATGATGCCGTAATTGTGAATCCTCAATGATCCTTAAAAGAAGTGCTTAATTCTTAGTTGGCAAGTTTTTAAATTAATGATTTAACTATTCCTGGCTGTCTGTTCTTTTTTTTCTTCTAAAGATACACTTAAATGGCTTGAGACTAGCCGACCTTACTTGTTAAAGTTTGTTTGAGTATTTTAGAATAATTTTAAGTAAGATACACGTGACATGAAAGTTGATAAACTTAATGGAAAAATAATTTGGTAACATATCATAAAAGTAAATATAAATTGTTAAAGATAAAAAATTGCGAGAAAAAATGATTATTTTAGTTTTACAGAACTTACGTAATTATGATATATGAGCATTAATGATATTCAAGTTGTATTAGCATTTCCCCATGGTCATGATCAACCTTGCCTTTTGACATTACAAGAAAAAAGGACTTTAAGTGACGAGGGAGATGTCGCCCTAAACATGTCAAAGGTAAAGTTGTTGTTAAAAAATTGACGGTGAGGATACGCCGTCGTAATAGAGTCATCGTTATTTTTTCGTGTTTAAAAATGTTTAGCCACAAAAGGACTGTCGTCGTTTGAGACCAAAAAAAAAAAAAAAAAAAAAAACATTGTTATTAAGTCGTCTGGCAGAGGCATGATGTCGTTAAAGATGAATTTGTATGTTTATATATATGTATATGTATATGTTTTGAAAAATTATTTTTGTATTTGTTTAAAAGTAATGTTATTTCCCTTCAATAAAAAATATTATTTATGTTCTCAAGTTGCATATGTAATAATTAATTAGTAAGAGTAATAAACATTAAAAGCTTGCTAGCTAATAAATATCAAAAATTCATTTATCAATAGTAACACTTAATTTAAAGTGAAGGTAATAATAGTTAAAATAATGATATATAATTAAAACATGAACCCAAAAAAAAAAAATCATCATTCTCAAAACCTAGACCAATAAATATAAAATCACCGTACTCAAATGCAAAGGATATTATGAAGCTTTCATTTTTTGTTTTGGATAGAAGGAAATAAATGCGACGTGTACATATGTATCTATGAACATGTATATGTTAGATTGAGCATGCTGAATATGGGCAAGTGTATGCCAGATGTGAGGGAAGCCGGACGCTGGATCATCTTGACTTAGGACTTCCTCCACTGGCCTTGCATGCTTGGAGTACATTTGTAGATTAGTATTATAAGCACAAAGTAATATATATATATATATATATATCTATATATTTCAAAAGAAAAGAAAAAGGTTTCTCTCTTTATTGATTGATTGATTTATTTATTTTCTAAGGACTTGGTTTCCAATAGTAAGCCAATGTTCCACTCATCTTCCTTTCGATTCGTAATAATTGCAGGCTAAATCAAATTAATATCTTCTTGTTTTTGAATTATTTCAAGTTGCAAGTTTTAGCTATTACTATTCTAATTGCCAATCTTAATGACATTTTAGTGCTTAATTACCTGCATGATGAAAATCTATTGGCGTGACTTTTTTTGCTATATTTTTGCGGAACGTTATAAATAGATATATTAGTTGTGAGTCTACTTTGACTCGACTATAATTTTATTCGTGAAATGTCTAAATACATTTTGGAAACGTTTTTAAATGCTTTGGAACTTTCCTGGAATTTTCAATTTTCTTTGTCCGAGTGCCACCCAACTTTTGGTTTGTTAGGCTTTGTACGGTTTTCCTTTTTCCATGTGTCAGACCTGGCTGACCAGCCAGTAATTGGTTTGGCAGAGTTTGGCTTCTATTTTCCTCATGACGGGATTAATAATTGTACAATTTCCAGCCAACTACTTATATATATATAAATAATGTTTGTGTGTGTGTATATATATTTATATATTAATGCCTGTCTGCCTTACAATGCGCAGCCGAAGAATGGCATATATATTCATCTCAATTTCTCATCTAGGCAATATAATAGAGTTTGGAAATGGCTTTTAAAACAGAATTTTTGGCAATGTTCCAATAACCCTATATATAAATATATAAATTGATACACAAACATGAACACACATATATTTAGGTCTATCACAACTAAAATAACGATGAGATAAAGAAAATACATAGAGAATGAAGATAGAACTTGTCAGTAATTAATAATATTTGAAGAAAGTTTACATTTTGACAAAAACACCCTACCTAACTCTCAATTTGTATATGCATATATATCGATCTCATATAATAGTATGTGTATCGATCTTTTCCCAATGTCAGACCCACAAAGAATGTTATTATTCGCAAAGGGAATAATCTTAGGGTCCATTTGAGGAGGTTTTGAAAATGTAATTTTAGAGACATTTGAATTAAAGTTTTAAAAATGTGTGTTTTGTCAGAAAAAAAATGTTTTACGTCTGGCAATCATATTGTAATAGATGTCCTAAATGAATCCTTCTATTAATTAAAAGAAGAAGAAATATTGAGAATACCAACTCTAATTTTAATTGAATATCATTTTACGACTGTGAATTATCATTTCTTATAATTAAATGCAACAAATAATGTAAAATAGTTTAAACACTTTTTAATAAAAGAAAATTGATATGTAAATTTGATATGGGCTAAAAACTAACGGATAGACGCTGCTAGTCCAATTATGAGATCAACCGAGACGCGGAGGTAAATAGTCAAGTTGAATGTCAGAGTTCCGGATGACTTCAACCGTAATATATATATATGTATATACGCGTTTTACACACTCCATGATTGCTATTACACGTACTCTCTCGCTCTAAATATGTAATAAATAAATGTACATTTAAATGGTCGTGCAAAAGGACAAGTTAAGACAACGAACTTTGCTTTCATTTAGCTGACTTTTAGGCCTCTCTTTGCCCTCACCCTTTATTCTGTCGGTGACACCCCATACACTGGGGTTGATGATTTTCACAGCCTCTCTCTCTCTACATATATATATATATATATATCTATACCCATATATGAATCCAGACTAGACCAACGTCGACCCCCGTAGTAAAAAAAAAAAAAAAAAAGAAGAAGAAAACAAATAATTATAAAAGTTCAAGTAAAGACAAAACGAGAAGATAAAGAATGTAAAAGAGGTGAATCCCCACACTCAGACAGTTTAAGAATCCTTTTCTTCTTTAAATTTTCTTCTCAGTTAGTAATGAAGACAACCGACGGCCTAAGATTGCTTATATCAAAACATAATCACTTTTTTTTTTAATTTATTATTTTAAAAAAATTTCACTCGGGGACATTATTAAAAGAAAAAAGAATGAAGAGGGTCAAAATTAAAAAATCGGAGGTGAAAAATCACTGAACTTATAATTGGAATAACGTTAGTGGTTTGCGGTTTGCCAAATGGTGGGCATGGTTAGCTCAGTTTACACAATAAAAAAGTTTCAAACAACATTTAGTCTCTGTTTGGCAAACCATCTTAAACTCAAATTTTTTATCTCAAATTTTTGTTTTTTTTGTTTTTTGTTTTTTGTTTTTTATTTTTCTAAAAAGTCAATAAAAATTATAATTAATTTTTAAAAAATCAATCAACTCAAATTTAAAAATTTCAACTCAAACCGTTTGTTTGTCGAAATGAACCCTTATAATAATATTGGAGAAGCAAAGGCAAGAGGGTGAGAGACAAGGAAGGTGCATTCTCTCTACCTTTTCTGGGAAAATTTTATTTTATTTTTATGAAAAATGAGCTTCATGATATGTACTTGTGAAAGCGCATGTGAGCTGCACATGCCATTCAATGATGTATAGTACTGTTGGCTTTGTCTTTTAGTTATCTTTGAATGCGCTGATATAATGAGCTCACTCATTTATAATTAAATAGAGAATGGGAAACATGCATTTATAGAGTTCACACTTTAGATGACTTCTTAAGATGATCTATTCGAGTCAATATATATGTGTATATATATATATGTACCTATATCAATATATATCATTTTCCTGACAACTTCTGTAAACAACTACAACAATATGCGGTCTATTTTAGTCTTTAATAATCCTTTTCTTTTAACCCTTAATGGCACACTTTATCATACACCGCTAATCTCAATTTTTTGTATCCCCGGACATAGTATATGAGTATCTATTTAATTAAAAGATTACCATGTCAATTAACAATAACATATTGCATTGCAATGAAAAATTAATAACTGATTACCATATAAGTTAACAAAAAAACCTGAAATTAAAGTTGGTGATTTTAACACTGTACTATTCATGAAATATTTGTTGAACCCAATTTACACAAAACTCTAATTCCCTTTCAGATGACATTTAATTTTTCAACTAATAATAGTGGACGAAAAAATCTGAAATTAAAGTTGGTGATTTTAGCACTGTACTATTCATGAAATATATGTTGAACCCAATTTACACAAAACTCTAATTCCCTTTCAGATGACATTTAATTTTTCAACTAATAATAGTGGACGAAATGAGCGTAATACGACATTAAGGTCAAGAGAGAGAAATTAATGGCAAATTCATGTTTAATATTAGGCATGTGCGGAAACCAGCGGAAGACGGTTAGACATCCACTTCAATTTTTGTAATTAGCAATCTTTTTTCTACACTTTTTTAATATATAATACGAGAAAGAAATTAAATGTAGTAATTTTTCCTTAGGAAAAGAACAATATTAAAGCATTTCCTCCCATACATAATTGTAGCTTAAATAAAAACAAAAAGTAGTTAGTAAATCACTAAGAAACCACTATTTTGGCTTGATGTTTGGCTAGCTGTCTTTTTTTCAATTTTCAGAAACGACCAAGTGAAGTAATTATAATATTGTTCCT
Source organism: Ficus microcarpa (assembly GCA_025413485.1). NCBI lineage: Eukaryota > Viridiplantae > Streptophyta > Magnoliopsida > Rosales > Moraceae > Ficus > Ficus microcarpa. Next base: position 12,447,703 of record CM046379.1, on the reverse strand, counting down.
CGTCGATTTATTAAAATAAAAAAATAAAAAAAAAATGTTCCACCTCCTGTTGAGGTGGCAGGTGTAAGTGGGTTCCATTTTATGGACTACGTGGCAAAACTCTTATAAGATCAATAAAGGCTAAGCAAGATCATAAGCCGTACAATTGATGAGGTGGCCTTTAATCTTAGGATCCGTTTGATTGGTTAGTTTGAGCTGAAATATTTTAGTTATAATAGTAAATTTTTTTGAATTTTCAGAAAAGACAAAAAAACTTTTTGGGAAAAAGATAAAAATTTTTTGAGAAAAAAATAAAAAAAAGTACAGTTTAAGTTGAAATGAGATGATGAGGCAAACAAAACCTTAATTTGCTCACATAAATTTCGTTTAAAAATTCCTCAAAAAAAAAAAAAAATTGTGTTATAAATCCTAAAAAAAAAAAATCGTGTAACAAAAATACCAGAGTGCCCTCACATTGAATGCTCCACGAAATATCCGGAACAAGAAAGTATAGGACCTAAAAATAGGAGGGACTAGGGCGAGGAACTTTTTTTTTTTTTTTTTTTTTAATTATGTGTTATTGATTAGTAATATGTGTTGACAACTAATTAAAGTAAAAGGAAAAAGGTAAGTTTTCTTCAATTCAAAAAGTAAAAGGAGACAACCCCAGAAAAAAGGAAAAAAAAAAGTAGTAGTAACTGTCCTAATTCAAATGTTAGACAACCTACTACTCTAGAGTCTAGATAGTTGAAAGTGCATTATTTAGGACAAAATTTAATTCAGGGGAGGGGAAGAAAATTTGGATAATAAATGTTTGAGGACTTTTATTTCCCAATGTTGGTTCTCTTGATATTATGATTAAGCGGAGTTTATAGTGGTCTATATAATGTGAATAATTGTCTCATGATTGATTAGAATACTCCATCAATTACATATATTTTGTTTTTGAAAAAAGTTACGTATATGCTCAGTTATATGATTATCAAAAAATTCAATGAATTTTTTTGTCATCGGATCTCGACTTTTACCCTTCTTATTTAATTTCATTAGATTTTACTGATAAAATTAGTTTTAGTTAAGAATTGTGTATCTTGTACTAGGGTTCTTTTGTCTTTAATATTAATATTTATATCTCGTTTTAATTTGAATAATTATTCTCCTTTAAAAAACATATATTTATTTTAAGGTTCAAATAATATATAGTTTTCTGATTGCTTCAAAAGAGGAAAAAGACTCAGTTGGAGTGGTATGAAATAAATCCCAACTCCAATATTCTAACCCCGAACATAAGAAGAGAAAGAATAAAATATAAATAGTTTTTATATAGAATAAAATATAAATAGTTTTTATATCAAAAACGTTGGTAAAGAGGGGCCAATGTTTTAGAAGATGGCTCATGATATTGACCAGCATGGTGCTACATGTTTTAGTCAGTCATACGTTTGATGAAATTAAAAACAGTCACTCTTTATGACCATATTCCCTTGTAGATCAAGGGATATTGGTAGAATCCATATCTTATATTTATTCATATATTTATGAAGTATCCTACATGTATAAAAGAGCAGAAAAATTTTTACTGTTCATTTTTTGTAGTAAAAAACGCACCGTTTAGGTGCTCTTTTTTTTTTTTTTTTTTTTTTTCTCCCTCACAGCAACGTTGACGATGGGCACGGAGGGAGGAGATTTTCCGACAGCAGCGACGGCGTAGAGGAGGCCGAGGGGAGCTCCCCCATGGGCGACCGATCTGCGCCAGATCTGGAAATCTCCCATTGCGACGTCAGATCCACGACGGAGGCGGCGAGGGGATCACGATGGAGGTTACGAGGGGATCGCGACGGAGCCGGGGGTGGAAACTGTCCCCTGTGGGCGAAGGATTTTGGCCGGACCAGGACAATCGGCGACCCCACCTCGTCGAATTTGTGCGGCCCACGGTGGACGGCTCTCGCTTCTTCGTGCGGCGGAGGGGGCTCGCGTTGTCGGCGACTGCAGCGGAGGTCGTGGTTCTGGCAGTGGTGGCTCGCACTCTTGCTGGGTTGCGGCGGGGATGTTGGTTGATGGCCGACGATTCTTCCTTCTGTATTTCATTTTTTTTGTTTTTTTTGTTTGTTAGTAAGTGGAGTCTGATATGATGTAATAGGGCACACAATAAATTGTATGTACCCATGATATCTACACCTTCAAAATCACATCTGGCTGTTAAAATTTTTCCCCATTGAAGGGATCAAAAAAGAGGTCCCATAGAATCCCTTAAAAAAAAAAAAATGCTTCACCGACTCATCCTAATATAATAATAATAATCCTACGTATATAAAAAGTGAATGAGAGGTTTACTGTTTATTTTGGTAGTCAAAAACATACCTTCCTTCGTTCCTTCCCCACAGCAACGTTTAGGTGCTTTTTTTTTTTTTTTTTTCCCTCCTTCCTTCCTCAAAGCAATGCACTGCGTCGGTGCTCTTTCTTTCTTTCTTTTTTTTTTTTTTGGCTGTCCTTCCTCACAACAACGCACCATTTAAGTGCTTTTTTTTATTTTTTATTTTTTATTTTTTATCCTTCCTCACAGAGACATTTGCTTTTTACCTCTGTGTAATTTGCTCTCATAAGAGTTTTGAAACTTACTTAAAAGAAGACTATTTAATTCAAATTACAATTTTGTCATATTGTAACTACACATTTATTATTTTTTAATTTATTATTATTTTTTACATATATAAAAGAGTTGATAAAAATTCACTATTCATTTTGATAGTCAAAAACGCACCGTTTAGGTGTTTTTTTTTCCTTCCTCACAACATCGTTTAGGTGCCTTTTTTTTTTTTTTTTGCATTCCTCCGTCACAGCAACGCACTGTTTTGGTTTTTTTTTTTTTTTTCCTTTAGAAAGTTTCGTTTAAACAACAGGCAAAAGAGTTATTTTTTATTGTGAGCTAATAATACTTTCAGGTTTCAAAACAAAGTTAATAGAATTCTTTCATTTTGGAATTTCATTTTTGCTTTTATGTCATTTTGTCATTATTTTTGGGCATGTTCATGTTAAATTTGTGTTTGGATCAAGTTTTCTTGTTTAGAAATTTCCTACTTTTGTCTACTTTTATAATGATCATCCATTCTACTGTAATTGTAGGAGCTCATTATGTAGGAAATAGGCATATATCCAATATTGCTTAGGATAACGCCTACTACAACTTGTCATGTGAGAACTCAGATTTATGAATGTATTAACATTTCATCTATACTTATTTTTATTGCAAAACTTTGAACAAGTAAGTTTAAATGTTGCCGTTAGTATACTGTTTTACAGCTAAAAACATTTATAAAAATAAATTGTTTTGTTTTTTTTAAACTTTGTTTGCAGATGCACGTGTGTATGTGACTCTATATATAAATTAAAATGTGTGTAAAATATTCAAATTGACTCTTTTTTTGTTTACCTTTTACTTTATTATCATATTTTCAAAACCTTTTTAGTTTTCTTTTTCTAATCATTTTTTCTTATTGTAATGTTTTATTTTTTGTATAGCCAATAATGGGATTAAAACCTTTTTTGAGATAACAAGATGCAACTCTATATGTTTTGAAAAAAAAAGAAAAACCAAAAAACAAATGAATTGTGTGTTATTATCTTATTTATTAGAATGTTTGATTTTGTTATTATTATGTATTTTATAATTGTACTATGAAGTTTAACTCTTCAACTTTGTTTATTAATCTATATATTTTTTTATAAACTCTAGAAAATATTTCTTTATATTAAACGTTATGAAAATTTTCATCATGATTCCGCACGTGCCCAAACTAGTTTATATAAAGAGCAATTTTTAGACACCCCTTCAAAAAATGAATAATTTTAAACTTAATTTATAAATTTGAACAAAATTTGAATTGGCTTATATTTTTATTCCTTGTTTACCCTTCCGTCTTTTTTGCCGATTTTCGTACCTTTTATTTTCCGATTTTTTTTTAATGGAAAAACCATTTGTTGCATTATACACATTTTATTATTCTTTTTACGGTTACTGTTTCCTCAATTTATGGGATCATGCTTTCAACATAATTTTTTTTAATTGATAATTGATATTTTGTTTTTAAAATTATATATTTCACAGTTAATGTGAGATTATTAAGGAATGAGATTTTTTTTCAATTATTCTAATTTCCTTCTTTGATTCTGTCTACAAATATATTAAGGAAGTTTGTCATTGCTTTCCCTTTTTTTTTTTTTTTTTTTTCATTTTTTAATTTGTTTGTGTTTCCTATTTTCATGGGTTTTAATTTCCGAGCACAGCCTATCTATTGGTTTCTGTTTCGCAATTTTTTTCTATTAATATTTTGAATTATTCTTCAGACATTATGTTTGACATTATGGTCATTACAATAATGACTATGTCTCTATAAGGATTAAAGAGACGGATAAGTTTTACATAACAAGGTAATTATGATACACACATAATATTTAGATATATTGGGATTTTTTTTAAGGAAATAAAATCTCCTTAACTTAAAGGAATCAAATTTTGAGAAGTTTTAAGCTATTTAAATATCAATATCAAATTAATTACATATTTAGACTATTTTTAAGGGAGGAAATTTTTTCCCTTTAAGTAATTGCAACACTTTTTTTTTTCCACGTATATGTAGAACTTATTGTCGTTTTTTTTTTTTTTTTACTATTTTTTTCCCGGTTATATTTATTTTAAAAAGGAAACTCGTATACTATAATGGAGTATGTTATACCCTAAAAAAAAAAAAAAAAAGTAATGGACTATGTTATCTTTAATCGTGATTTTTTTTTTATATTCACAAAAAACTTGTCAAAAAAATCAAGAGCCAAAATTAAAACAAATATACAAAAAATTTTTTGTTTTGAATCATTGTCATATTGACCTTTTCATTGAAAAAAAAAAATTAAACATATTCAGCTTCACAATATATTGATCTTGTCAATATTGTATTAATAATATGTATATATATAAGCAACAAACAATAAAACATATTGAAGTGGAGGTTGATCTTCATTAAATATTAATGTTCAATATGATATTTTTAATAATTTGCACTTTAAAGTGGAGGTTGATCTTTTTGTTAATCCATTGCTCTTTTGCGTTTGCATTGATCCTATGTGAATAAAAAAAAAAATAAGCAAAATGAGTAGGTCAACAACATATACTTCTTCATAAATATGTGATAAAGTTAATACATTAATGACCATATTGTTACAAACTAACCACATCATACTAAGTCATTATAATAACTATACAAATACAAAATTCTAAAACTTCATAATAAATATAGTCAATATAGTCAATATCATAATGACAAACCCTGTAATATAAATTTAATAAAATTGCATATATCACAGTCATTGTATTAATTACCATATCCTTAAATATAAGCCCCAAATTGCTTCTAGCGTGAACATCAATAACCAATATGAGAATATCAAGATTAATTTTAATTCTAGCTAAAGAAACCCTAAGAACTTTAATTATGTCATTGTCGATATGATAGAGAGCAAAAACCTAAATCCCAAATAATTATAGTAACAGAGATTAGTATCAATGGGATTTATCTCAAATTCCTATTGTAGAAACCCTAAATATTTAAATCCCTATCAACGAAATACCAAAGTACGAATGACTAAATTTCGGTGAAACCCTAAATAGAAAAGCCTTAACTAGAAAATTAAAAAACTAGGTTCAATAAAAAAAAAAAAAAAAACTATATATACCTGGTTCTTGTCCCTTTTATCACCATTCAGTTCAAGTTTCAGGGTGATTTCGTTGTGGCAAAGATTCTCATAGATTTTTGTGGTGGTGGGAATCATTTGTACACCGTTAATATCTTGGATTGTTGTTTTTGGTATTTTATACACTGATGATTTCATATCAATATTCAACTTGATGGTCTAAAGATGATTGAAGATCAAGAACAATGACGAAATGGGTGAAAACGGAGAATATTGCTAGGCAAAAATGAGGAAACGATTTTTGTAATTTTTTTTTTATTCAATTACGTACAATTAGAGGAAAAGGTTTATTTTATTTTATTTTATTTTATTTTATTTTATTTCGGTTGTCAAAAGTAGGTAGCTATTTTTTTTCAGGGAGAATCTATCTCTTATGCATGGGTTTTTTTTTTTTTTTTTGAATAATCTTATGTATGGGTATTTAAGTCATTCTATATATTCAGTTTCTTTCTTTTTTTTTTTTTTTTTAATTTTGTAAATAAATTTGTTTTTGGATATTTTTTAAAATCAGGGTCCTAATTTGACCATATATGTAAGTCACCATATATTTATTGCTTGTTAGAAATCCAAAAATTAGAGTCGCTCTCCTAAGATGGTCACCACACTACAGTAGTTCTGAAAAGTATATAATCCCAGTTGATGCTAAGATGATGTTGCCATATTTTATTAAATCGCGTGGTTGAGATTTTATTTGTTTCTTAGAGGAACAAAAAATAATTTTAGATGTAAATTTACTCCAAGTTGTTGTCAAGGAAAATAATAATAATAATAACTAGGAAAATTTTCCTACCTATAAGGTTATATATAAATATTTTAGTATATGTTTTATTTATTTAAACTTTTTTTTAGTATATTTTTTTTGAAGGAAAATTTTCCCAAAAATTAGAGTCGCTCTCCTAAGCTGGTCACCCCACTTTACTAGTTCTGAAAAGTATATAATCCCAGTTGATGCCAAGAAGATGTTGCCAGATTTTATTAGATCGCGTGATTGAGATTGATTCATTAGTTTCTTAGATAAAAATCAAAACTAATTTTAGATGTTAATTTACTCCATGGTTGTTGCCAAGGAAAAAAAAAAAAAACGAACTAGGAAAATTTTCAAACCTATGAGGATATATATTTTTTAGTATATGTTTTATTTACTGAAACTTTCGTGGAATAATTCCTCATTGGAGGTTTGTGTGTGTGTGTGTGTGTGTGTATAATATATATATATATATATATCGTTGGGTTCAAGCACATAATAAGCTGCACTAGAGCTTTCGCTGAAGTCGATGGCTCACCTAGAGCTTTGGAGGGTGATATAGTTCCTTTGTTTATAACATTTGTCAGTCTCATGCTTGATTTGCTGAAAGTTTGTTTTCCATTTAAAAAAGAAAAAAGGGTCCTCTGTAACAAAAATATTCAAGAAGAACACAAAATAGAGAAGAGAACGGAAAGATTTAACATCATTTAATAATATACCTAAATTAACGGATTAGAAGAAAAGATAAAAAAAAAAAAAAAAACTTACTGATAAGAAGCACTAATATGAACACATATAAGTGCAATTTATTACAATTATATAATTGGATAAGCTACTTAATGATATTATATCTTCTTAAACCGAAAAATTTTCTAAAATTAAAATAAGGGTGGGTCTATTGACACCTCTTATTTATTTTTTCCACCCACTTTTTAAAACCACGTAACAAATTAATTTTAAAATTGAAAAATTATTTGTTCCACTCCTTAATTTTCTCAAATGCCCTTATAACTAAATATTTTTCTTATTTCTCCACCCACTAAGTCTTAATCTCCTATACATTTTCACTAAAAAAAAAAAAAAAAAACAATGACGTTTTGTTTTTTGTTTTTTTTGTTTTTTTGCGATGAGGATTTTTTTTTTCTTTTTTCTTTTTGAGATATCCAATATGAAGTTTTCGTCGGCTTATATTTTAAAAGTAATTTTCAATTAACGAATTCCCATATTTGTTTAAAAATAATATGCCTTTTCTATTACTTTTAAATTTTTTCAGTTGGGAGCATATATATTACTTGTCTGAAAAAGTGAAGAAATTAAAGATTTTATTAAAGTGACAGAATATTTGTTAAATGATCTACAAACCCACTTATAGTATAGACACAATAATTCAAAAACTATAATGGTATAAAAATTATACGAATTCGTGTTATTTTGGTGAAAGATGTGTATTTTTTTTCGATATATATCGGTTATCCTTCATTTTATTTATTAAAAAAAAAACATTAGACTGTAGGAGAGAAAGTGTAGGAGAACCTAATAATATCGTAAATAGTTTAAGTAGAAGATTGGAATTTACCTCTAATTAAAAATATAAAATGCATAACCCTTAGTGATATTTATGACTAAATTTTAACTAGTTGGAAGTCTCCTGAAAAAAAAAAAAAAAAAAACTGTAATTTTTTGGGAAATCAAATAACTTAGTTGTAAGGACTTTTTGGGAAAATTAGTAGGTGAAACAAGTAATTTTTTAATTATAAAATTAATTTGTTAGGTGATTTTAAAAAGTGGATGAGAAAAATAAAATTTGAGATGTCAATAGACGCAGGCTTAAAATAAATATTAAACTCCTAATAACATAACTATAAATAAAAAAAACTATAAATAAAATATTGACTTTCTGTAATACACTATCAATTGTAAATTTTTTTTCTGTGTATCATCATTCTCCTATTACTACATACTGTTTAAAAGCTACGCGGAGAGACTTGATTATGCAGAGTCCGAATTTGATGTCAAGAAAAAAGAAATTAAATATTTGGAAATGAAAATAATAACACATTTACTAAATAAAAAAGTTATTAACAGGAGGGACATAGTTTTTTGCGAATGCAGGACATTAGTTTTTAAGTGGTTGACAAGTATAACACATTTTTTTTTTTTTGATGTGGTTACAAGCTGGATTTTACTTATTTCACAATATTTTCAACAAAAAAAAAAAAAAATCCGGAAACATGTTTTAAAACCTTTTATGATTTTGCTACGTACTATTGTCAAATTTACAGACCGCGTATCGTACGAACTAGGCTTATGTTTTCAATTTTTTTTAGATAGAGTTTAGATTGAGAGAGAGAGAGAGAGATTTGTTTAATGTCTTAATTTAATTTCAATTAAATTATATATTTTTTATTGGTTTTTATAAAATTAACAAAAATTATAATTAATTTTTAAAAAATAAATTAAATCCAATATAAAAATTTTAACTACAACCAGTGATCTAATCGGAAGTTTACTTATTTATGTGTTTTAATGTAAAAACTGTCGTAGTTTAAATAACTTTCTCAAAATGCAGATACATGACAGTTAATTTTGTTAGTCAAACAAATAGTCATTGTATAGGTTTTTTTTTTTTTTTTTTTTTGATAAATACTTACCTTAAATCCGCAATTTTGTTATCCAAGGACTTAAGATGGAGACCTTTGACCACCTTAGGCTTTGAAAGCAGCTGCCTTTTTTAACCAACGTGGGTTCAAAGCCACGCCCAAACCATACTGGAAACGTCCTCTCTCTCTCTCTCTCTCTAAAATAAAGCCAATAAAAGCCCCCCACCAACTTTGTCTCTCCCTCCTCTTCTTAAAAACTCTCTCCTTTCAATTTCATTCACAAAAGAAAACACCCATTTAACATGCCTCATAAAACTTCACCACCGTCAAACCACCGCACTTTCTCTCTCCTCCTCCTCCTCTTCCTCTTCCTCTTCCTCTTCTCCCCCTCCAATGCCGCCGCCGAACCACAACAGCGCTTCAAAGAAGCTCCCAAGTTCTACAACTCCCCCAACTGCCCCGTCCTCTCAAACGAGATCGACTTATCAAACTCCACTTGCTCAAACGACGACGACGCTGATGGCTTCTCCGTCGTCCACGTGGCGATGACACTCGACACAGCCTACCTCCGTGGCTCAATGGCGGCGATCCTCTCCGTCCTCCAGCACTCCTCCTGCCCGGAGAACATCCGCTTCCACTTCGTCGCCTCCTCCGCCGCCGACAGGGACTCCCTCCGGTCGACCCTCTTCGGTTCCTTCCCTTACCTGAAATTCCAAATCTACCCCTTCAACGACGCCGCCGTCGCCGGTCTCATCTCCACCTCCATACGCGCCGCCCTCGACTGCCCCCTCAACTACGCCCGCAACTACCTCGCCGACACCCTCCCCGCCTGCGTACGACGCGTCGTCTACCTCGACTCCGACCTCGTCCTCGTCGATGACATCGCCAAGCTGGCCGCGACCCCCCTCCACGACGGCGTCGTCCTAGCGGCGCCGGAGTACTGCAACGCCAACTTCAAGTCCTACTTCACGCCGACGTTCTGGGCCAACCCGTCGCTGTCGCTGACGTTCGCCGGGCGGCGCGCGTGCTACTTCAACACCGGCGTGATGGTGATGGACCTGGAGAGGTGGCGCGTGGGCGCGTACACGGAGAAGATAGTGGACTGGATGGAGCTTCAGAAGAGGATCCGGATCTACGAGCTGGGGTCGTTGCCGCCATTTCTGTTGGTGTTCGCCGGGAAGATAGCGCCGGTGGACCACCGGTGGAACCAGCACGGGCTCGGAGGGGATAATTTCCGTGGGCTTTGTCGGGATCTGCACCAAGGCCCAGTTAGCCTGCTTCACTGGAGCGGGAAGGGGAAGCCGTGGGCCAGGCTCGACGCCAACCGGCCTTGTCCGTTGGACGCTCTCTGGGCTCCGTACGATTTGTTACGGACGTCCTTCCTGCTTGAGAGTTGAGTCTTAACCACCTTAATTAATTAATTAATTACCTCAATTTGACGGTAATTTCCTTTTTTTTTTTTTAAATTTTTTATTCCCTTTTGATGAGAAGTTTTGAGGGTTTTTCTTTTTGTGGCGTATGTGCATGTATACAATTCGATGCTTACAAAAAAAAAAAAAAAAGATCATTTATTAGCGTCCTCCTTTGAGATGAGATGACTTGAAAAAGAGGGGAAAAAAAAAAAAAAGAATAAGGAAAAAGTCATGAGGTCGTTAATTTTGTACATTATATACAGACATTAATTAACAGACCTTATAATTACAATAATATTTGTTTCGACTTCTCTTCTTTTTCTTTTTCTTTTTCTTGTCGTTTTTTTGTTTCTGTACTCTTCTAATGGCACATTCTCCGCACTCAAGTACAAAGGATAACAATTTTACGTTTATAATTATTTTCAAAATATATATATATATATATATGCATATCTCTTTCGTGAGGTGTGCTTCGTGTGGTCAGATTGGTCTGTCTGAATATTAGACATATGGTTAGTTTCTTTTTTTATTTGAAATAAATTAATATGTTTTATTATTGTTTTTATTTGCTAAGCAGTTAAAACTTGTAAACAAACCAAACTAGCTTATTGGTTTCCAATTAAAACCATATACGAGATACTATTTTGAATGGTTTTCAAATATTGAAGTGATTTTCAAATATAATACTCAAAAATATTTATTAATTAATAAGAAAAATGTATTCGTAAAAATGCTCAACGAATTCACGAGTTTAGATACCGATAGATTGAGAAATTTGCAAGATTATCAAAAGATACGCATGTAGTTAGTGGCTACTTTATCCTGATCGTATGAAAGTACACTAGTAGTACACTGACATGCAACCAAAAAAAGTTATTAAAAAAAAAAAAAAAAAGAAAGCAAGATTTTGGACCTTTTTTTTTTTTCTCTCTCTCGTGAATTTTACTTTTAGTATATATAATACATGAATTGAGAAAGGTTTAAGATGTGTGATATCGTTATATGGTGACAAGACAATTACCCAAATCAACGCAAAATAGATTCCCAGCTTTTCCTTGATTTGCAATTTTTTTTTTTTCCTTTTTATGTAAATGTTTACAGTTTAATTTGTTTTTGAGTTCTCGTATGCGTATCTCTTGTCTGGAGAAAGCAAAACATGGCTTTGAGAGTGTTTGACCAAACATATATAAATATATATTATATAATATATGTGTTTATAAATTGCCTTTTGTTTTGAATATAGCGTGAATCATGATTACAGGTCTCTATGATCTGCAACTAGGGTTACCTAATTTCTTCTTTTCATATATGGAAACTGTAAAAACAATGATTAACTTCTTGAGATACCGTTTCTGGCTTAAAAAATTAGAAAAAAAAATTATTCTTATTCAGTAGTGCTAACGAGGAAATTCTGGCTTTTTTTTTTTTTTTTTTGCTTTCATGGAAATGAAAGTCAATAAATTTCTTCTATTTTTGCCTCCTAATTATTTGACTTATAATTTTCTTAATTTTTTCAGTAAAAGTTAAATTTATTGTTGTGATCATATCATCAATTCTTCTTCTTCTTCTTTTTAAATAAATTTGGAGATTAGAAAATTTTTGAGTTCTGTGCATTATGATGACATAATGCATGAAATTACTGATATATTATGCATGTAATCACATGATATTGTTAATAATAACTTCTTTGTCATTCAAAGCAGAAAAAATATGAACAAAGTGCCATGGAGATCATAGGATTATATTACTCTTCCCTTCCCCTATTTATAATATAAATTAATTTCCTTCATTTAGTTCATCCTTTATACCCTATGAAATTAAAAAACAAATAGTTTGTGTAGGAGCTGATCTCAGGTGTTTGCAAAAAAAAAAAAAAAAAAAAAAAAAAAAGTGAAATTTAACATCGTGGCAGTATCAAATATATTATTGATATATATTTATATAAACATACGTATTTGAGATCAAATATATTGAAATGACATTTTAATTTTTAACGCTCAAGAGGAATAATATATTAAACAATGGAATTCTCTAGGCGAGAAGATCTTGGTGAGTAAAGTTTGAAAATAGAAGTTTGTCGGTGGCGCCTCTAGCTTCGATCCATGATTATAAGACTTCTTCAAATAGAGTGTTCTTCGACCAAAGGTTTTTGAACAATATTACCTGACTAACAGTTTCTATTATTTTCTTCCTCGGAAAAAATAATAGTAAAATTGGTATTATATATGTGTGTATAGTAAGAAATAAAGAAATAGGATATATATAGTTAATGGTCCTTGTAGTCAACCATGCTTTCATGTTTAAAACTTTTCTTATTTGGTGAGCTCTTGATAATCCCCCTCCCCACCACAAAAAAAAAAAAAAAAAAAAAAAAAAAAAAGACTAAACTAGTAATAAATAGTGTTATATACACACACACACACACACACACAGAGTTCTAGGGCGGAGTTCTCGTATAAAAAGGTTTTAATGGGCCAGAAAAAATAGGTTCATGATAAATAAAATGAAAGAGAGTTCTAGGGTGGAGTTCTCATATAAAAAGGTGTTAATGGGCCAGAAAATATAGGTACATGATAAATAAAATTAAAGATAACTTTCTACTGTTATGTAATTGTATCTGTTAATTATTTTAATAATTTTTTACAGTTAGGGAAAATTGGAATTCTATTAAGAAAAGAAATTGGGAGGTAAAAATCAAAGGAAATGTCCCTACTCATTAACCTATGGTTTACCCTCTTAAAGGTAGAGCATTCAAGATCTTATCGAGAAAAACAAATAATATTTTAGTCATCCCATCAAATAACCGGTAGTGATTTTTTTGTTATTTTTCAATTTATACTTTTTTTTTTTTCATGTATATATGTTCTTTTTGTTGAAACTTGACAAACCTTTAAGGCTAAATAAACCGTCCAAAGTAGTACTCAGTTACCAAATATTGCTTATACAATACATGTATCTACGAACGTACTAAATACTAGATTTCGTTTTCCTACACTCCCGCCGGGAAAAACGAAGCAAAAAGTGTTGGAGATATAAATCATTAATTAACAGTAGGCATTCTAAAGCCTTGGAAACATCATTAAACATCAGTACTAAACATTGATTAATAAGATGTAGATCTATAATAACTTTTATTAATTACTTCTCGGAGACATCCAAGGCTGAAAAATGGAATTAAGTACGCCGCTGGACAATCCAGTCTCACTTGCTGCGATATCTCTGGCGTGTTTGGGGATCGATCTATGAGAGTTGCAGTATTAATCAGCTATCACAGCAGAGACCTATTAGGTCAACTTTGTTGGGTTTAAATATATGTTATTACGATTTGATTTCAGACGTTAAAGTATTCATTTAAAAACCTTTGTGTAGATTCTCTTTTGTCAACTTATCTTTAATCTTTCTTATATAAGAAGCAACAAATCTGACGTGGGGTAAGTAAATGTATTAATTTAATTATTAGGTAACCTCAAAAAAAAAAAAAAAAAGGATCATTAGTATTTTCATATTTTACTAGAGAATTATACCATATTTTAGTAGCAAAAACTATGGATTTGTTTGGCAGATGTTTCCTGGAAGATGATTTTTCGGCTTCTTGGGTCCAAAAATTACTTATGTAAGTATTTGGAAGATTTGTCGAAAGAATCTGCAATCTCTATAAATTGTTTTGTGTCAAAACTAGAAAATATGTCTTAAAAAAAAAACTCTTTTGAATAGACTTTAAAAATTGTGTCATTTAAATATTACAAAACTTCATTTTAATATTTTTATTACGTATTAGAAATCTTTAAAATTAATTGAACTTCATATACTCTTTTAAAAAAGTGATTTGCAAAACTTAATAAAAACCACAACTTTTACTTTTTTCTTCTATTTATTAAAACCAAAAGCAAAAACATTTTCAAACAAGCCCTATCACAATTTGTCTTAATCCACGCATCGAGGAAGAAAAATCTTACACTGACAAATTATATATTGGCATGTATATGCTACTTTAGTTTTTCAGTCATTTTCATCTAATAAAGCTTGTTACGTTTTAAACCTAAAGTTTCAGTACTTTTCATACTACAATTTGAAATATATATATATATATATTTCTTCTAAACTATATGAACCATTAAATGTTTGGGTTCAAGATGACAGTCAATTAACTAGTAGATATTTCAGGTTACGCAGCAAATAAAGCCAAATATTGATACCGTGAAGAAAGGGTTTCTTCACCGACCAGAAAGAGACTGAAGTTTAGACTTGCTAGAGGTTGTAAAAATGTATTAGAGTGACCAACAATCAATATAAGTAGGATGTGGGGTCCCCTTTAAAAAAAAAAAGAGTAGGATATGGGGCACGGGACTTATTGGATCCTTCGTCCAAAATTATCTCCAACCAATTACAACTTTACACCTATTGGATTAACTTTTATAAACTCTGCTTAATTTATTCACGTCTAAAAGGACACCCCACGGCCCCCCTCTATTTTCTGGATTGAACTTTTGTATCTTTTTTATTCTTATTATCTTTCATGTCTCTTCGTTACATGTTAATTAAAATATCATATGAATTTAAAAATCATGACACTAGTTAAAAGATCTTATTAATTTATTAACGTATCACGATATTATTAGGGTGTCATGAAAAGGTCATGAAAAATGAGATATATGAGTTAAATCTCTATCATTGTCATGTCTGTCTTTTATCTTTGGGTTGTGTTAAATCTGCTGTGATATGTTTTTTCTTTTTGTACTGTGGTAAATGAAAATGGCTCCTACTCACATGCTTGCTTAGTCTAATTTAGTCTGTTTAATTTGTTTAACAGTCCATAAATTTTCTTAAGCAATGGTATAATAGTAGTACTTTCAACAGATTTTGATTTGGCTGAACAACTTTTAAGGCCAACAAGAAAAATAAGAAAAAAGCAAACAAGAAGGATAATCTCTATTGCACATAGCAGAAAATTTTAAGGACTGCTCTTTGAACCTTTCTCTTTCTTGTCAAAATTTTGTGGACAAAAAATAAAAAATAAAAAAAAAAGAAAAAAAAGAAAAAAAAAACTTCAGAGGATTGAAAGTGAAGAAGAAGGATGATCAGTCTGTGGCGGTGGAGCTAGATTCTTGTTTAGTTTGTTTTTTGTTGTTATAATTGTGGGTGACAGAAATAGGAGTTAATAATTTTGGTTCTTTGTTAAGTTAAAATTATTGAACAAGTTTTCACGTTTTAATTGGTTTGACACCATGTTTTTTTAAAAAAATTTTAGATCAAGGATATGAATCCGTGTGCATACATTGAACTTGATTTTTTTTTTTTTCCAAAAGGAACTTTAGACAGATCATAACTTGAATTCGAATGCATATTTTTTTGTTCGGTATGATGGATAGTTTGATGGAAAGAAAGGGATGGAAAAAAAGGAGAAGGGAAAACTCTTTGGATACTTGTTTGATAGAAAAAAAAAGAAAAAGAAAAAAGAAAACAATGAAAAAAAAAAAAAAAAGAGAGAGAGATTTTTAAGTCATGGATTCCACCTTATTTTTTCAAATGTTAATGGATTATAGAAATGAAAATATACTATTCATGACTTGACTGTAAAGGACAATTTTGACCTTTTACTGTCTTTTTGATCTTTTTTTATTTATTTTTTATTTTTTTAATCTTTTGTATTCTATAATTTCTACACCCAATTAATGGGTAAAATTCATGAGTAATGTTTCATCTTTTCTCTCACTTTAACTTCTAATTGCAAACAAGTGAAGGTAAACTCTTCTTGTTTCCTTCTCTAAATATCATAAAGAAAAAATAATTTGCCTTATGTCATTCTTATTTTCTATTACCTCCATAATTCCTTTCTATCCTATTTTCTCTTCTTCCTATATAGCTACCAAACACAAGCTTGTTAATCCAAGGGGGAGAGACTAAATGGATAAAGAAGAACAAATTGAGATGAATATCATGGAACTTGTTTTCTTTGAAGAATACAAAAAGGTTAAAAAAATCTAGAAGAGTAAGTATTTGCTTGGTTTTGTTGTCAGTTGGTTAATTAATTAGTTTTTTTTTTCCCCAATCATTCATGTAACAAGACACATGTTTACTCGAATTTCCATATTTGAGTTCCTCTTAGAAATCAAGATGAAGCACTCATGAGATCATGGAGTCATGACAACTCACAATGAATGATATGGAGGATCAATTATTATGGGTTAATTAGTTCCCAAATGGTTGCTTAATTCTCTTAATATTATACTTCCTCCGACGCAAGGTCCTCAATTAGTAATTATAAAATATTACTATTTCAATTATTTTATTCACTAAAATGAGTGAGCGAGACAAGGATCAAATTAACAAACGAACTAGTAATTATTAAATTAGATTTCGTAGCAAACTAGACAACATCAAACATAAAATACATTACAGAAGTTCACAATGATTACATAAATAATGTTAAATGCTAATTAAAAATATCTTAACATCTCCTGATTATATTGGACCTGTGTTAATCATTTTATTTCACTCTATTTATAATAATTGGAGAAAAATAATAGTATTAATATGATTCCTGTGATCCCGCCAATGATTTTGTTGGCTTCATATATTTTTTTTTTAAATTGAAAACGCTTCTCATATATATATATATATATATTATTAATCGTTTAAACTAATAAATTTTATAGTGCTGATTGTTGGTTCTAGTGTGGGCGCCGAATATAATAATGACAAAAATAGAGAAAATCATTGATCAAATTGTGGGCTCGCTTTAGTGTACATGTTTGAGATTTTTACTCCCACTTAATTACTAATTTGGATTTTTGTGATGTTAATCACTTTTTATTTGACAATAAAAAAGGATAAAAAAATTTGAAACCATTATATATAGGATAATATTCTAGAGATTTTCTCTTTTTATTTAGGGTATGCCTCAAAAAACCACAAAATTATATGAAAATAGCCTTTAAAAAGACATGTTTATATTTTTTTTATCATCTCTTAACGTCTGTTTGGATTTTTGACCATTCATACTTATTTAATTGAAGGTATAAAAAGAATGAAACAATTACAACTAGGGTAATAAGTCAGTTATATTTTTTGAGTAAGAATCCCACAATTCACCCAAGAAAATATGAGACATTCATTATTGCGCCGATCATTTGTGCAAATTGAGGTAAACCTTCCAACAACAAAATGCATTAATATAATTTTTACATAATCCAGAAGCAAGAGTTTCATTAAGCTGGTGCTAGTTGAGTTTATGTTTTGCATCGTAAGTAATATCTAGATAGGAGTCAGATTAGTCTCAGTTTAGTGAAAAACAAAAGCCCTAACTTGTTTTAAGACAAGTAACTAAAAACAGTGAAAGTGAAGATTCTTCATTTATTTAAAAAAAAAAAAAAGATTCTTTACATTTTATGTAAATATTAGTAAGATAAAAGGGTGTGATTTAGTGTTGTACGGATATCCACCGAAGGATTCAAGTGGGGTGTTGAGCTTGATCACTCTCCTAAATAAGATTCTGGTCAAAACCAATCCAATCGTGACCGTTGAGATATTTGGACTTGGATATACGTACATAACCTATCTTGAGGTCATCAGGATATGCGACTCTCTATCTAATTTTTACCTCTTTTTTCCTTGGAACAAAAAAATAAAAAATAAAAATAAAAAGTGTTCATTGGATCAAGCTGATCTCTTGGGCTCTTGGCCAGTAAATCTCTGAGTTGAATAAGCCAAGTACTGCTTTTGTTGAGAGTAGACAAGAACCCTGTTTTATTCTGGAAAAGAGAGAACATGCCATTTAAATGAATAGAGGAATTGATGGAGGGGAGGGGGATCAAATACGGCACTATTCACACAGAGTTGTGTTGAAATCGGAGGAACTGCGGAAAGAAATTGAGTGCAAAATTCTGACTAGTTTCCAAGTTGCTTTCGATTCTAGAAGACTAATGTCGTTTTCAATTTTCTGGTCGTTTGTTAGAAATGCTGTCGTTTTTGTACTCCCATTAATTATTCATGAGACGTGTTGCCGTTTCTCTAAGATTTGTTCTAATAATATGTCGTTAGTCAATTTGAAATTCATTCTTCATTCTCGTTTCTGATTAAACATTGTGGTTCATTAATAAACTTTTGTGTTTTAAGTTATCGTCTTTCGCAAGAGTTGTCCTATCGCTGCGAAGACAAAAAGTTATATATATATATATATATATATATGTATATATATTCGCTCACAAGAGTTGTTCTAGTTGTAAAAACAATGCGTTTTTGTTACAAATATAATCGTTTTTAAAATTACCCCCGTTCAATTCTTTTTTTTTTTTTTTTTCAATGAACTGAAAGTGAGGGAATTTGAACTCTATATTTTTAGATAAAATCAATTATGGTATTTTCATTAGATTATGTTTACAATCACCTGCTGTTCAATTCTTATTTGCCTTTTTGAAGTTATTATTGATCGTATGAAAATTTTTGATTTTCTATTTTACTGTCTTTTTATTAACTACAAGTCTTGTCTTTTTCCAAAAGAGTCCTTCGTTTATTTGGTATTGTCCATTTAAGTATTCGACAGTAACAATATTGGTTTTATTTTTCTTTAATTTTCTTCCATTTAAGTATTCGACAGTAACAATATTTTTCTTTAATTTTTGGGCTATTTTTATGATATTCATTTATGTATTTAAAGTTGTTGTCGTTTACATACTTAAAAAAGTAAAAAATTGTAGTGATTTACATGTTCTTTCCTCAAATTATTGTTGACTTTCTAGACTACGTTATTTGGTGAATTGTGTCCTTTTCATATTTGTTGTCGTTTTCTGATTTGTTGAGAAGTGGTTGTTTTGTTTTGTTCTTTGTTTTTTTAATTTTTGTTTGTTTTGCTTTTTTTTTTTTTTTTTTAAAGTAAAATCACTGACCAAATCAAAAAAATTTGGATAGTTTGATATTTAAAGGAAAAATCAAGTCGAACCAAATTATAAATTTAGTCTGTTTAATCTTAACGGTAAAAGAATATTTATATTTTACAAATATTGTAAGTCATCTATCTAGCTACAAAGATAAAGAAAACAACCGAACTCACAAACATATAAAGTTATCCATCCACAAAGACAAAAATAACATCCAAAGTTCACAATCCAACTCTAAAATAGCAAATAACTATAGTCTATCATCCAAATTTTAAAATACGTTCTAAGGCGTAGTACATTCACTGAGAGTTCCGCTGCCGAACTTGGAGGAATTAAGAGCTGTTTAATCCTTTTCCAAATAATTACTATCCCGTCTAGCATACGTGATGTCCTTTCTAAGTTTCTGGTCGTTTTTTACAAGTCATGTCGTTTTTGAATTTATCGTCATTCATCGAACATATCATTTTTCTCAGCGGTTGTATCATTTTTTTTTCTTTCTTTCTTTCTTTTAGAGATGTTTTCACTTTTGCACTTAATATGGTGTTAGCGAATTTGTTGTCTGATGTCGTTTCTAGAGTTTGTCAGTACTTTTACGTTCACTATCGTTTTCTTAACGACATTCACATATTGTTTTTCTTTTCAGCCTTTTTTTTTTAAGTTCTAGTCCTTTTAAAAGTTCTTAATTGCTTATCGCTATTGTATTGTTTAGTTTAGGGCTCATGTTGTCGGTTCTAAAGTTGATGTCGTTTACAAAAATTCAAACGATTTATAACTTAGTAAATTGTTTTAGGGAATATTATTTAGTAATTGTAGGTAGGATTCTTGTTGTTTCCTGAATACGTTGCTTATGGTATTAAAACTGGGCTACCAGTGGTTGTCGTTTTATTTGCTTGTTGTTTTCAAGATTACAATGTTTTTCGAACTTAGTGTCGTTTTATAACTAACATATTTTTACCATTCTTTGCAGGGGTCTATGTTCTTAAAGGTATTGTCGGTTGTATCTCGTGTCCAGATTTGAGGTCGTTTGAAAGATTGTCGTTTCATGAAAACCTTTGCCCCATTAGCTCCTTTCTTTCTTTCTTTCTTTTTTTAATGGATCATTTTGACATTGTTGTTGTCGTTTCACTTTTTTGTTTTAAAAGCTTTTTTATTTTATTTTTTATTTTAAGGATTTCTGTCGTTCGGTTTGTTATCTCTGTCGTTTTTACCTCATCGTGGTAGGAATGGTAAAGTGGTCGTTTCTACAGGCATTGTTGGCTATTGGGTTGCTCTCATTTTGTAACGTCCTTTGGAATTGATTTTGTCGTATCTTTTTGTTGTCGTTTTGCCCAATCATTTCATTTCTCAGTTTTTCTTAATCTATTTTATTTTTCAAGACTTTCTTTTTCTTGTTTTCAAAGGAGGTCGATCGCAGATAATTACATCAAAACTAATACGAAATTAAACATGATTAAGGACAGCAAATGAAATCATTATCACAGTGGGATTTGGGGCAAATACTTAGTAATCAATAAAAGCTTTAGACTAATTAGTAGTTCAGACAAAATTGGCTTCACTTGAGGACATCTTGCTCTACACAATCAAATTCCTTAAAATTCACTCTCACTCTAAAGCCAACAAATTAAGCCCCGACAATGCCCTTGCCCTTGAAGCAAAAACAACAACGTTGGAAAGAGCACTGCTTTTGCACGAACATATGACATATCATCAACTTGATCAACTCAAAAAAAAAAAAAAAAAAAGCAAAAAGCATTATAACAGGTCTAATCGATCTAAAACCGGCGGCAACTAGAAGCAAATGAATTCTTCAATTTTAACAATCAACTCGGGGCGAGACGAGCAATTTTGATCTCTGTCAATGGTGAAATATAATCAGGATTTCGAATGCGCTTTCCTTGCTTCCTCGTAATAGTCCTCGTCGTCTTCTCCAGCTGCACTCCTGTTCGTCTGAAAGTATCTGTAATACATGTACTGCAGTATTATCTGTGATTTTAACTAGTTAAGGAAAAAAAAATTAATTGGTTAATTTGATGAATAATGATTAAATAAAAACAGATTATTCGTTAGCTAATGAGGATACAAATAAGTCAAGCGCCACGCAAACGACAGCATCCAACAACCATGGCATATTTGCTTTGATTCTTTCCCACTCTGTGCTTCTTACAAGTATGCTACAATATTTAACACAAAGAATGAAGTTTTAATTAAGCTTGAAAACTAATTAATTGGTGGGATTATGAAATATCATAATGTGTTAAATAAAAGTTGAACTAAAGAGAAATATTCAGAACCTTCCCACATAAGTTACATTTGCAAGCAGTGCAAAGAGGAACATGAGAGGATTCAAGCCCTGAAAGTACCGTAACATGAAGATCATTCAAATTATAGAAAAACTGATTGATAACTGAAAACAGAAGTATTACAATACAACTTTTTTTTTTTTTTTTTTGGGATGTATAGACATCTTAAATATCAGCTTTTAGATGATGAAAAACAAAAAAGAAAAAAAAAACGATATGAGCCGGGCAAGATCGTTTTTTTGCATCATTTGATATATAAGTTTGTGTTTGGCACTTAAAGTTTTGAAATGTTATTTCTAGAAATTTCATTTCAAAATGAAAGTTGTTTTTGGATTGTCGTTTGGGAGAGAGAAAAAATTAGTATGGCGTAGATTTCAAAGCAGAGGAATTTTTTTGGAATCATTTAAAACGTTGTGCCAAACACGGATTTGAGCCGCTCATATATGTCAAAATAGAAAAAAATGATGTAATGTAACCTTACTAAAAGACGAGACAAGCGTAAATAAAATCAAACACGTACCTCAACACTTCCTCTTTTGATCTGGCCAACAAAAACAGTAACCAAAGTTGTTAGAACATGAAAGGAGAAAAAGGCAAGAAAATAAATGTGCCTATATGTATATATATATATATATACAGAGAGAGAGTATTGAAAAGATGACAATTACTAAGTAAAGATTACGACTTACATTTAACCATATCTGTGGGAGTCGACCACCCATGTAAATGGCAGCCATCATCCATCCTAACCATTGACCATATACAGTATGGTTCTCACCTCCACTCTCCTGGCAATATTATATGTGTATATATATATATATATATATAAACAGAGAGAGAAAGAGAAAAGTAAAGCAATTTTTTTAGAGAAAAAAACAATGGGCACCAGCAGTAATAAAAAAAATATATATATATATATATAGAGTTCGGGTAAGATCTAGAAAACCATACGTGTAAGAGTAGTTTCCTAGCAGCAATTCCCACGGTATACTTGCGTCAAGGCGTTACTTTTCAGGGGCAGGTACACTGATGTAGCAAGAAACGTTCCATAACCTGCCTGAAAAATGTGAAACCACAACAAACCCAAAAGTTTATTAGATCACGTAGCCAAGATTAGAACAACTACTAGCTTTGGTTATATCATTCTCACACTTCTACGAAACTAGGGATGATTTTTTAAAATTGATTTTGTTGGCTCCAAACAAGGTGATTACGAGATTGCTGATGTTGACCGGCACATTAGTGTTCTTCTTCTTTTTTTTTTTTCTTTTTTTTTTTTTTTTCAAAGGTTATAAGCAAAGTAATAATGTGAGACATCTATGATATGACAATTTTAACTAGATTGAAAAGCGAGTCACTGAATTGATGATTCTTGAGCATGATCATGAACCTGAAAAAAAAATTAACTTCAAAATGGCCCATATCTGTTTGGAATCACTACACAAAATTAGACTCTGTTTCAAGATTTTCTGCTAACCAAAAAATTTGGTTGCGGAAATGACGTTCACGGTCAAAATTTAGATGGACAAGTTAAATAAATTCCATTTCATAATGATAAAAAAACTTTCAACTTTTTAAGCACCGACTCACACGTAATAGATATAATTAATTGGTGCAGCAATATTTTAAACACTTACCAATAAAAGATCGATAACTCAAATGTCACAACTTAAAAATTGTGATTAAAATTGATGTTTCTAATATTTAAGGTCCATTTACCGATTTGGGAATTAGGCGAGGTTGAGTGGGAGATTTGTCCGTGGAGCGACGTGGAACAATAGCCTCATCTTCCGAAGAGGAGTCACTTTCAACGGCCATCGCTGAAGGACCACTTCTAGCGGCCCTCAGATATGTCCGAAAGGGAGGAGTTCCACTTCCAGCCAGTGATCTTGCTGACCTGTAATGTACATTTCAACCAGTACCATTAACCGTAATCCTTTCATCATGCCCAACACCCAAAAAAAAAAAAAAGAAAAGTTAAATGCTTGTTTGTCCAACACCCCATTTCAACTTTAAAAAAAGTTTTTGTATTTTTCTCAAAAAGTTTTTTGTATTTTCTGAAAATTCAAAAAAATTTACTATTACAACTAAAATATTTCAATTCAAACTAACCAACCAAACGGACCCTTAATACTATATTGATTATTTTCTTTCGTCTCACTGTGTCAGCAGATTATTCTACTAATTTCGATAGCTAGCTTGGTAACCGTTAATAAAAGTACGTCTATATTTTTTTTTAGTGCTACAAACAAATTAATCTTAGGAAATTCTAATGTAGAACTAATCGAATACATACGTATAGTAGAACTCTCTCCGGGGAGTACTTCGAGTGCTTGGAATTGGAATGCCCGATCCAGCCGACTTGGAATTCGAAGGTTTTCTTTGATCTTCTTCATTCTGAAAGTGTGATAGCAAAATTATATATAAATTAATGGTTAATCATATTCACGCTTGTACTCCTGTTTGACACCCCGTTTTAACTCACGTTTCATATTTTATTCTAAGAGAGCTACATGGCCGTACCGATTGTCGTTCAGTAGTCTTACGGCGTTTACACCATCCATAGATGTGGTCATAGTATATACTCTGCAGTACCAATACTACAGTACTTGTTGTGTAAAGCTGCAAAAATGAATATAATATTAACAAGAGATGAACTAAATTAATTGCACGAATATAAATATCTTTTTGTTCATTACAAGTTGCAATTTGATTTGGACTTTTGATGTTGAATGTCAAAAAAAGCTTTTTAATTAATCGGAGGAAAACAGAGTTCCCCAAAAAATCATAAAATATTGTGGCCTGGCCCCATTTGGGCTGAGAAATGCAAAACCTTAATGCAATCTTTGACTCAACTACAACATTCCAAACAAATCCTAGAACTAGACTTTAGACAAGAAAAAACATTCTAGTAATTAAGTGTAATTGTCCAAAAAAAAAAAAAAAAAACCGTTCATTTGCGATTATAAAACAGAAATATAGAAATTTAGATTTACAAAGCCAGATCAAAGCACTGCTTTTACCAGAGCTGTATAGTACTGGGTTGGCAACTGCATCCAAAAAGATAACATATTAGTGTCACTAATTAAGAAACATATACGCACATGTATATGCTGATATATACAGAAATTGAAGAGATTTCTGACAAAGGAAAAAAATCACATGGTGGTGTGATCAGAGCCAACCGTCTCTGGCGGTTTTGTGGACAACAGAAATACTAAGTGAACAAAAGACTCACCGTTGCTGGTTCAAGAAGACAACCCACCAGATTAAACACATCTCTGCAATCAACATAGAAAACCCAGAAAGAAAAATGTGAACAAATTATATAGAAGATACATATTAATTTTCATAAATCTATACATGCAATTCATAGATTTGTATGTGTGCGTGTGTGTGTGTTTGTGTATATGTAGACATGGATATAAAAACGAACCCAGCAACCCAAGTGAGGAGAAAAGCAAGAGAGACACCATGGCTGGACTTAGTGCGGAAGTTGGTGATGATCTGTGGGATCTCCGCCACACCCCAACACACCAAACTTATGAGCCCAAAACCAAACGACAAGTCGTCTTTCACATTGCAAAGACAGTCTTGAAAGTATTTCTCAACCCACCTAACACATGCCTTGTTCTCCTCTACACAATAAGACTCTGGCATTCTCTCTCTCTCTCTCAAGGCTCTTGAGGTTTGTGTTCTGTTTTACAGAGGAAAACAACATAGGAATGACAATATTAAATACTAGGTATTACTTCTCTCGATTTAGGCCCACATTTTTGTTTTTGTCCTTTCTTGGGGGCAAAATCGTAATTTTGGGAAGATGTACCAGTGAAAAGGTAGTGAATAACATGTGGTATACGCATATTCTTACATCTGATGCGATTTTATCTCATCATGTGATTGTTTGGAAGGACATGAATTGGATAAAAGTTATGAACGGAGGATATCTTTTGTGGTTCGCATATTCTTGCCCTCTAGCTACTCATCCCATTGGACGGCCCAGATCACTTCTGTTAACACACACACACACACACACATATATAGAGGTATAATAACAGGGTAAATGCATGAAGATATGTACAAAAGATGTCATTAACATGTGGACATCTTTTGCAGAGACATCAGTTTCTGTAATTATTGTTCTTTGCTTTCGTTTCACCGCCTCACATATCATATATATATATATATATATAGTCGCACAGCATGATTGTATCATCTATGTTTTTGTGTGTAGGTATATTTATGTATAAGATGTATCTCTGTAAACGTGCTTAATTCGAAGATTAAACCAATATTTGTAAGTGAACGGTTTGCTTCACTTTCTTCCAAGCATTAAAAGGGAGATTTTTTTTTTTTTTTTTTTTTTTTTTTTTTTTTTTTAAAGAAAACTCAAGAGGTCGATCTGTTTAGCTAGCTAGCTAGCTAGTTAACTGCATCCACTAAAGTGTAGAGAAATATTATATTTGAAAAACAATTGGTTGAAACATATGATCCATTTGGAATCTTCTTATCTATATATATATATATATATATATATATATATCAGGAGTCATTCCTGTGCGTTGCATCTTAAATCTTTATGTAAAATTAAAGAAAAGAAATCAAAATGGTCTACCTCTTTTTTTTTTTTTTTTTTCTCTCTGTAAAAAGGTATGCACTTTCTGATATGGTCTTTATTATTATTATAGAGTACTGCAAGTTGGTAATTTTGCAAAAAATTAATAGGAAATTTAACATCGATCCAATATCTACAAGACTATTGCATTACCGTCTTGACTTATTGGCGATATTATAATTCTCCCGTTTTCTCTTAATCTTATTAACCTTGGAATTAATTAGATTCAAGGATTTTTTGTAGAGCTTTTTATCTTATATTTTTAACTTTTCTAAAAATTACTTCTGAAAATACTTAAATAATTTATTGAAGAGCTTTGGCTCTGCGGAGAGCTGCTAATAAAACCAGCAAAAATATGACTTAAAAAAAAAAACCCTCTTGTAAATAAACATTTTAATTTATATTAAGAATTTCAGTATAACACACTATCAAATTCATTCTAATATTTTTGTTGTTAATTTGTCAATTTTAAAGTCATTTTGTCCTAATAAATTCTTTTCAAATATAATTTCAAACACTGACTGAAAAGTCGAACTATTTTCTTATCTTCATCCACTCATTAAAAACAAAAGCATTCTATGCCAAACCGGTCTTCAGTAATGGGGTACCAATTTTCCTTAAAAAAAGGGGTTGCTTTATTACTTCATAGGTATAGTCTCCTTTTTGCCTAACCTTTTTCTTTTCAGTAATAAAAGGCTTCATAATATGGAATTAATTGACTTCAGAGTCTTCTAATCTATACCCTTATTTAAAAGGATGAAAGGCACTAAAATAGTGTCTTTTGTCTTTGTCTCCCATTATGTTATGTGACAGGTCCTGGACCCCATATGATATTTTTAAATTAAAAAAATAATTTTTAAAAATTAAAAATGATAATTTTTAATTAATTTGTTTTATTTTTTGTTTTGCTTGATTTTGTTTCATTTGTCTATTACGCACGGGTGCTAAACTCGTCATGTGGCAATTTCAAACAAAAAACTATTATTTTTTAGTTTTTGTTTTGTTTTATTTTATTTGTCTATTCCGTATGTGTATTCAACTAGTAAAAAGTGAAAAGATATATATTCCGACAATATTTGACGCTTATTGTGACTTGTGAGTGAGACGTTAACGGTGTGTGGAACAACCAAACAAAGATTTTTTTTTTTTCTTTTGGCTTGAACCGTAAAGGTCTTTTCATATTGCTTACTCTTATGGTCCTATCCGATCTTAATTAGCTACTTTACACCACGATTGATCATCATTAGCAGCAAATTGAAGTGGCTATAGACTTGTAATAAAGCTAGTAATCCGCAACTTAACTTCTAGATCCAGTATTCCTACCAAAACGAGTATAGCATGGTGAACCGAGCCAAAATTCTGGCAAAGTTCATGAATGAAAAAACCCATGAAGTGGTTTAAAGTTCAATCTAAAATCAGCTGAACCTAGCCCCCATAGTGATCCAGGTTCATGCTCCAAAAAATCCCCATCCCAACAAACATCTTCTGCTAGCTAGTACGTACTCCTCTGTATGAAATGCTAGAAATTAAATAAGCGAGCTCGTTTAGATATATATATATATATATATATACCTGTTCCTAGGGCGAAAAATACATGTATACACAGTGGCTTTATTGTTAATATTCACAACTACGTGTCCTTTTTCTAAATCTCAATCCGCATGCTGACGTGGCGTTAACGCGAGAAGTTTTGTTCTAAGCGTAAATCATTTTCTTTCGTTGTCCGACAACAACATGAGATAAAGCAAAGGAGAGAGAAAAGTTACGTGGAAAGATGAGAATGAATCAAAAACCTCAACGGATACTAATCCTGAGAGAAAAAAAACGACAAAAAATGAAGAAACGGCGACGGCCCGCTGCAACCTGGATGATGATATTGGGGTACACGCACGTCGTGTTTGCATGTTTATCCGATGCTTAGTGTCCATTGCCATGCTGTAATTTCTATATATCGAGACTTCTTTTTCTCTTTCTTTTTTCTTTAAATTTGGTTTGGGTCGTCTTCACAGGAACTCATGAAGTCGGGCAACAGCACAAAGGCTAGCTGTTGTATCACAGGCCTGTCTTTCTGATCTCTTGACATGCGGCAATTCCTGGTGTCTGACTGTGACGTTTAAAATTATAAAATGTATATATATATAACTGAAATATACACAAATATTAAAATATAATGAAGAGTGGGAGTAACGAGCGGCTTAGATCTCTGCATATAAAAAAACATATAATTATTATATATGTAGCATATGTCTATCCAGACAAAAATAAAGTGAATGATAGCTTTTTTTATCACCACCTTAGTTTTAATACAAAGAAAAGACTTCATTATTTCCTTTTCTGTCTCTATTTTTTAAAACTGTTCCCCAATTCTTATCCGGTTTAGAGTAAAGTTCCACGAGATCCGTTTACGCGGAAAATATTACCATCTTTAGCTTTTTTATTACGATACGAAAGAGTAATTATAATATTTTGTTTTATTCCCTCTATCTTTCTCTCTCTCTGCCTAATCTCTCTTTCTCTTCCAAGTGGAAATGTCTATGTCATTCCGATAGATACAGCTGACCTCCTCGTAATAACAAGCCAGCTAGCTTTTGCACGTATAAGCCTCTCACGAAGTCCTTTTTTTTTTTTTTTTTTTTTTTAAATTGCTTTTGGCATGTAATTGTGTGTGTTACATGGTCACGCACAATATAAAAGCGCACGTATATAATTTACCCAAAAAGAAAAATAAGATAATGGAAGTCGTAAACAATATAAATACACACACACAATATATAAATTCACGAATCAATATTAAAGGGACACCTTACACGGTCATGTATAATTTACCAAAAAGATAAGAAAAAATGAAAGTTGCAATATGGAATTTATTGTGAAAGCTTGTAAGGGACCGTAAGTCTTTTCTCCGTGTCTGTTTCTCTTATCATTTCGTAGCCAAGCAAAACTTTCTTAAGTCTCAAAGGAGTGCGCTCGTAATTAGTTCATTGCAAACTACATAGTTTTACACATGAAGCGTGTGTGTACATAACATGATTAAATGTATATATGTAAAGCATAATATCGAGCGTTCTTCTTTCTCAAAAAAAAAAAAAAAAAAGAGGAAAAAAAATCCAGTGTTCGCAATAGTCTTCTTCTTCTTCTTCTTTTTCTCTCTCTCTCTCTCTCTGTGGACCAATCGATTTTAAAACCATACTTTCCCAAGCCATGATCATTATCGCCTTTGTTGGTCATATTTTAATGTCGGATAGCTTGGCACACATATATATATATATATATATATATGTATGTATGTATGTGCGCGCGCGTGTGCAGCTTTAGTTGCAGAAATTGGTAGGCATATGCATTTTATGCATGCGAAAAGGGAGAGACTTATTATTCATAAATAGTTTGTTTTTAATAAAATTAAAAAAGTAGTAACATTTTATTTACTTATTTATTATAAAAATGTTATTTATTATTTCTTGTTTCATTGTGGAGCAGTACGGGACATGGCCCAAAAGCCTCAAGGACCGCACATCAAAAGCAAAGGCCTAACAAACTTTTAATTTTGAACTTGCTAAGTTGTTTTAATATATCTATTTTAGTTAATTTTACACTAAATTAAAGATTTGAAAATAGAAGAGATTTACTTAGGGTTTGCAATAGATTTAGATATATTGGGTTAGATATGGGTTTTTCTGTCTTTACATAAGGCGTATGTGGGCTTTTCATAACTAATTTAACAAAAAATTAACTTATAGGGGTACATTACCATAATTTAGCAAGCTAAGAAAGCAAATTGTCAAAATTAGAAGTTTCATGTGGGGTACATAAGTTGCCAAAATGTTACAAATTCAGGGGACATCAGTATGAAATACCCCTACCTGTATATACAAGTTTAGAAGATGCATTTTGTGTCTAGTTTACTTTAGGATCAGGTATATGAAAACTGGGAGATTGTGCTAGCTGCTAAATGATAAGAAAATAGCAACTAAAATTAAGGACAGTAACATCTAAAAAATTTTCAGGAAAAAAAAATCTAAAAAGTTAAAACACCCTAGTTAAATTGACATCTTTTTTTTCTTCCATTCTATCAAATCTAGAAACCTACGACCGACGGATTAAGAGGTTTTACTATAATACTAAAAAGCTCGTCTAGCATGAAAAAAAAAAAAAAAAAAAAAAAAAAAAAAAAGAGCCGACCAAAGAAATAAATATATCAATCTACTGAAAATTTGCATTACTCAAGGAAAAAGGCTTCTCTCTTGCTTTTTGCTGTCGTAATATAGGAGAGAGCAAGACCTTTGATGCTAAATTGATCTCACTGGGTCGACTTAGCAACTTCTGGAAAAACCGTAGCCAAGAACAGTTACGTATTCCGCTTCTAGCTTCGAAATCTTTGCAAATCCATAATATGTAGTTTCTAATTTTTGGGTGATTTGAAAAAGCTCACAATGATAAAATATTTAAAAGGGCAAGAATAGTTCAATTCATTGAGCTACCTTGAGTCTTGATATATAATTCCCTTCATGAGGTAGATGTATTGTTGACATAAAGAATGCATGGACAATTCGATCTTGGCGCTACTTGTTCTCAAGAGATTAAATATATCAAGTAAACCTGGTAAAGGTCCAGACAGTATCCAAGTTCAGTGGATTACTCCTATCGGAGGATGTATTAAGATTAATAGTACTGATGGAGTCTGGCAAATGGCTTCCCAATACTTATTTGACGATGTGGTTTTGCAGAGGGTGTTTTGATCGAACTCTCGGCATCTATAATGTGTTTGAAGTTGATTTGATGCGACTCTTGATTTTTGCTAACTCCTTTCACTATGATGTCTTGATAGTTTCAAAGTCCGGATTTTTTCTTTTTGCTTCCTTTTGATATCAATCATAATATGGTGATATATTCTGAATTATTATTTTCTTGTCAACCAATCTTACTGGTAAATTATGCACTTTTTTTTTTGGGGGGAGGGGGGGGGGTCTTTTTCCTACTAGATTTTGGTTGGAATGCTATTGACGAGGTAAATTTGAAGTCGCTATAACAAGTCTAAGGTCATGACTTTAGGCCTCGACACATCAACTCCCGGTTCTTTTTAAGATATGGTAGTCATATGGAACAACTTTTTTTCCCCTGTATAAAATTTTCTTGTTCAGACCTACGAGCGTTTTTTATTTTTTCCTTATTTTCTTTTTGGGGCGCGTGCATGCGCTTCTCCCAAGGGTTATGGCTCCTTCTCTTTTTCTTTTCTTGCTTCTTTGAACCTTTGTTTTTGTTTCTTCTTATTAGCAAGGGTTTGGTGGAAGAAAAAAGTGGAAGAAAAGACATGGGTGGACCGTTAGAGATTTGTAAAAGAATTCGATATTTATGATTGTTTGATATAACATAAAAGAAGTAGCAATTGATTACATCAATAGTCACTCAAAGTTTTTCAAAACAGTAAATTAGAAAGAATTTGAGATCTCTCGTTCTTTCTCTTTTTTCTTCCCTCATTTAGATGATCATATATCATTTCCTCCTTATTTCTAACCTTCTTACCATACACGCTCTAATATAGAGTCTTTAACATGACCTGAGTGTTCTAAAAGGTGCATGGCAATTTTGTTGGTATATCCTAATTCATTTTGATACTCGTCCTTGTTTCTCATTATTTATTAAAATAAAAAAATAAGTTAGAAATATCAAATCCGGTGGTATAGAGGATATGCTGGGATGGGACAAAAGTACACCACCCACTTCTCCAGACAAATGTCGTCAAAAAAACTAAAATAGTTGGAGCGAAAGTTTTCAAGTATTTCCCCTCAATTTGATACGTTGTCACAGAATATCATCCGAACTTTAATTTATAACATTTTTTTTTCCCTAAATTTTTAACCGTTTGCAATTTTTTCTCTTAGTTAAATTTTTGACGGAAAATGACACATGGCACTCATTTAGGACAGGTGTTCAGATGTTGAATGTGTAATTACTAAATTACCCCTTGAATTTAAAATTAAAAAACCTTAACATGATAGAGGGCTACTTATAACCAGGCCCAAACACTTATCTGCATTCATCTCTTAGGAGAGAAGGGCCGGCCCCCGCAGCGCAACGGCGTCCTTTCCTCGTCCCCCCGCCGCCGCTCAACTCCTGGAAGAGCCCGTCATCATCTACGCGGTTTCTCCGAAGGTCATCCACGCTGACGTCACCGAATTCATGTCCATATCGTCTAGCCCCTCACCGGCAACCCCGCCTCCTCCTCCTCCTCCTCCTCCTCCTCCTCCTCCTCCGGCGCTGACGATCTCTCCCCGGCTGCCAGGCTAGCCTCCATAGAGAGAAAAAGCCCCTTGGAGAAA
The DNA here is from genome assembly GCA_025413485.1 of Ficus microcarpa. NCBI lineage: Eukaryota > Viridiplantae > Streptophyta > Magnoliopsida > Rosales > Moraceae > Ficus > Ficus microcarpa. The sequence continues at coordinate 12,415,114 of CM046379.1, read as the reverse complement.
GAGTAGGAGAAAGGATTGCTGGAGGTTGGTGAGCATGACGAAGAGTCACCTTTTTTTTTTTTTTTTTAGTAAGAGTTAATGTTTTCAACACAAAAAAATTAAAAACAAAAGGCTGACAAAAAGTTGAGCTCGGACGAGAGGCTTTTATTTTTTTATTTTTTATTTTTTCACATCAAAAAACATTAAAAAATTGAGGATTTTATTGAGGATTTTATTAAAATACCCTTAAATCTGTAATGCACATGTTATTTTTTTCGTTAAAAACTTAACTGAAAGAAGAAATTTACAAACGATCTAAATTTTAAAGGAAACAAATGTTACAAATTAAAATATAAGATATATTTTATATAAAGGCTTAAAGTTTAAAGGCAAAAGTGAAATTTATCTTAATTGGAATTCACATTTATAAATCCCCATATAACTAATTTTTTGATGAGGTCACGTACTTATTTTCATTAGTTACAAAGTCTATAGATAACAGATATTTACATGAAAACATGATAGTACATGGGGAAATGATAATTCTATTAAATAGAGTTGTTTTAGCATTTTTTTTTTGACATGTTTATTTTATTATTTTTAAGCTTATATTTTTGTTATAATTTTAGTATTCACTACTAGAAAATGTGGATACCACGACTGATATTCGACGACCGTTTTTAAAAAAACCGTCGTCGTAATTTTGGAAAAAACATGGAGCCGAAAAGCACACGAAAACCGTCGTGAAAGCTCTAACTTCCACGACGATCAACAAAGACCGTCGTGGTAGCTCGGAGCTACCACGACGGGCACAAAAATCGTCGTGGTAGGTCCTGTTTCGGGACCTACCACGACGGGCAAAAGACCGTCGTGGTAAGTCCCCGAAATAGGACCTACCACGACGGTTTTTGCACGTCGTGGTAGGGTAACTACCACGACGGTCTTTTGCTCGTCGTGGTAGGTTACCTTTTCTGGGACCTACCACGACGGTCACAAAAGACCGTCGTGGTAGGTGACCTTTTCGGGGACCTACCACTACGGTCAAAAGACCGTCGTGGTAGGTCCCGAAAAGGGGATACCACGACGGTCTTTGACCGTCGTGGTATCCAAAGGTACCACGACGGTCAAAGACCGTCGTGGTATCTTCCACGACGGTCAATGATCGTCGTGGTAGGTCCCTTTTCGGGGACCTACCACGACGGTCATTGACCGTCGTGGTAGATGCCATACCACGACGGTTATTGTGAAAATCATCGTGGTATTTGTGCCGCGAAATTTAAAAAAATACCCGGGAAGCGTGCCTTTGTGCAAGTGGCCGAAACACTTAGCATCTTTTATGCATAAGAACAAAACGAAATCATCATTCACTCCACTTTCTCTCTCAGATTTTTGACATTTCCTTCCAACAAGTTTTCGGATTTCCATCGTATTTCTCTCTAACTTTTTGCATTGCATCCTCCATTATCTCTCTTTGCTTGTCTTGAATCCTCCATTATCTCTCATTGTCGTCCATCCTCCATTTTCTCTCCTTGCTTCTATCACTCCATTTTCTCCGAATTTTGTTGTGTTTCGCCGTCCTCCACGCTCATGCCAACGCCGTCGCGAAGCCCACGCCGTCGCCAAGGCCGACCCCCAACCTTGCTCGCCGGCGTCAATTTACCCATATTTTTGGCACACTAAACGAGTAAGTTTATGTTGGCTATTTCATGAAACGGTTGATAGAAGTTAGCTAAGACAATAGTAAACTTTATTTCAAGGCCACGTTGTATGTTGATTGTTGATTGTGTTTGTGAAACTTTATTTGGGTTATTTGTGAAACGGAAAAAACGGAAACTTTATTTGGGTAAAATCCCGTAGTGGTACCATGGGGTACCACGACGGGCTTTGGCCCGTCATGGTATCTCAGCGTACCACGACGGTCAAGGACCGTCGTGGTAAGTGGGGTACCACGACGGTCTTTGACCGTCGTGTTATCTTGTCTACCACGACGGTCAAAAAACCGTCGTGGAATCCAAAAACATACCACGACTGTGGATTCCACGACGGTTTAAAAACCGTCGTGTAAGTATTAACACGACGGTTTTTAACCGTCGTCGAATATCTATTTTGTTCTAGTGATTTAATCTAGATTTTCTGTCAAAATTTATTATGTTATCTTAAATGTGTGAGTTAATTATGTTAAGACGGTTAAAATTAATAATTTGGAACTTAGATGATGTAAAAAAGTCAATTAATAAAAAGAAGAAATCCGAGGATAATTTTTCCCACTCGCGTGACTTTAGCACGTGTGCCACTTACCATTCTTGCTGTTGAATCGCCTTGTTAGTGTTGGGGTTAGACTTCGTCTTCCCACTATACCGTTAGTCTTTGGATGTACATTAAACGGACGCTCGATTCATTGATGGATTATGCTTGGGTCATGCCCTAGTTACGGACCTGCTCCACGATACCCATCCATCGTTCGATTAATTGGGCCGGACCCAATCTGCCATTCACATGATATCGTTCGAAATTCGGTATGAGATCGAACATCTAACTTGACTACTCATACGAATATTGAGTATGTAATGAACGATGGACGACACGAATCATACGATGAACGTTCGTTCTTTATCAATCGTTCGTAGTTCGACCTTTCAAACGGCTTTTCAAGGGAAATAACCTTTAACCACCAGACTCACACTCATCGATGACATGTCAGATTATTTACAATAACTGACGATCTGAGTGTCATATTTCAACCGCTGAGCCCACGATTGCGTATGGAAACTGTCTAAGTCAACTGCACGACTTACCTTCTGACAAGTGTCCTATTAGACAAGAACGATAACCGTTCACCGAAACTTCAGATTTAAACTGGGTTCCTTCTTCTATAAAGAGAGGAAGACCCCTCCTTTTTGAGGGATCGAAAACCCTTTGTTTACACATACTGTAACTCTGCCAAAACATTCCCAGAAAAGCATCTACAATTATATTGTCCATCTTCATTAATACAAAGATTACTATCTCAGAGGACGTAGCACCTTCTTCGGGCGAACCTCTTTATATCTTGGTGTTCATTTAATTTCTGTTTATTTCAAATTCGTGCATTTTGCTTTCATTCTGTTTTCTGCCATAAGCATTTCAATTTTTCGGTTTGCTTTATGAATTTCATCCACGGTTGCCAGGGACCCAATCTACTATTTATTCCGTTCAATTCCACTAATTTCTGTTAAATTTTTGACTGTAGTAATCTAGCATCTACAGTTAGCAGCCCAAAATCGCAAGTTGAAGTCAAGCACCTAGCCAAGTACGTGTCTGCCAGCGTGTCAGTTGCCTTCAGCGGGTACCAGATCGCATGTGCGCATTGACACCAAATCTTCTGTGAGCCTGCTTTTCAAGCCAACACTAGTGCGCCACGTGTCCCAGTCTCATGCATTTTCAACTGCAGTACGCCACCCGTCCTATGGCCCCCTAGGGCTGATTCGCATCAACCTTTGTTGTAGCAAAGAAAAAGAAAAAGAAAAGAAAAGAAAAATAAATAAATAGATAAGGAAAAAAAAAAACCAAGGAATTAAAGGTGGCGGCTAAGGCGTATAAAAAGGAGTCGTGAAGGGTGTTTTTGGCTGCCGCAGAAGCCAAAAACCAAAGAAGAAAAAGAGATTTTTTTTTTTTTTTTTTTTTAAGTTTTAAGTTTAGTATTCTGGAAAATTTTAGAAAGAGATTATCTTCAATCACGAAGACAAGAGGGAGAAGAAAACTTAAGACAAGGTTCTGGAGATCTGTAACACCTCCAAATTGAGTTTTTTTGCTTTATTTTTTTATTTTTTTATTTTTTTTAATTTGAGAAGGATTGAACCGTTATTTTGTAGATTTTTAATTTTATTTATGAAGTGATTTTTTTTCTAGGAATACGATCTAGCTGGATTATAAGTATTTAAGTTTTTCTATTTTTAATTGATTGATATTCTATTCCAGTTCTATGTTGAGTATTTTAATCTATGCTTCAATCTATGCTTATTCTTGTGAATTTCTGGCTAATTTTTACATGATTTGGTATTTGATTTGAGATTGAAAAGTAATAATTGAATAAGTCCTTATTTAATCTACCATGAGATTGTTTAAGCTAAAAATAGTTATGAAATTTATGCAGTATCATGAATTTCTGGTTCTTGATGAATTATGATTAGTTGTTTAAAGCCGAGAGATGATAAGCCTTGTTATAATGAATTGTTAATACTTGAGAAAGATTATTGAATATATTAGAGAGATTCACTAATAATATAGGGAATAGACGTTGATTAATTGGGTTAGAAAATTTGAATATGATTGATATGGTGAAATTGAAGACCCTAAATTTTTAGTATTTTGCATCTTTTGCCTTTTTACTTATTTTGTTACTTTTACTTAAAAATCTCTTTTCGGTTATTCAAATAAAGTTGGAGTTAATATAATTTCGATAATTAGTAACAACAGTTCTCTTGGGAACGATGTTTTACTTATCATTTTATTATTTGTTTATGATATTGTGCGTTTGTAATTTTTTTTTTGGTTTTTTTTTTTTTAACATTAAGGAGCTAGAAAACTTGAAATATTCGAATAAATAAGTATTTATATGCTTTGGGACTTTGTGCTAATCATGACAAAGTTGAGTTTTTTTTTTTCCCTCTTATAACTTCTTTGCTTTTCTGTAATCATTTGTTGGCCACATGTGCTTTATGCACTTTCGGAAGCTAAAGGAATTAGTGTTTCTGATCAAATTGGTTCGTACACGATAAACTTCCAACACTCTGGGAAGTTGCCATGCAGTTTCCCTCCCAAGTTCCACCAAAAAGAGTTGCCCCTTTGGAAGTCCCACCTTTTTTTTCTGCCCACGCAATTCCACCTACAAATCCCAACAACATCTGGTTCCTTGGGATATACATATACTAGCAGCTACCTTTTTGAATTTTCTGTTTTCTCCACCTCTGTAGCTTATATAGGCTGTTCAATGTATACACACACTCATATACAGTTATATAACATTATATTTTAGGTATATACCTTTATACATAAACTAATTACAATTGGTACGTAGATTTTTTTTTTTTTTTTAAATACTATGAGCCCATGTTCGTGTTCGCATGAGTCAGAATCTTTATCAAGTTTCATTGTTATTTATTGTTTAATATTACGAATAACTTTATTTCTTTTGCTTAGATTGCTAATTAGATGACAAACACAAATCAGCAAGCTAGAAAGGAGTTTTGAGATCATGAGGTGGACTCTCTCAAAGGTGAGTAACTCAAATTAATTGATTTCCTTTTCTTCCCTAAAATTAGTTTATAGAAATTTTACGTCTCTTATTTTCACATAATTATAGAGTCCTAGGCAGTGTTGATAGGGGACCAATTCCACTTGCAATATATGTTCTAGCTAGGCATTAATGGCCTTGGTTCCACTTCAAAGTCCACTATGTAATGTATTTTGTAATTTTCTCTTTATCTTTTTCATCATATTTCCGTTGTTTGATTCCAGTTTCAACTAATACTTTGAAAAACTTAAATTATTTGATCTACACACACAGATTATGTAAAACAACCGACTTTAATATAAATTCAAATATATGATGCCAAGTAGAGAAGTCAGCCTTTTAGTTGATTTTTTTTTTTTCCTTCCAAAATTTTCTATCACCCTTTTATGTAACTTTACAGCCGGTATTGAAAAAAAAAATTAAAAAAGGAACCAGAACGGGGACGCGTTTTTATTTTCTTTTATTATTTTTTAAATTACGGGGTGTATTAATACCATTTTAAAAAAAACTCTTCTTAAGGGAGCTCATGTTTTTATATAAATTTTAAAGAGAATTTACATATGGTATATTTTCAATCTTTCATTAAAAAAAAAAAAAAACCATATGCGTTAGCAATCTTTAATTAGTATTATGTTAATGATCTTGATACAGAAGACGTTTTTTGGGAGGGGGAACTTCACCATAAGATATAGAATTCAAATTCTATCCCTATTATAAAAAGAAAACGATTATATTTTATTTATGAAGCCTATCTTTTAAATATAACTGTGTTTCATTACAAAACCACCGCGTATGCAACATAAGTACACTATTACAGCTGAAACATCCAAATTTAATGGATAAAAAACATTTTGAAATTACAATTATTTTTTTAAAGAAATTGATTCTAATTGATGGCTGAAGAATTTTTCCAGTAGAAAATTGATCTGAAAATAAGTTTGAGAATATTAAATTAGTTAATGTCATCCAACCGTAACTTCAAGCGAAATAATTGACAATTAATCAGGGAGTAGAAAATACGCCGCGTGATTTGAGCGTCATGAAAATGTCGCACGAAACTTTTTTTTTTTTGACCTTCTTCTTGCGTATGAATAAGAGTCTCTCCTTGACGATAGAAGCTATGTATATATATTCTATATATTCTATATATACACTATATGTTTGTGTATATTATATACATACATAATGTTGTTTAACATCACTCTTTATTAAAAACAATAAAATTATGAAACAAATCAATATTGTCTATGACATAATGCAATCAGATATCTTAAAAAAAAAAAAAAATCTGATATAATAAACCGGACAAACATTAAAAGAAAAAGAAAATGATGTAACTCATTTAAAATTTAGTAGAAAATATTATATAATATAAAAAAGAATAATGACAAAATTGTTTTTGTGTCCAATGAAAAATGCAAGAGTCTTATGTGTTCAATCGAGATTAACCTTAATATGTATTGGTATATACATTTTTTGTGATGAAAGATAAGGAATTGTCTTATATCTGACACCTTTATAAAATGTCAGTTATATATATCTTTTTTTTTTTTTTAAGTCATAGTAACAATCATTTGATTACAATATTATTTCTCAGTGATATTTGTCATTTATATATATATATAGATAGTTTAAAATTTAACGTTACAATATCTTAATAAATAGAAAGTTATATATGTAAATTAACTAGTAGTTATAAAATTTTAAATAGAATATTATAATTGCAGCATATGTCCGGTTGTTGAACTTGACATTTTCTATGTTTCTATATTCTTAGTTATAAAATCTGACCTCATGCCAGTTTTATGCAAAATTATATGTGACAATTCTTATATATGATGGTGCCCTGAGAAAAGTTAAATATCCAAAGACTGTAACTTTTACTTTCAATTTTTCTTGCATTTAAGAATAGGTACTACTATTGTTGATAGAAAAACTGATTTTTTTTTTTTTAATACTCAATAAAGCACTTTTTTTTTTTTGGCTAAAAATCACATTAGTATAAGGCAAAAAAAATACTCTTTTCATATTATTTAATTTAACTAGATCTGAGGTTGATCAAAAGTGAATTTTGAGTGATAAGAGCTGTAGGTATAGTCTATTGCTAATTTCACATTTGATTCTATTATAAGATGAAAAGTTCGAATCTTCCATTCTCAATGTCAAAAATTAATATATATATATATACACACACACACATATGAAGGATTAAATTCCAATTCAACTTAAATTTTTTACTCTTTTCATATTACATTTTTTTTTTCTATTTCCTAAAAAAAAAAAACTCAACTCGGAATGAAATCTTCTTAAAATACAACTTCTCAAATCTGTATTTCATAGGTTTAATATCTTTAAGATTACAGGATAAACAAGGTTTTTGTCTTAATTGAGGAATAATTTTTATCTTTGGTTAGGCAAGAAGAAGCTCTCGTTTTTGGCAAGATCAATATTAAATGAACCTAACTTTGTGATCATAGCATTTTGGTAGCAATGGTTTAGGTAAACGAGAGCCTAAGTTTGATTGAAAAGCCTTGCCTAACTTTCCAGCCATTAAGATGTTTAAGAAGGAATATATGTCCTATATATTTATGTATATAGTTTTTCCTAGAATATATAGCAGATAACCAAAGTGAAAAAATATAGACGGCCAACTTTCTTTTGATATCATCATCATTAATTTTGTAATGATAAGTTTCCACGATTCGTTTTACGTCCTCAAACGGGGAACACATTTTTTATTTTTTATTTTTTCAATAAAATAGTTAATCTTTGGAGAAGTAATAAAATAACATATATATACGTTTCTTATGGCAAAAAAAAAAAAAAAAAAAAAAGCATAATACTCATTTATTTCCGAAATGGCATATCCACCGACTCGTGGCTTTCATCGTCTGCTTCCACGGTGCATACATGACATCCGACAAGTTGTATCAAGAATGACATTTTCTTATTTTCAACTAGTCATGGCCAGTGCCTGCGGGTACCTTTGAGCTTTAGTTTTTCCATCTCAAATAAAAAATGAATCTTTTATTGTTGAAGGTGCAAAAGAAAACTTATGAAGTAAAAAGGATTTGAAGTAACATAATGTGAAAAAAATTTTAAACTTCAATTTAACAATGTTATATATTTTACATGATTATTTTACGTTTTAATAAAATTCACTCTCAAGAAAAGGAAAAATAGAGTAACAATTAAAGAGTTTATCCTGTAGAATGATATAATAACTATTGGAAAATAAATTACATATACCAATACATGACCAAGATTTATGTAGAATTACATAAAGGGATTAACTATGAGATGCTAAAATTAAATTTTCTTTAGAAGTTTGACAACTAATTATTATTAATTTTTTCTTTTGAATTGTTAGGAAATAAAAAAAACATGCTGAGTTCTTTATATTTTTTATTATATGTTGGTAATTTTTTACTTTCTTTATTTTATTAATACAATATAGATAGGGTAATAAAAGTTCCTCTAACAATATGGTACTTGGGATTGTGATAGAAGTTGATCATAATGAAATTCTTATAAAAAAATTAAAATAAAAGACATTTTTACATTCTTAGAATTTAAGAATTACGCTTTCATAAGAACGTAAGGTTTTGCTTTTTTTAATTTTTAGTTTTGCTTTGTTTAAAGTTAAGAAAAATATGACTAAGAACCCAGAAGCCAAAGACAAAAAAAGGTTAAAGTGACACTTTCTATTTTATCCCTTTAATTTTTCTTCTTCTTTACCTGAAATTTAGGTTGGATTTATTAGTTAAACAGGAGTTAAAGATTACAAATTGAAGCAATCTAATAAAAAGAAGAGATTTTCAATTAACTTGAGTATATCTTATTGTGAATAAAAAGATATCAATTGTTAAAAATGAAATATGAGGTAGAAGGAAAGTAAATACCGTATGAATAACTATAAACCATTACATTTAAACTGAAAAGAGAATAATGAATTTTTACTTTAATTAAAGGGTTGAAAAACAAAACTCTGTATAACTTATAGTTATACATATTTAATATATATACTTATGTATGCGTGGATTTATTCAAGTAGAAAAACATAAAAAGAAAGAAAGAAAAAAAAAAAGCAAACAACATTGAGCAAACACGTGGCAAAGAAAGTTAGAAGGACAATTTTTTTTTTTTTTTTTGTCATTTGTGATAATACATACTTTTATAGATTATACTGTAGAGACATAAACACACAAATAAGAGATTTAAAAAAAAAAAAAAAGAAGAAAAGAAAAGAAAAGAAAGCAAGCATTCGGGTTGGAACAAAAATTTTTTTTTTTTGTTTTTTTGTTTTTTCCCACATCACCACTTCTTATATATAATAATAGATAGAATCAAGTTTAGTGTATCACGACAATCATTTCAAAAAATGACAATCACGTTTTGTTTTTTTTTTTTTTGAAAAACATGATAAAACCTTTTTTTCGTCGGTGGATCTTGTTATTTTAATTACTAGATAAGTTTGTTGATAATTTGATCTGTAAGTATACACATTAACAAAAAAATTAGAGACACCAATTACAATATTGGCTTTTATATATCATCTTATGTGACATGTAAGCTATTATTCTTTTATTAATGAACTATTATATCAATAAAGAAACATCCATTATTAAAAAAATAATAACTCACTGTCTCATGAGTTGATATCAAAATTGAATTAGAATTGGTGTCTCTAACATTATTCCGTTGAAGTTAATCTAACATTATAGCACAATAAATTTAAATGTTTCCAATAACAAATGAGATTGTTGAAAAGTTAATCTAATAACTAAAAATAATAGTAATTACCAGTAGAGTAAAACATTGTAGTCATGACAAAAATAAAGTCATCGTAGCACCCCAAGTGTTTTTTTTTTTTTTTTTTTTTTTAGGTAATAGCACCGACGTTTTAATATCTTTGATAAATTATTAATCTTCGACTTACCATATACAGTAACTTGTTTAGTAGATTTATCCTAGAAATATATATGTATATATATCTGTAATGGTAATCTTTGTTTGACTTATAAGTAGATTTATATCCACAGATGCTGCCATTTAATAGAGGAAAATTAAACAATAAGATTAAAATATTAATAGTACATATTTTAAATTTAGCAAAGCGTAAATGACATTAAGAAATATTGCATAGTTCTAATAGCTAAAATCCGTTAAAAAATTTAGCTCACAAGCAGTTATCATGCCATGTGGTACAGTTTCTAGTATCTACCAATTGTATGAGGCAGTGCATTTGCATTTCCCAAAGCAAAAACATTAATATTCGACGATTTTTTTTTTCTTTTAAGAAAGAAAAATAGCATCATCTATCACTATTCTCATTATTGTTAAAAAAAAAGTTTTAAATAATATCGGATTAATCTAATGTTTCTAAAAGATGATTTTAATTTTATATAAAATAATGTGAGTTTATAATGTTACCTAATGTATTACTCTTAGACTAATGTCATCGTATATTCAATCTCAGGACATCTAAGAAAAAAAAGTAAAAGGCATTTTTAATATTGCACTGACTCTTGATGGTCTTGATTTCATTTGTTGTTGGTTATAAAACATTCTTTTAACAATTGCCTTCTCATGATCATATGTGACGATTGAGGTACAATTAACAATCACTAATAATTTCAGCTACTTCTCTAATAAAAAAAAATAATAATAAAGTTCGTTGAAGAAAAATAAAATAAGTTCGGTCATGAAAATGCACAATTTTCATTATCTTTTCTCTTCTCTATTTTATTTTAATATAATTATACAATCCGTAGGGCAATGATCCAAATACGTAAAAGCTACCAATATAAATAATTCAATATTTTTTTCAAAAAGAGACGGTGCACAGTCAATATTTTGGGACCCGCAAAGGAAATTGCCATGCAGTTTCCTTTGTCCACCAAAAAAAAAAAAAAAGGTAATTTAAAAGGACAAGCCCGAAGGACTATAGCAATTTCATTGAAACTGCCTTAGTTTTAAAGAATCTTAGTCTCCCCAAGAAACCATACACAAACCATACACAAACATCTATATATGTGCCAAAACATCTCAATTGCTTAAAGAAACTCAATTTTTCATCCATAATTTTCCTCATCCAAATAATGGCCACTACTACTACTTCTACTCCTCATGACCAATATCACCATGCAGTTTCCAAATTACCATTATCCAAATGGTTTGCTAACAAGACTCTTAATCTTAAGCTAACAAGCTTCCCTCGTCGCCGTTCCAAATCTACTGGTTCTTCTTCATCCTCTTTAAGCTCCCCTAGCTCTCCCGTGTCTCCTTTACGCACCCCAAGAACTAGAAGTACCACCCCAACAATTTCTTTCATCCCCGCCACCAACGAAGAGGACGAGCTGAGACAAGTCTTCCGTCGATTCGATCAAAACGACGACGGCAAGATATCCGCTCTCGAGCTGAGATCATACTTCGGGTCCATCGGGGAATACATGTCCCACGAGCAGGCTGCGAGGGTGATCAAAGACTTCGATAGCGATGGCGACGATCTGATTGACTTTCAAGACTTTGTCAAGCTGTTGAAGAGGGATCATCGGGATAAGAAGGGTGATGATGATCAAGATCTAAAGAGTGCCTTTGAGATGTTTGAGTTGGAGAAAGGTTGTCTCACCCCTAGAAGCTTGCAAAGGATGTTGGGTAGGCTTGGGGACACCAAATCATATGACGAGTGTAAGGCCATGATTCAAGTGTTTGATACTGATGGTAACGGTGTGCTTGATTTTAATGAGTTTCACCAAATGATGACTTGATCATAATAGATTTCTTTATATAAAAATATACATATATATTCATATATATATATATATGTGTGTGTGTGTGTGTGTGTGTGTGTGTGTGTGTGTCTATGTTCCTCAAGTATATCTTCTGATTATTTCGAGGAATAGCTTCTAATCAAGAGAACCCTCAATTACTCAAGAACGAACCATGTGTAGGTTAAAGGAAAAAAAAAAAAAAAAGGCATCATAGTACAAACTATATGTGTAAAAATTTTCTGGTGACGAAGTTTGGAAATGAAGCAATCGTGTCTTGGTGTTAAAGTTTGGTTCGTACGGGTTTGTTAAATGGTCCAGCTCCTTTTCTTTTCTTGTCTTGGAAAAATTATAAGCGTCGTCTCAATCATAGATCCTTCATTTATTTCGTATATAACATAAATTTCAGATAACCATTAATAAAATATAAAAGATTTGATTTAATTCTATGTGGAGGATAAGTTTAATTTCACTCCCACCATTACAAGACTAACTCTAGCGTAATTTACGACCAAACATCAATCTTAAAACGGAATTTTTGAGTATCGGGCTTTAACCCAATTAAAAAAAAAAAAAAAGATATACATCTTAACCATCGTATCACCGATTGACTGTGAGCTTATCCTTTCACTTTGCATTCGAAGTAATTCAACTTTTCTCGAGCCAATCAAAATAACCTAGCAGTCTAGTTAGCACCATGAATAAGTTTTCTTCTTCTTCCCCCTTTTCTTTTTTTCTTATTATTTTTTTTTAAGAAATGAATAAATAAATAGATTTTGTTGACAAAAGAAAGGGGAAAGAGAAAAGACGGATTTTCCAAAAGCGCGTTAACTTCTATTGGTACGACAGCAAGTGTTGCAGAAAATAATTATAAAAAAAAAATCAGAGAAATTGGGAAGAAAAAAAGAGAGAGAGAGAGAAAAGCACATATTCCGTGTTTCTTTGGAGTAAAAGCCTCATGATGACATTTGTAAGACGCTTAAACATTAAGTAAAGTTTCGTGAGGGATCTGAGAAAAAAGTCACAAAATTAAGAAACAAAAAAATATATATATATTAAATATACGTTATGCTTTTGGTTAACGATTATATTTATATATATATACATATTATATATAGATCATTTGACTAGATATATAACAAGCCTTTGGTTTATCTTTTCCGTGAGTTTATGTAAGAGTAACGAATCCAATATTGTATAATGGTTCAATCTTGTGAACCTGCAAGTATATTGTGAAGTAGTTCACGTGGGTCTATATTGTATTTTTTACTTCATTTGAACTTTGAAGCACACGAAAGAGAAAGCATGAAGATAAGTTTCACGTTCCATTTACGTTAGAATTCTATACAAAGAAAAAGCAGCATTTTCGTTATCAATTAGCAGATCGTATAGTGTTCTTTTCTGTATTAAACATGATTTGTTCTGTGGAAATTTCCAAACTAAAAGATTAAAAAAATAAAAAAATAAAAAGCAATGGAGCTCTTGGTTTGGTGGCCAACATGACAAAGACGTGGTCTGTTTGTACGAGTCTCGCCAATCTTAGCGATACATTGATTATTGAATTATGGCGTCAATTATTGTATCTACTTCTGTCATGAGTATGAGAATGATCTTGGCTCAATTAGGGGTGGCAATTCGTGTCAAGTGTCGGGTTCGTGTCGTGTTAGAGCCGTGTCGATTTTTTTCTTTTCCGACCCGAACACAACCCGCGACACGAACACAAAACGAAACCGCGACAGGAACACGACATGAACCCGTCACGGGTTGACACGACACGAACCAAAATTGACCCGCGACACGAAATTTGACCCAAAATTGACACGAAATTTACCCGCGACACGAACTTGACCCGAACTTAACCCGAAATTGACACGAAAAAAACGGGTCCAACCCGAACACGATACATTTTTTTTTGGGGGTCAATTTTTCCTAACCCGAACACGACCCGCCCCCTATTTTTCCCAACCCGAACCCGCAAAATTCGTGTCGTTTTCGAGTCGTGTCGTTGTGTTGCGACCCGTATTGCCACCCCTAAGCTCAACATCTATCAGGTGACATTTCAATCCAGCTGTCACTTTTTTTTTTTTTTTGAAATAATAATCAAATTATGGAGGAAATCAATGTAATTGTGAGATTTTTTTTTGGATGAATCAGATTGCGGAAATATAAAAAGGAGAGCATTCATACTGGTTAGATCAAGAAAACAATATAGCAACAAGCATCAAAATATTTGTCTCTCTTCACATATAGATGTTGAAGAGATTTTGAAACACCAAGAATGACGAGTTAGGGGGAAAAAATTAAAAAAAAAACCCCCCCCCCCTTGATTACTATAACAAGAAGTGGAGATTGTGATTTTAAAATCTTGATATAAATTAGCGGACTCAATAACATACAAATAGATATATTTATAGATCCAAAAAGGAAAGTATCTAAACTTCGTATTTGAAAGTGAAAGAGTTTCAAGATTTATAAATAAATTCAAGTATAGATATGTCAAAATATTTAGTCACGATTTAAAAAGGTCCTTGTCCATATAAATTTATGTAATTATTTTTGTAGAATTTCTATAATAAGATTTCCTATATTGAACTATTAGTAAAAACTGTTATTTTAACTTTCATTTATGATTAAAATAGTTTTGTGTCAAACACCTCAATTTTTAACGTGAACATTAATAGATCAAATTGTTAAAAAACATAATCCGATGATTACAAAATAGTTTCTACTAGTAGTGCATAATAATAAGTCACATGGTAGAAAGTGTGATGGATTTATTTAGGACCGAGTAAGGCTACATTTTTTTTAATTCTATCCCAAAAATTTAATATTTTTTCTATTTTACCTCACAAAAAATTAAAATTCTCACATAGTCTCTATTAAAATTAATAAAATCTCAAAAAATTTATGTTTTTAAAGCATTGCCCCAGCACCAAAAATTAAAAATTTTCATGTAGCTACTAAAATTTTATCATTTTATTTTTATACTTTGATGTTATTAATTTTGTTTAAAAAAATTAGTGCATACTATCACTGAAACATATGTTGGACTCTTTATGACAGGACTATCTATTTGTATATATATATTTTTAGGGTAATTCCATAATAATATAAGGATTTTTACCACATAAAAATTTTTGTGCCATTAGATTCAATTTAAATGGTGTAGATGTTTTATGCACACAAAACTTATTGTGCTTCCAACCTTATGGAATTATCTCATGAGAACAGAAAGGGAAAACAAAACCTTATATTTCCTTTCACATTTCCATTATATTTCAATTAAATTTTCCTTTCTAATCTTAATTTTTATCTTTTTTTTTAATAATAAAATTATAATTAATTTTTAATGCTTAGTTTGGCACACCATTTTAAAATGTCAATTTCAAAATTTTTTTTATCTTTTTCCTAAAAAATTTTTGTCTTTTTCCTAAAAAGTTTTTTGTCTTTTCTGAAAATTCAAAAAAATTTACTATTGAAACTAAAAAATCTCAACTCAAACTACTCCACCAAACACACTTTAAAAAATAAATAATTTTAATTTAAAATTTTTGTTTTTAATTGGCAAATCAATTCGCAAGTTTAGGGGGTATTTGGTAAATGAGTTTAGTTTAAGATTTTCAAATTTCAATAGTAATTTTTTAGAAAAGACAAAAAAATTTTTCAGAAAAAGACAAAAATCATGATGAAAAAAGTACAATTTAGTTTAAAATGAGTGGGAAACCAAACATGCCCTTAGTTTCCAGTCCTCTTCCTGTTCACCGGCCGGCGAAGGAGTCAGAGCGGGTGGCCGGAGAAGGCGAATCTCTCCAACGCTGTCAAGCCGGTGGATCCATTTCCGGCCACCCAACCCACATCGTCGATCCGCCCTTCCAGATTGTCTCCATCCATGCTGCCGGTGCCCAGTCGCGATTTCAGATCCGCAGATCGTAGACCCATGCCCAGCGACAGGCAACCCAGACCCCGGTGGCATCGATCTCCTCTGCTCTTCCGCCGACTGACAGAAACCCAGGCCGTGCCACTCTCGCGAAGACTGGCGATGCCAAATCACAAACGTCGTCGCGATTGTCTTTTTCGTTGGGGGTGGGGTGACCCGTCACAGTGGAGGCCGCAAAAGCCGCGACCCATGCCTGGAAACTGTTTACGAACCACAAAGGCAGAGGGGCCTTTGTTGCTAGGCCCGCCGGTGTTCCTCCCCCGCCGTTGGTAATGCCGGAAACTGGGTTAGCCATTTTCAGAAAATTTTGTAAAATAAATTATATGGGGTAGATTTCATATTTTGACTAAATGTAGAGGTTTTTTAAAAAATTATTTCCATCGTGTTTAGTGCATAAGAATTTTAAAAGAAAAGATATTTTTATAAATATTAAAGGGGTGTTTGACATATAAGTTTAATTCAAATTAAATTGTATTTTTTTTAATTTTTAAAAAAAATTTTTTTTTTATCCTTTCTAAAAACTCAACAAAAATTACTATTAAAACTTAAAAATTTTAAACTAAACTCATTTACCAAATACCCCTAAAATATGAGGTAAAAAGTCATAGTTTTATAAATATAAGGGTTCTTTTATACTAATATTTAGTATCTCGATGTTTTGTTTTAGTGTGCTAAGGACTAAGGAGCATGTGTACGCCTCTAACATTGAATAACAGCCTTTAGATCTTACCCTATTAATAGAGAAAAGCAACTTCATCCCATCATAAAATCTCCCATATTTTTATATAGAAAAACATCAAAAATTGCCGATAAAACTTACAAGCCTCTACTTGAGCCTCTAAAGATAAAGGTACATGAATAGCCATTTGATCCTCGTTAGAATCAGCATTGAATCCCTTACAAATTAATGGATGTAAACAAATAGCATGTCTTTGTACTAAAATCACAAAATATATCTTCGTACTAGTTAATTTCACACAAAGATCCTCTTATGCTTGTAATTTGTAGTGTCAAGAAATATTTATTTGTATGAGCAAAGATTATATATCCATGTTTTACAGGCAATTTTTGCGTTTTTTTTTTTTCAAAATTGCATAAATCATAAATACAGGAGCGATTTAAAATCATGGTTATAAATACAGGAATTACTTTGTTACCAATTGACATTTAACAAGTGTCACCATAAAACACAATAACAACTCTTAGTAAAATAGAGAAAGATGTAAATATCATTTAAAAAAAACAGTTATAATAAAACATATATTTTAAAAATATTTAAGATAAATAATTTGTTTATAAAACATATTTACAATAAAATTACCTCACGAAAATTCTTGTACATATATATATATGTATGTATTTTAATTGAGTGGAACTACTCAGTAACAACAAATCCGGAACTAGGTTTCTTGTCGTTGATGAAATGATGGACCACGTTGGGCCCATGAAATACCAGAGTCCAAGTACTACGATCCACAAATCCCAAAGGAATCGAACCCGTTACGTACGAGGAAGAAGCCATTAAAACACGAACACAAAGCTCGAGAGTCAGAGAGTGTCGTAAGGTTATGATCCGGTGTAATCTCATCGAACGTTCATCACTTGCCACGTGGACATTGCGTACGTTCTACCAACAAATAATTAATTAATTAAAAAAAAAAAAAAAAACGAACACACACACAAGAGGTAAAGCAAGTCAATGTGAACGCCAAGCAAAAAAAGCAAAAGGGAACGCTTCATGAACAAGATCATGGAAAAATTAGGTGAAACAGACCAGTAGAGTTTGCAACTTTTTATGAAAAAAAAAAATTAAAAATTAAAAAATGGGGTTCGCTGAGTTTGTCTCCGAAAGCATTAGAAATTATGCAGAAGAAGAAGCAGAAGCAGAATCAGGATTCAGCGCCGCCGCGAAGTCACGCGCCGCCTTCGAATGGGGTGGAACCGTGTTTGCCTTGTGAGTCGACACTTTGTACTCTCTACCCAGATCGTAAAATCATGCTTTGAATCGAAGTTTTTGTCTTAATTTCCCAACCTTGAAGAAATGTGTGTGTTTGAGAGCTGAAGTATTAGGAACAACAAGTTGGTTGATTTTTTTTTTTTTTTTTTTGATGATTTGTTTGATTTGGTTTGTATCTAAATTATATGTACAGATTGTTGTTGCTTCTGAACCGAACAGGCCCGCACAGATCGTCTATGCAGACTACTCTTCTAGTGTTTTTTCTCTTCACAAGTTTCCCAAACTTCATCTTCAATATTGTTAGGTACTCCTCAATTCTTGGTTATCTTTTACAATATTACCAACGTTCCTTCACTAATTAATCTAAGTATGCAGAGGATCCGTCGGCTGCTGGCTTTCCATTTTCGCCGTTTTAGCACACCTCTTCTCTCCAGACAATTTTCCAGGTTTTGATGATCTTCTTTAACCGTGGCAAATTATTCCTTTTTGATTTGTTTTATTTTAGTTTGTGCAGTACTTAAATTGAATGTCATTTGTAGGTTTTTTGCTCTGATGGATTTGTGTTGATCAAATGTGCAGTAGCGCGTTTCGTCTTGTTTGTCGTCACGCCTGACCGGATCTCCAAGGGATTGCGTGATACCTCTGCGGGCTGTATCTTTTGTCTCACGATCGGAGTTCTTCTTATGGTAACCAAGCTCAGGATTATGGCAGCACATGATGAATCCCGATTCAAAGTTCATTGCTTTTTCTATTTTCTTTGTATAGGAGCTCTCATTTTGTTTACCATAACGCTGTTCTAGAAGAAACGAGTTCAATTGGGATGTGCATTGATGTTGTGCTAATGAATCATTCGACTTTTCTTGTGCTGAACACAATGTCGTGTATGTATTTTGTTAACCTTTGTCTCTGATTCTGCCAATGTTAATTACTGTAGTTTTCCCATATAATTATCAAGATGCGAGAATGGCAAATTTTTAGCCTTTATTTTCTCATCACGCTGTGCTCTCCATATTCCGATACTGATAGGGCCTGAAAAAAATACCCTACTGATATGATATTGATCTCTAAATTGTCTTCATTTATTCAATCCGACATGATCAAGTTACGGTTGTATCCTATACCTCATTGGATGAGCCAGTTAAAAACTGTATCCTACTGGTAGGTTATTTTTTCATACCTATCCACAGAATTCTCCTTTTTCCTTTTTCTTTCCAGGAAGTACTATACAAGAAATAGACAACATTGTTTTTTTTTTTTTTTTGGGCTAATTTGGATTCGGTCTCATTTTGTCCAAGATGCACTTGTCTCTTTCTTTTCCGGTAGTGGAAGGTTATCTTGTTGGGATGTGAGATCATTGGCCCACGCATTGTGGTGTCGTCAAGTCCAAGAGAAAATTTGTGACCTGAAGTTGTTGGTTCTAGATGTTTTCTTCTGGTAAGCTATTCTTCTGCGAACCTTATCGCTTGTACCTTTTTTTTGGAAGGACTTCCTTAGTTGTAGCTCTTGTGTTGGTCCTTTGTAGGTCACAACTAGTCCTCTCAATTGGCCGTATGTTTCTGTCAATGACTCCAAACCATGATTCTCGAAGGTCATTGAAGGTTTGTGTGGTTGTCCCTTTGGTGGAGCTCCTGTATCTTGATGGCCTCTTGGATTCAAATTTCCATGATGAAATGAATGTCTTGCTTTTGGAACTGGTATTGCTTGACCAAGGAGATAAGGTCAACCAACGAATCCACTTTAGTCGACTCTGTTAGTGCTTCTTGAAAGAATTTATCATGCAATTGGCTCTGATACGTCTTGGAAACGCTAGTCACATTACACTCATGGTTAATTTATACTTGCAGTTCAAAACATTTTACACTATGCGTTTTCCCCACCAGATCTTCCGAGCAAAATGGGTTTTCCCTCAGCCAAAGTTGTCTTCGTTTTCTGTTTTTTCGCTTCGACTATTGCTCAACAGCCTTGTGTAAGAGAGACCACAACCGATTGTCCCAACAGGCATAACGAAAGTTCTGCTCTTGGCTACTTTTGCAATGGGGTCAACAGAAGTTGCCGTACTTACCTCACTTTCAGATCGATCCCTCCTTATAACAACATCACCGCCATCTCTAATCCATTGGCCGCCAACCCATCTGAGATCTCCAAAATCAACTTGGTTTCGGAGAGTTCAACGTTGGACACAAACAAGTTGGTGATAGTTCCGGTCAACTGTTCACGTTCTGGTGAGTACTATCAATCTAACGCATCTTACGTTATTGGTCAAGATGATATATATCTCAGTATTGCTAATGACACCTTCCAAGGCGTCACAACCTGCCAAGCTCTTGGGAACCAAAGAGGCAATCCGCCTCCCAGGGAACTAATTTCCTGTCAAACCATTGTTGTTCCTCTTAGATGTGCTTGTCCCACAAAGAACCAAATTGATATGCACATCAAATATCTAATGAGCTACTTGGTCGATATGGATGACGATGTTTCTAGCATTAGTGAAAGATTTCGTGTGGATAATGGTTTGCTTCTTAAAGCAAGTCGACTTTCTGAGCTAGACGACACCATTTATCCATTTACCACTCTTTTGATTCCTCTCCAGAACATGCCGTCGAGTCAAATAACCATAGAGCCACTGTCATCTCTGCCGCCTCCTAGTGCACCGCTAGCCACCTTTTTCTCTAATAAAAGCACCAAGAAAACATGGCTTTATGCTCTTCTTGGTGCCGTCGGAGGAAGTGCTTTTCTGTTTGTCTTGGGCACCATCACCTTCTGCAGAGTCTTGCATAAAAGCGAGAGAAAAAATGATCATCCAGTTCCCATCCCAAAACGCTCCGAGGGACGCGAGAAAATTGAGAAAGAATCCTATGACATCTTAGAGAGTGTATCTGATATAGCTCCGTCCTTCAAAGTCTACAGTTTTGAAGAACTAAAGGTGGCCACAAATGACTTCAGTCCTAGTTGTTGGTTTAGAGGATCTGTCTACCGCCGGACGTTCAACGGGGATTTGGCAGCCATCAAGAAGATGGGCGGAGATATCTACAAAGAGATAAATTTATTGCAGAAGATCAACCATTCTAATGTTATTCGCCTCTCTGGAGTATGTTTCAATGAGGGTCATTGGTATCTTGTTTGCGAGTATGCTTCCAATGGACCCTTAAGCGACTGGATCTTGAGCGACAACAATGACAGGAAGTCTTTAACTTGGACGCAGCGAATTCAGATTGCCTTAGATGTGGCCAAAGGGCTAGCTTATCTGCATAGCTTCACCAATCCTTCTTATGTCCACAAGGACATAAAGAGCAGTAACGTCCTTCTGGACAGTGATTTCAGGGCTAAGATCGCAAACTTCGGTCTAGCGAAATCGACACAAGTGCAGGAAGGTCAGTTCTCTTTGACAGAGCACATTGTTGGGAGTGTTGGTTACTTGGCTCCTGAGTACTTGGAAATCGGGTTGGTCTCCACAAAGCTCGATGTCTGTGCATTTGGGGTTCTGTTGCTTGAGATGCTCACCGGGAAAAGATGTTTCTGTGTTATACAACGAGGAGAGTAGGCACTTGACCGATACATTGAACAGCCTGGTTAATGATGACGGACAAGAAAGTTTAAGGCATTTTATGGATCCTTCAAGGGGAGAGAGATATCCTGCTGATCTTGCCAATTTGATGATCAGAATTGTCGATAGTTGCTTGAAGAAGAATCCACAAGTTTGCCCGCCGATGGATGAGATAGTGCAGTTTCTTTCAAGAACATTGAGCAGTTCACTGATTTGAGAATTGTCAAATAACCTCATCACTATGTAATGTTCAATTAGAGCATTTTGGGATTGAATTGCGGATAGCATTTGACATGCTATGTTTCACAAGCACTGCATTGTCCAATCTCCATTGCAAGGAAAAATAAAAACTACTTGCTTTTTATAGTTTAGTTTGCCTCTTCTTCTTCTTCTTCTTTCTTTTTTTTTTTTTTTTTTTTTTTTTTTTTTTTTTATAATTTATTTTTTTATTGTCATTTAATTTGGCCGATGGTCTAGCCTGTTCGGCGCTGAGAAGTGAGAACCAATTGATCTTTTTTCCTTTTTTTTTTTTTTTTTTTTTTTTTGAGTAGGCGACTCCCTTTGTGGCCATAATTTGACAAATTTAATGGCAAACTATTCCAAAATGCCGCAAAGAGAACACAAATAAATGAGATACAATAGTGTCCACGTTAATCAATTTTCCAGCATCAGGGGGAACTATTATTGAAAAAAAAAAAAAAAAGCTAGTTAAAGTAAAAAGGGGCCTAAGAAAAAGAGATTCATGTAGTATTTAACAGTATTTACCAAAATAATAATAATAATAATAATAATGTTCCGTAAAAGAAAAGAACTACTTTAATAAAAACATAGAAATATCAATACAGCAAAAACTACAATTCTTTGATTAACATGAGACATCGTAAGATTAATCTTGATCTGAATTAAGCAATGCACATAAACATGTCTTGATTATCTTTCTCTTTCTCCAAATAATCATGTGTTGCTTTGATACGAGGCTTAAACATGCGGCTCAAGCTCAACACACACAATTACCTGTGGTCGATATTAATTGTTACGACAAAATTGGTCAACAATCTGATTTAGAGGGTGAAATCGCTAATTCAGTGGGAAATTTCGGAGGATGGACTAGAGTGCTTTTAATTTGAAGTTGCTACAAATACACCGTTGAGACCTGGTGAGAGCAGGCATGAACAACTGTCTCTACCTTGTTTCCTCATCAACATTTTGCTCTAACCTTGTTGAACCCCTCTTTTTCACACGTATAGGCAAACCTAGCTTTTTTAGCATGCCGAACCTTGCCTTTTTATTATTAGCAAGGTTGCCCAACCCCGCACTTTTTTAGCAAGGTTTCCCATCATCGCACTTTTAGCAATGTTGTCCGACAACATATTTTGAAGAGAAAATTGTGAAAACATCCTTTCAAATATAGATTTGTTTATGTTTTTCGCCTTCTTTTAATGCTTGCTTAGATTTTTTACCCTCCATACCTATCCAATTGGAGGTTCAAAAAACAGAAGCTACCATATAACTGGGGTAATATAATCCAGGATGTACTGCTTTTTGAGGGGACTATTTTTAAGCTTACCTAATTTCAGCACTTTTAAAAATGTTGCCTAGCTTCTCATTTTATACAAGGTTTGCTCTTTGCCTCCAGCTTATAAAGAGCCCAACAGAAGCAATTCTACCACACCACAATCCTAGCACACAAGACATATCCATTCTAACCTTCTAGAAACAACAGAACCTTTACAGATCATATTAGGTTATTACTCATCCATCTCACACCACAATCTTTAGAAGATTCAATCATCCTCAATAATATTTTGTTATAGTCGTGATTATTGCTCGAACCAATGATTGGATTTTGCCTTGGTCCATGTTCAAATAAGAAACCTAGTTTGCTACTTTGTAGTTATTCAGATCTAAGTTATCGTACGTTGTGTAGCAATTCAAAGAATAAATTTTTTTGTTATTCAATCAATAACCTAAAACTTTTCGGCTTTTCAGGATGATCAGCATTATTGAATGAAAATGTCAACAATCAATCAATAATAACCAAAAATTAAAATTTGGTGTGTGTATGTACTTAATTAGTGTTAAATTTGACACTAAGTACTGCATATGCCAAATTTGTGAATCAGAATTATAACAGTGCCTTTTATAGTACTTTTCCTTATCCAAATATCAAAATTTGGAGTTGATCCTGCATCAATTAAGATGGTCTAAGTGGTACCGGTCTTAGAATCATGATCAAAGCAATTTGATCTCATCAGATGAAAGTGTTTTGTTTTGTTTTGTTTGTTTTTGTTTTTTGTTTTGTTTTTTGTTTTTTGTTTTTTGATAAGGAACAATAATACTTTTAGGTCTCGTTTGGTATTTTTTCCAAAAGTTTTGGAAATAAATCTCACAGTTTCCAATAGAACTATTTTGGAAATGGTTCGGAAATAACGTTTTATAGAATGTCAAAAAGTAGAAACAAATAAAAAAGAGTTTTCATTTTTTGTTAAGAAATTTGAAAATGAAATAAAGTTGTTTTTACTATTCCGTTTTAATTTTCTAATGCTTACACACTCAAAAAATATTTTCAGAACATACCCAAATGCAATTTCTCTAGAAACTAAACATAATTTATTGTATTCAAACCAATTTCTCTAGAAAATTAAATACAATTTCAAAAAATATCAAAAAAACCATTTGCAAATAATCTCATTTCTATTTTATATTCAAAACAAAATTATTTTCAAAACACTCCCAAACGGGCGGTTTTCTAGCTTCGATTTTGAATAGTTCGAATTACAATTCTATATGAAAGCCTTTTTTATTCTGCTGATAAGTTCTCATGATCAAAACCTAGAATTAATAACAATATAATCGTCCATACAATGTATTATTGCATCACTTTATATGATATGATTATCACGTGATTTCCAATCAAATAGTTTTGTTTTTCTTCATATTTCGTGTCAAATATGATATATAGATGAAAACAATTTCTCATGATACTGCAATTTATGGCGAGGTTCATTCCAATCCCGATGCAGGACGTGGAGCTACGATCATCATTAATGGACTTTCGGCATCATAGGGAGGAGGGGGAGGGCTCATGTTCAGCGTGTGACTTATTTTTAACATATTAAATCTTGGTTTTAAGTCACATGGGATAGTTTCAGAACTATGTAGTAAAACAATAATTAAAAAAAAAAAAAAAAACTTTGCCGTTATTTATCTATTTCTATCTTTCTTTCTTCCTAATATTC
This sequence comes from Ficus microcarpa, assembly GCA_025413485.1. Lineage (NCBI taxonomy): Eukaryota > Viridiplantae > Streptophyta > Magnoliopsida > Rosales > Moraceae > Ficus > Ficus microcarpa. The sequence continues at coordinate 12,390,416 of CM046379.1, read as the reverse complement.
TGAGCTTGTAATAAAGTTTAAACCGGGTTTTAAAGTCTAAGTCTAAAATATTATGAAATTTATATAGTAGTATGATTTTTCGTTTTGGTATATTTGAGATTTATTAATTAAGTCCAAGATACGAGTCTTTAAAAAAATTTAGGGTGGAACTATTGTTATTTATGGAATATATTGTACATGTTGCAATTAAAAAATTTCAATAGGGTAGATAATGGAAAAGAAAATGCAATAGATTTTATTACTTTGAGCAAAAGTTTAAGGACCCCTAAGACCAATGGCAGCAGAACTTCAAACGAAATAACCTGATCATGAGTACTTTACTTCTAGCATGTCAACTTGGAATCTTGCTTATAATTCTCGACGCCCATTGCTTTTTTTTTTTTTTATCATATATGTGTCTGTGTGTATATGTATATGTATGAGTAACTTCGACAGCTTAACCTAACAGTAATTCTATACATTATAATAGAGTTCCAAAATAAATAAATGAATAAATAAATTGTGTACGAACCTCCTCCATGGACCAAATTATTCTGCATGGCAAAAACAGCAACTAGGAAGGCAATAACCAGTATAGAACGAATTAGGGCACAAGAGAGACCCATTTATATATTATCCTTTCCAAACAAAAATTACGATTTTCCTCTTTAATTCTTGCTATTTTTGTATTTATTAATTACTTCTTTTTTTTTTTTTTTTAGTAGTTTTGTCCGACCGACGAATACTTATATTATATTATACATATATATAATCATCTTTGTTTCTCATTGTATGATATTTGCACGAATATCTCGGGTCACTCTATTTAGCGTGCATTCTACGTTACAGAAATTCAACCATGGAATTTGGTTTGGTTGAAATTTTGGGAGTTTATATTTGTAAAATACCAGTGACTAGAAAAATTGTCATTCAAAGCCACCGCTTGAAATGACTTTCACTTGTGAGTATTTTCCACACAAGAGGACATGCAATAAATAGACCAAACGAAAATGGAGCATACATATATATAAGGGATGATTAATTTCATGGAGAATTGGGCCTCTTTGCTTCACCAACTCAACCAACTCAACTCAAACTTTTTTTTGTCTTTTTCCCCAAAAGTTTTTGTCTTTTTCCCAAAAAGTTTTTTGTCTTTTCTGAAAATTCAAAAAAATTTACTATTCAAACTTAAAAATCTTAACTCAAACTACTCCACCAAACTCCCCCCTAGTTGCGTGAAATTCTTAAAAGAAAAAGAAAAAATTTAAATGATATAAGTACTAATATATCCAAGTTGCTCTTTAAATTAGCGATTGCGTTTACAATCTTTACAATCAGGGGTGGAGCCAGAAATCTATTTTAGTGGGAGCATACATTAAAATTTTTTTACATTAAAATGTTTTTTCAAGATAAAATGAAATTTTAAAAGGGGCTATGTAAGAATTTTTAATTTTAATACCGGCAAAGTTGTAAAAAAATAAACTTTTTTTTATATAATTAATTTTAGTGGGGATTATGGGGGAATTTTTTATTTTTTGTGAGGGCAAAGTAAGGATTATATGAGAATTTTTTAATTTTAGTGGAGTAAATTATAAAAATTATAAAACTTTTGTGGTAAAAATAAAGCTTACAATTGGGGTGTGAGATCTCCATATGGTGAACATGCACGATGGCTACGGAATCTTCAAATAGCCCGCCTCTAAAGTTTTCAGATGAAGCTCAAAGCTCACACAACTGTGCTAACTTACAATTTGCTATTTTTGGAGAGATAGTTATCAGAGACAGATACACGTATATAATATATTCAAAATTATATAATAAACCTCTCAAACTCTATATCACGGTTCTAATATTGTTTTAATGAAGAAGGTGTTCTAAATACTTCGAAAACATTTTCCCATCTGAAGCTATAAATGTGTTAAAATATTAAATTATTGTTGATCAATTTCCTAAAAGTTAAAGCTATTGAGAGAATTGATAAACTAAGATAACAAGTTTTTGAGATAATTGATAAATTAATATGGTATCAGAGCAAGAGGTTCTGAATTCAAACTCCTGTAATTACACTCTTTATAACTCTTTATTATCATTACGTGTTGGGCTTTTAATATGTTTTGGGTTTCTTATAATTTATATTGGACTTTTAAATTAATAATAATCCGTACGTTTGAACATTGTCTGACCTATACGTGAGAGGAAATATTAAAATATAAAATTATTGTTGATCCACCTGTTAAAAGCTTAAGCTTTGAGGATAATTGGTAAACTAACAATATGGATGCAAGGTATCTCTTAATTTCTCCCCACAATTTGTCTAAGTTGGACTCGGTCTAAATAAGGTGTCTACCTTAGCTTCTAAGAAATAACCAAAATATGATAAAGCCTTCTTGATAACAACATTAATTTAATTATTTACCAACGTTAATAAATGTTCAATAATTAGTTAAATCATGAAAAGCATAAATTAACTTTAAAAAAAAAAAAAAAAACACATGCAACTTTAACGTGGTTAATTATGACTCAGATTACAATTATGTTATATTTTTCATCAACACGTGACAATTCTTTTAATAACGACGCTAATGAATTTTTTGATTGAATAAACAAAAATTTAGGTGTTGCCGCAAGAGGCCAATTCCACGTGTATATCTAACTGTAATTGCCAACTGTTAGGACAACTTGGGCAACGTGCGAGGAGGAATCGACAGACTAACCACTACTAATATTTCAATTATTAGTGGGGACCATTACGTGCAAACTAACTTGCAAGTTGGTAATAATCTGTTGGAATATTCTTTTTTTTTTTTTTTTTTTTCTGAAGACTTATTTCTTGACTTGCTGTTTTAATGTACAGGATGGTTTGACACAGTCAGTTTGCAACGTCAACCAGTCACGCTGCTCCATTATTAAGGGCCCTTTGGAAACACTTTTGAAAACATTATTTCCACATATTTTATTTTCCTTTTCATTCAATTTTATTATTCAATTTTCTAAACATTTTCAAAAAAACTCAAACTATAAAAGTTCATAATTTTATCATTTTAAGTCGAAATCAGATTTTTAAAAGAATAATAATAATAATATAAAATATCAAGAGAAACAAAATAAGATTTATATTGCTATTTTTTTCCAAACAAATTTCAAATTATTTCAGTTTTTTCATTCCAAACAGTTTATTTACACCAAACGCACATTTTCAAAACTTAAGCCATCTCTAATTTTTAAAACACTGTCTCAAAAAGTGACCCCAAATGGGCCCTAATAAAACAACAAAGGGTGACTTTCCTGCAAATGACATGTTGCCTACTTTTCTTGTTCTGATTAGTCGACGAAGACTAAATAATAATACCAGAAGTTGCCTTTCTAACGACCATATGATCCAGAAGAAGTTCATCCACAAAAATCCAATCAAACTCGTAGAACTCTTTACTCTTTGTTTTCCACAAATTCGACAACTGCAATATGATAATAATGTAGTTGTTTGACTTTGTGAATTTTAAGACCATCTCTAATATATTTATGTATGTCAATACTATATTTGTCACAAAATAATATGAAAAGTAGCAATATCTTACTTTATATTCTAATGCATTGTGCTATTTTTAATGCTATTTATATTTTTCATCATTATTATTGTGTTTTGAAAGTTGTAAAAGTGAAATTTGACATTTGCTATATTTTGTGACAAATTTGAAAAAAAAATATCAGATATTGATTTAAAAATGGTGGGTGGGCGGGTTCAACCTGCAAGCTAAAAAGCGAAACCCGCACTGCCCGTAAGTGATGGTAGGTGGGGTCGAAAACCCGTATAAAACAAACGGGTGATGAAGTGGACCCATTCAAACGGGCAGAGCGAAGCAGGGCAGGACCGGATGGTTTGGGTGGGTTCGCGGGTTTCATACACAGCCCTAGACAAAACAAATCTTTATAAAAGGAAAAAAAGATCATTTTACTTGATTTAATATAAAGAAAAAATAAACACATCAGATATAAGTTATATGATAGAGTATGCCAAAAAACAATCTTTATAATAAATAATTTATTATTATGATAAAGTTCACAACAAATATGTAAAAAGATTAAAATTGTAAAGAAATAGAAAACATTTTAAAACCTAAAAAAGACATCATAATGCTAGAATAATTATCATAAACAAAAAAAATACTACATTTTAAAAAAATCATAATCATATAGTAATAATCATAAAGAAATAAGTAATTTCAAACCACCTTTAAATCTTAAAAACTAATTGTCAAACGAGACCAAAAAAAATAAAAAATAATTATCATAATAACGTTACAATTTTTATAAAGAACTTAAATTATATTAAGAAAAATAATTTTTTGAGAAAACAAAATTATACTTAAGAAATATGCTTCTAAAAAACCTAAAACGTACTAACAAACAATCATTGTAATAATTAAAAAAATAATGGTAGTTATGATGAAGATACATCAACGATTAAAAAAATAATCATTATAGTGAAAAACTGATCATTAATATAAAGTTACAAACGGCATATTAAATAGTGACCATAAAGAAATATGAAAGACTTTAAAAGGTGAAGGTTGTGAATATGAACTACATATCCAGAATTAAGCCAAAAAAAAAAAAAAAAACTTGTGAGTATTTTCTACAAAAGTGGGACATGCAAAAAATAGACCAAACGAAAATGGAGCATATATATAAGGGAGAGTCAATTACGTCGAGAATTAGTTGCGTGACATATACGCAATTATTCATTATAAAGAGCCACCAAATTAGACCATCGCTAGCTAATAAGAGCAAGAACACAATTAGCAGATTGCTTTGCACAAATTCCAACTTAAAAAAAAATTAGGGGTGCAACTTTTGATAGAGTTAGATATGAAATTATTGTTATGTCATGTCTGTAATTATAAAATTTGTCGTTTTAATACAACCATAAATTTGGCTAAACATTTTCTTTTTTATTTTTTTTATTTGTTAATTCAGAGTAAATTAAAGGGATTTGAATTGTACATATTTCATGTAACTCTAGATCTTTGTAATATTGGTAGAAGAGGGTGTAGGGGTAACCGTAAACAAGAGTAATAGCTGGGCCAAATTCACTTGTACAAATCAAGAAGCTAGGCAAAGGTTCGACAAAAGAAGATTTTTCAACTAAGCAAAAAACGGGGCAAGAATAATGAACCTTTTTGTCTTCTGTTACTTTCAAAGAATTCAGTCAGAAAACAATTACTTAGAACTAGAGTTTGAAAAATCAACTTCTTCCGCAATTTTCACGAAGTGTCAAAGAAAATTTTTTTGAGTGCCGACTTTGGAAATATTAATCTTAGTGGAAGCATAATTTATAAAATGTGACAAAATAAATTTGCAGAAATTTTGCTAAACTATTTACTATCAACAACATATCCATATATTATACCATATCCTCTATAATTATTAGTTTTTAAAATTTATTTGAATATATGAGCGTGTATAAGTAATAATCCTTCCTAGTTGATCTTCAAATGAGTGATGACGTTAGCAATCCTCACGTTTAGGGTGTGAGATCTCCTTATGGTGAACATGCACGGTGGCTTCCGAATCTTCAATTGTCGGCCTCTAAAGTTTTCTAATGAAGTTCAAAGCTCATAAAATTGTGCCAACTCACAATTTGCTATTCTTGCCGAGAGAGTTGATCAGAGAGACAATATAACATGTTCAAAATTATATAATAAACCTCTCAACGTTTTTATCTCGGTACTAATATTGTTTAAATCAATAAGGTGTTCTAAATACTCAGAAACCCCATCTTGCATGAAGCTATAGATGCAAGGTACCCTATTTTAGGGTAAACACTAATTTTCAATTATTTACTTTATTTTTGTATCTGTATTATTATTGTTATTGTTATTGTAATAATTTCTTATCATGTATATCATATATTTGGAATTTCGATGATAATTTGATTTAAAAATCTCATGTGTCAAACATAAACTTTCGTACGTTTTTGAATTTGAGGTAAATATTTTCTACCAATATCGATGTTTCAATAAACTTTTTAGCCAAAAAAAAAAAATTTTTTTTTTGGCTAATTCCTATATTTTATTTTTAATTTAAAGTAAAGCCTTGCCTGTAAGATAGTATTTGCCAAATCTAAAAATCACAGGGGAAGTACTTCGGCACATGAACGAAGCTGGCGTTTAGATTGACCAGTACTTGAAAAAAATGGGCAAATTGCTGATCCAGTTGGGTCCCTAAGTTTAATATGAAGTACTTTTGTTTTGATCCCAAACTTTTTTTTTTTTTCCCCTTGATCAAAAGCTCCTTTGAAATTTTAAAACATTTTTGAAGCCCGTTAATTAAAAAAAAAAAATCCTTTTCACCTTTTTGAAGAGTCCATGGAGCTTTTAATCAAGAAAAAAGGTTTGAGAATCAAAAAGTATAACTTTCTATGTAGTTCAACATATAACTGTACATAGAGCTCAGCGTTCTTATCCTAAATAAGAGTTATTGCAAATGGATGGATTTTTTTTTTTTGAAATGGACAAGAATAAGACTTTATTTGGATTACATGCCTATTTTTGAAAATTTTTTTTTCTTGTTTTAATTAATAAATTATTTTTATTTTGAGAATCAAAAGGTGTTTGGATACGTAAAAAGTTTTCTTCTTGAAAACAAAAAGTTATTTAAAATGAGAAAAAATGATATTGAGAATAATGTATTATAATAATATTTTATTTTTTTTTTCTTTTTTTAAAAGGTTATTGTACAAAATGAGTTTAAAAATGATTTTTTTTTTCAAAATGAGATAATCATGGAAAAAATTGAGAACAACATTTTTTTTTTTTTAACAAAAATTTTCGAATTTTCAAAATTGGATAAGTTTTCTAAACATAAGGTAAAAGTTCCATGTAACACTAAATATTAATTCCCAAGAAAAAACACAAATATTGATAACTAGGTAACACAATTAATTCTGAAAATTTAAATAAGGGATCACCAGTTGCTTATAAAATTCTTCCCACGGTTTGTCTAAGTTGGATTCGGTCAAAATACGCGTCTACCTTCTAAGAGATGACCAAAATCATGAGAAAGCCTTCTCGATAACAACATTAATTTGTAACTATATGGTTCGTTTTTTTCAAATTACGAACTTTCAATCACCGGTCATTATTCTTTTTTTTTTTTTTTGTCTGATTTCCTTTTTGATTTACCCACCAGGAATTTGCAATCGGCAAATCGACAAACTCTCAAGTTTCTCTCTCTCTCTCTCTCTCTCTCTCTTCCATCTTTTTGTTTGGATTCGAGGACAAACACACTAGTTGATAGACAACTTGGGCAACTTGCGAAGATAGTTTGTTGCATTAATTGCCAATCACGAACTTGCTAGCTGAATGCTGACCTCTCCATCTCTTTCGACACCAAGTAGAAGTTTTTGTTTTTTTGTTTTTGTTTCTTGTCTTGTTTTGTTTTGTTTTGTTTTGTTTTGTTTTTGTTTTGTTTTTGTTTTTGTTTTTTTTTTTTTTGCATTTTTTTTTCTATCTGAAATAGGGATATGAATTACCAGGAATAGTCTGGAAGTCTGAATATTTCTGAGAGTTTTTTCTTTGTTTCTTTTTCTTTTATTAGACTTTATCTTGTGCTTGCATTTTTTTTTAAATGAAAACACATTATTTTTTGTTAGATTTAATTTAAGAAAAGTACCAGTATTTGCCTTTCTCTACTAAAATCTTTTTTATTCTTCAATCTTTAAGTTCGAAAAAAAGGTCAACTTTCCTACAAATTATATAGAGTGAGTCTATTGACACCCCATTTTACTTTTTTCATTCACTTTTTAAAATTATCAACAAATTAGTTTTAGAATTAAAAAATTACTTGTTCCACCCCTTTGTTTTCCCAAAAAGCCCTTATAATTAAAATATTTGTCTTTCTTCTTTCTCCACATATTAAATCAATTTTTTTAAAATATGTTTTGTTTTATTTTTATTTTTAAATTTTTTTCTCATGAGATTTCTTTTTTCTTTTTTATTTTTATTTTTATTTTCTTTTTCTTTTTAGGTATCCAATAAAAATTATTCCTTAGATTTTATGTTGAGATAAAAATCTATGAACTTATTCTTTGGTATTCTTCCTAAAACGATAAAAACTTAAAGATAATATAATGATAAAGCTGAGTATTTTCTAAGCATGGCTGAAAATGTTATGAATTTGGTTAATATTTTTATTAGATAATTAGAAAAAGCTCACAATTCAAAATTTGCATTAATTCCTAACAATTTCTCTCAATTATTTATAAAATGAATAACTAATCAAATCGATATATTTGATTATATATCCACATCATGCCTACGTGTTTTCCATTTGCTTGTTATTTCTTAGAAAACAAAAGACTAGTTATAATATGAAAATATAAAAACTATTGAATAATTGAATAATAACAAACAAAATAAAAGAATCTTCTCTTTAAAAAAATTCTCATGGAAATGAATTAAAAAATAACAACAAAATAGAATATCTTAAAAAAAGTAAGGAAAAAAAAACATATAGGGATTTAGACTGTAATGAGAGGAGAAAGGAAAAAGTAAATAATTTATTTATAAGGTTTTTTTTTTGGTTGAAAAATTAAGGGTGGAACAAACAAGTTATTAATTCTAAAATTAAAATGATAAGTGGTTTTAAAAAGTGGACAAAAAAATAAAATGGGGGAACATATTAATTATTAGTACGGATCATTAGTTGCAAATTAACTCTTTATGATAAATATAATTGCAGATTAACTTGCAGGAATTGGTGCTAATTAATCTATTTTAGACTTTTTTTTTTTTTTTAAGACTAATTTTCTAACTTGCTGTGTTAACGTACATATGTAGGAAGAGTTGAGAGAGTAGTCTTGTGTCGTTAACCAATAACGCTGCTCCATGATTAACAAAACAACAAAGGATGACTTTCCTGCAGATTACATATTGCTTACTTTTCTTCTCATAGTTATTAGTTGACGAAGACTAAATAACAATACCACAAGTTGCCTTTCTCACGACCATTTGATTTAGAAGAAATTCATCCACAAAAAAATCCCTCCAATCTCGCAAAACTTGATCTTTATTCTTTATTCCACAAATCACACAACTGCAATCTGATAATAAAGTTAGTTGTTTGTCCCTGTGAATTGTGATCTCGCAAAAATGGAAGTTTTGGCGGCGGTAGCAGCATCCCTTCCAGCAGTGTTGTTGTTGGCGGAGAAGATGTTAAAGCATCTGGAGGGCGGGGGGAATTCGAAAGCGAAAGACTCCGTCGAGAAGCTTAAGAATATGCTGTCGACATTTCAGACGTACTTGAGTTATAATAACGAAGAAGGACAGCAAGGGCAAAGCTCGAACTTGACCGAGGATTTTGTGAACAAAATTCGAGATCTAACCTTCGAAATTGAGGATGCCCTTGATGAGTTCATGTTTGATGTGCCACTTCACTTCCATAGCACTAAATTGACCAAGCTTTTGCACGACGTCAATTATTCCATCAAGAACCGGAACGCCGTTCGCAAGCTGTCCAGTTTGGGAGAAGAAATTCTGAAGAAGAAAAAGGACACGGCGGATCAGTACCAATCCCTCATCGGTGTTGCTCCAGTACCGAGCATGACGGGGAATTCATCGACAGGGCAAAGCTTTGACGGAGAAGAAATGGTGGGATTCAAGACACGCAGAGAGGACCTTCTCCAACAACTGATCGGAGGAGACCCAAAGCGGGCGACAATTCAAGTGGTTGGGCCTGGTGGCTCTGGTAAGACCTTTCTCGTGAATAATGTTTTCCGAGATGCAGGGATCAAGGGAAGGTTTCCTTGTAAAGCTTGGATCGATATGCCGCGGAATTTCAACGGCACAGAAGGCCTTCTGGTGGACTTGCTGAACGGGTTTTGCTCAAGACGCGTTGTTGAACAGATTCATGATCATCAATCCGGAAGTATAGGAGAAAAATTGCATCGATACTTGGAAGACAAAAGGTACTTGATTGTTCTTGATAATGTTCGGAGAAAACAAGATTATGCGAATGTTGCCAAGTTCCTACCTAGTGGTTTCAAAGGAAGTAGAATCATTACCACTACTCGAAACTCTAACGTAGTTGAAAGGCCTGACCATACGCATAAACTGGATGGATTAACTGAGGAAGAGGCTTTGGAGTTATTCTGCAGAAAGGCTTTTGGCAATAACACATGTCCTGAGGAGTTCAGGGAGTTGTCTAAGCAAATCATAGACAGGTGCGACCGTTTGCCTGTTGCTATATCTGCAGTTGGTAGCTTGCTCTCAGGGAAGCAGTCAATTTTTGGCGAGTGGAAGAGAATTTGTAACATCATTGGATCTGAGATCGAAAGTCATGATGCAAGTCTTTTCAATCGTATTTTGAAGCCCAGCTTTGTGGATCTTCCGAGTAATATCAGGAGTTGTTTCTTCTACTTCAGTATGTTTCCAGCGGGTCACTCCATCGAACGCGGAAGGCTACTTCGGTCATGGATAGGCGAGGGATTTCTGGAGGAAGTGAGTGGGAAAACAATGGAAGAAGTTGCAGACACTTACCTAAATGACCTCGTTGCGCGAAGTCTGGTTCGAGTAAGCACACTGGAGATAGACGGCCGGTTTCGAAGTTGCAATGTTCTGAGACTTCACCATGAGTTCATTGTACAATTGTATGGGAAAAAGGAGAATTTTGTCACTGTTATAGATGAGCATAACCCAAGTTCTAATTCGGATCGGAAAGCTCGGCGTCTTTCTGTTCATCGTGATAACATCGCCAGCGAGCTGTCAGAGATTATTGACCCTGCCAAAGTTCGCACGTTGTTTGCATTCGGACACAAGGACGTCTCACCGAAAAAAAGTTCAATTATCCCTTCTGTGGTTCGGAAAAGAATCCCAGGAACAACCGAGTATCAAATGGAAAATATGCTTCAAAAATTTAAGTTGTTAAAGGTTCTAGATTTGCAAAATATGCCTCTGAATTACTTTCCTAAAGATATCGATTCTTTTGTTCTCTTAAGGTGTCTAAATCTGCGGCAAACAAATATCAAGACGGTTCCCAGTTCAATCAAGAAGCTTTCCTTCTTGGAAATCTTGGATCTCAAGTATACCCTAGTGACCGAGTTACCAGAATCCATTTACGAACTACAAAAATTGAGCCATCTTCTAGTTTCTTTTCGGGGTTCGCAGGATTATTGTTCATCTGGCGAGGCACAAGGGGTGAAGGTCAATGAAGGAATTGGGGCTTTATCTAAATCTTTGCAAAAAGTGTCACTCATAAATGTGACGAATCACAAAAAATTTATTGAAGAGCTGGGAGAATTGAAACAGCTGAGAAAATTAGGTCTGGCTGATATCAATAGAAAATCTGGGGTCCAAGTGTTGAGATCCATTCTGAACATGATAAATCTCATGACGCTTGATCTTCGAGCCAGAGAAGGCGAGTATCTTGATTTGAATGTTGACATGAGAAATCCTCATGAGCATATCCAAAACCTGTACTTAAAAGGACAACTTGAGAGTTTGCCAGGATGGATTTCCTCAACATCACTTCCGAGTCTGGTAAAGATTGTCCTCAAAGGTTCAAAAATAAATGGGGATCCAAGCACAGCACTGGAGGCACTCGGAGCTTTGCGAAGTCTAATGGAGCTCAAGATGATCGAGTACTATACGGGTGAACGGTTGGTGTTCAAATCACAAATGTTCAAGAAGCTAAAGAAGTTGCATGTGGAGAAATTTGAGCAACTAAATGAGGTGTCATTGGAGAGTGAGGCGTTGGCTATGCTTGAAAAGCTGACGGTTTGTCATTGTAAGCAATTGAAGCCACTTCCGGACAGCTATCCTCTTGGAGTCCTTGAAGAATTTATTGTGTATGACATGAGCATGGATTTTATCCGTGATATCCAAAGAAGGATTGACGTGGCTGAGCTGGTTGGTCATCATGTCGAAACTATCAACCACTCTTCAAGCTCTGCCTCTGAACGTGGAGTACACGGAATCACGTCCCGGCGGTTTTATTCATGAGATGTCTTACATGAAACCTTCAAGGTAAAAATTTCCCTTTGTCCCATCTCTCCTCTTTGTTGCCATTATCTGATTGGATTATCTGTTATCGAGATGATTACCTTTAATCCTTATTTTTTTTATTATTAACTTGTCTATCTCTCTACTTGACTTCGTTTAGGGGTGATGAGGGAGATACGTTTGATCAAGATTTACTGAAATATTCGTGACCGAAATCAACAAGTGGTTTGCTCATCTATTTCACACTACAATCTTTACAAAATTCAATCATCCTCACTACTTTGTTATAGTCGTGTTTATTGCTAGAACCAATAATTGGATTTTCCCTTGGTCCATGTTCAAATAACATAGCTATTTTGCTATTGTATTATTCAGATCTAAATTATCGTTGTTGTGTAGCAATTCAAAGAATAAAATTGTATTGTTATTCAATCCCTTACATTTATGTCCCTCATTATAAAAAAAAAAAAAAAAAGTTCAAAACGATTACGAACCCAGATCAATAACCTAAAACTTTGTGGTTCTTCATGATGATCAGCATTATAAAATGAAAATGTCAACAATCAATCAATAATAACCGAAAATCAAAATTTGGCGTGTGTTTGTACTTCCTGTTAAATTTGACGCTAAGATTAACATTATCTTTAATAGTACTTTAATTTCCTTATCCAAATATCAAAATTTGGTATTGACACCGCATTAATTAAGATGTTATAAGTGGCACCCGTCTTAGAATCATGATCAAGGCAAGTTGCTCTTAGTCAATCAAATGAATTTCTTTGCAGAAGGAGCAATAATACTTTTAGGCCCCATTTCGTATTGTTTCCAGAAGGTTTTGGAAAAGAATCTCACAGTTTCTAATAAAGCTATTTTGAAAAATGGTACAGAAATAACGTTTGTTTTGTACAAAGTAGGAAAATAGAGGCAAAAATAAAAAATCGTTTTCATTTTTTGTTGAGGAATTTGAAAATGAAATAAAGTTGTTTTTCCTATCTAATTTTCATTTTCTAGAGCTTACACACTCAAAAAATATTTTCATAAATATACCCAAGTACAATTTTACCCTTTTTCTTGTACTCAAACTAATTTATCTAAAAGCGCAATCAAACACAATATCAAAAAAATATCAAAACATAATTTCAAAACATCCTCATTTCTATTTCATATTCAAAACAAATTATTCCCAAAATGCTTCCAAACGGGTACTTGCTAGCTTCAATTTTAAATGGTTCGAATTACAACTCCATGAAAACCTTTTTTATTCTGCTGAGAAGTTCTCATGAAAACCGAATTAAGAACAATATGGTCGTACATACAATGTATTATTGCATCGCTGTATATTATGTATTAATCACACGAATGCCAACCAAATAGTTTTTTTTTTTTCCTTCATTTTTCGCGTCAACATATGATATATATAGTAACATAATAAATAGACTGGAAAGCAAGGCTAGTACAGATGAACAATATCCCTTGGTACTGCAATTTGTAGGGAAGGTTATTCCAATCCCGATATAGGACCTGGAGCTATGATCATCATTGGACTTTCGGCATCATAGGGAGGAGGGGGAGGGCTCAATCTTCTCTCCACAAGTTTCCGGGTCCATAGATCTGAGACAGTGACAGAAACAAGATCTCAAACAAAGTTTTGGTCAGCGTGAGTTGATTTTAACATATTGAACCCTCGTTTTTTAAGTCACATGGGGGATAGTTTCAGAACTATCTATTTCTATCTTTCTTTCTTCTTCTTAGTATTCTAAGATTGTAATAAAGTTTAAACCAGTTTTAAAGTCTAGAGTGAAAAATATTATGAAATTCATATAGTAGTATGATTGTTCTTTTGGTTTATTTGAGATTTATTAAGTCCGAGATTATGCGTTAAAAATTTAGGATGTAAGTTATTGTTTATAAAATATATTGTAGATGTTGCAGTTAAAAAACTTCAAGGGGGTAGATAAGGAAAAAGAAAATACAATATAATTTATTACTTTGAGCAGGAGTTGAAGGACCCCTATGACCCATGGGCAGCGGAACTTCCAGCGAAACAACCTGATCATGATACTTTACTACTAGCATGCCAACTTGGAATCTTGCTTATAATTCTTGACGCCCATTGCCTCTTTTATCATATATGTGTCTGTGTGTGTATATGTATATATATGGGTGACTTCAATAGCTTTTTTAATTTAAAAAAAAAATTAAAATTAGAGAATGGAAAAAAGAAAAATTTGCGTGATTACAAACATAACCTAACCGTAATTCTATACCTTACTTTACTGGTCAAAAAGTGTAGAGTTACAAAGATAAATAAACAAATAAATAAATAAATTGTGTACGAACCTCCTCCATGGACCAAATTATTCTGCATGGCAAGAAAAGCAACTAGGAAGGCAATAACCATCATAGAACGAACTAGGGCACAAGAGAGACCCATTTATATATTATCCTATGCAAACAAAAATCACGGTGATCCTCTTTAATTCTTGATATTTTTGTCTTTATTAATTTCTTCTTATTTTAGTTTAGTCCGAGAGAGGAATTCTTATATTATATATATATATATATATATATATGTAATCCTCTTCATTTCTAATGGGTATGATATTTGCACGTATATTTTGGGCCACTCTATTTAGCGGGCACTCGACGTTATTGAAACTTAGCCATAGAAATTCGGTTGGTTGGAATTTGTAGAATATTGGTGACTAGAAAAATTGTCATTCAAAGCCACCGCTGGAAAAGACTCACTTGTGAGTATTTTTTACACAAGAGGCACAGGCAAAAAATAGACCAAATCGAAAATAGAGCATATATGTAAGGGAGAGTTAATTTCATCGAGAAGAAGTTGCGTGAAATGCTTGACGTGACATATAAGGAAATTTGAATGAAAGAAAAATTAAAAAAAAAATTTATAATCCTTAGAAAATTGGATTGTCTATATATATGGCCAAATTGGAGTCAGTCTTAAAAAATGTCTAGAAACAAACAAATTTGCAAACATCAACAAAAAAAAAAAAGGAACTATATGGAGTTTGATATAAAATTATCTTACAACCATGACAATTTCGTACTAATGAGGTAAAAGACTTATATATTAAAAAATTTAGAATAGCTAGCTAGATCTCTCAAAGTAAATGCTTGGGACCGAGATAAATACATATCCTCAAGGACCATCAGAGAAAAAAATAATGGATTTATAAAACAACTTCTTTACCTCATTAATTTTGAATTAATCTCACCTTAACAGCCCTTAAAATTAAAAGAAAAAGAGATGATTAACAGTGAAGCCATATTATTTGGTGAGCTTTGCAGTATATAGGACACTGATGTATTGAAACTTATATAATAGTTTAAATCATGTGCATATGATTGGACGTATTTAAAAAATTTATCTAAATAAAAAATATATAAGTAAAAATAAAAATAATCAACAAAGTACCAGAAAAAAAAAAAAGGCATGAAAAAAAGATCAAAAAGATAAAATGTTAAAAATATACTAATACAAGAAAAAAAAAAAAAAAGAAAGAAAAGAAAACTGAAGGACAAAAAAAGTTTTTACCAAAAAAATCAACAAAGTATCTGTAAACAAAAAAAAAAAAACAAAAAAAAAAGAGGCATGAAAAAGACCAAAAGATATAATGACTAAAAAGACCAAAAATCAACAAAGTACCTGTAAACAAAAAATAAAAAATAAAAATAAAAAAAAGAGGCATGAAAAAGACCAAAGAGATATAATGACTAAAATATTAAAAATAAACCAATACAAAAGGACTAAAATGAAATAATAAAAAAAATTGGGTCAAAAGAAAAAAAAAAGAGAACGGAAGGACCAAAAAAAATAAAAAAAGAATTTCATCCAAAATGAAACATTTATATATAGATAAAGAGGAGGAATTAAAACCTTCACTTAGATTTACTTAAAAAATAAATAAAAAAAAATCTACAGCCTCATTGGTAAACCAAACAAAAATAAATAAATAAATAAACCCTTCGTACAAGGCAAATGAACTTCAACTAATTGTGATTTCGTATATATTTTGACAAAGTTAAGATTTGTTGTCTCGGATTTAATGTCCCATTGATTATTTCCTCAATGTTGTTATGTTATATTATCTGATTTTGAAAATTTAACCATATAAATAAACTAAATACTATCCTTCATTGAAAAAAAAAAAAACTAAATATTAAAAGCTTTTAAAGAAATTGATGAGTTGTCAAAATATTATTGAAGGGATAAACATTAAAAAAAGAAAATGAGACTTTAGATCTGAACTTATCTTGAAACCTTTTTCTTTGCAAATGCAAAATTAATAGGTGTGTGTATCAATCAATTTACTGATTCAGCCACAAAAAGCATTGCATCCCTTTCTTTCTTTGTTTGCCATATGTTTCTGATTTGTAACTATTAAACAAATTGAGATGATTAATTATCAAAATTGAAAGTTTCAACTTTGACAAGTTCAGCGATATAGTAACTTTAAAAACGACAAGATATCCAAAAAAATAATAATAATAAAATAAAATAAAACGACACTATTTTAAAAAACGACAACATCTCAAAGAAAAATTGAAAATTTCAAAATAGGACAAGATCTTTCGTCTTTGACCGTGTAACGCGTTTGGAAATAATTATTGAGCCGTGGTTTGCTTCGGAGTTCGGACCAACAAATATAAAACGTCCAACTTCTATAGCTCAAACCGAAACGGAAACGCGTTTCGTTTTGTTTTGCTTTGAAGTTCAAACAGGAAAACGAACATCATATGTGATATATTTATAGATTCAGGAAAAATACTTGTTTTTTTTTCCTTTAATTTATAGATATCGTGTTCTATCAAAAAGAAAAAAAGATAACATCGATTAGTGTGATTATTTTATTGACATTTCGATAAAAATATCAAAGAAAGTCCTTTTCTTATTGGGATCCGTTATCATGGCCTGTAAATCACATTCTTAAAAGGCAAGAACCATTTGGCTTTGTCCTATAATGTTTTCGCATTTAAAAAATCAGTTTTTGCATACAAAATATTGATAATTGATCTGGTCAAAAAAAATATTGATAATTGATCACTTAAATTTTAAAATATGTTCTTATTATAAAAAAAAAAAAAAATGGGGCAAAAATTTTTGTACATTTTTTTTTCATGATTCTCACTTGACCTACCATTGAGGGGGGTCTATGGACCCGTTTGAGGAGATATTTGGTGATGGTAGTTTGAAAGTTGAATTGGAAAAATGTATTTGAAAGAAAAATTTTTGAAAAAGTTTTGTGATCTAGAAAATAATATAAAATTTTGAAACATATTAGGAAGAAAAATATGTAAAATGAATTTTATATTATTCATCTCATCGTTATGAGTATTTTAACATAAAAATTAGCTCATTTCGATTTGAAATGAGAAAATTATAAACTTTTAAAATTTGAGTTTTTTAAAATTGAAAGAGAGAGAAAATATAATTTATAATTGGGATTTTAAAATGCCATTTGGAACTAGCACCCCAAACAGATCCTAAGTCTTTTAATACTTGAATTGGACCTCATATAAACAAAACTCCTTAACTTAAAAAGTGGATGAAGATTTATCATGAGAGAAAGGAATGTTGGTTTATATAGAATCCAATTTGATAAATAAAATAAATTAAAAAAAAAAAAAGAGGACTTAGTTGCGCCTAAATAGAAGGTCACATGCAAGTTATATGTAACAAAAATAAAATAAAAAAAATTAAACTCGTTTTCAATTGGATTGATTATAACAATTTTTAATTCAAAGTAGTTAAATGTCATTATTCTTAGTTCAGGATTTAATTTGTCAAACAGAAGAAATTCATAGACATACATATAAATAAAATGAAACTATAGACGTTAAGTTTGTGTTTGATATACTGGTTTAAAATAAAAAAAATTTAGGTTAAAATTAATTATTTTTTACAAATTAATTATAATTTTTATTAAAATTTAAAAAAAAGGATAAAAATTAATATAAAAACTTTAGATCCGGAGACAAACGGACCGAAAGTTGGATTCAATATTATCCTTAAAAAAAAAAAAAAAGTTCGAATCAATGTAAAAGTCAACCCTGTGAATAATTGATCAACAACCAACTAGACACATGGTCAAACGACCAACCCTCTCCATCCCTATCTGGTTAGGCGGCTTCTTCCGAGAACCATCCCACCATCCCTTTCCCAAATAATTCAACTTTGAAAATTCAACCTCAAAGCCTTCCTCATACATAAAACAGGTCCAAATCCAAAACCAACCAAATCTCCATTTCAAAAACTCTCTTTCCACCCAAAAAAAAAAAAAAAATGGCGTTCCTCTCTTCCCTTACAGCTCTCATTCTCTTCACCTTTTGTTTCTTCTCTCCGAGTACGGCCCAGCAGCCTTACGTGGGACTCACCACAACAGATTGTTCCAACCAGCACAACTCGTCCTCTGGTCTCGGCTATTTCTGCAATGGCCGAAACAGAAGTTGCCAAACTTACCTCACTTTCAGATCCACACCTCCTTACAACACGGTTTCGGCCATCTCTGATCTTTTCTCCGTCGACCCTTTGGAGGTCTCTCAATTCAACAACGTTTCGGAGACTTCGGCGCTCCAAACGAACGACTTGGTGTTTGTTCCGGTCAACTGCTCGTGTTCAGGTCAGTTCTATCAAGCAAACAAGTCTTACACCGTGAAGCATGATGAAACTTATTTAATTATTGCTAACAGCACTTTCCAAGGCCTAACTACTTGTCAGGCACTTTTGAATCAAAGCGTTAATCCGCCGCCCGCGAATATCAGTACTAATCAGATAATTAGTGTCCCTCTGAGATGTGCTTGTCCCACGAAGAACCAAAGTGATTTGGGAATTAATTATCTAGTGAGCTACTTAGTTCTTCAGGGCGAGTATATTTTTCTTATAAGCCAGAAATTTGGTGTAAATGCTGATTCTGTTTCTGAAGCAAATGATCTTCCTAAGACTGTAAATCCGTCCACCACACTTTTGATTCCTCTCAAAAACCCGCCTTCAATTCTTCAAACCACAGAGCCACCACCTCCGCCGCCTCCACCGCCGACATCGCCTCCCACGTCTAGTAAGAGCTCGAAAACATGGCTCTATGCCCTTCTCGGTGCTCTTGGAGGATGTGCTTTTCTATTAGTCGTAGGTAGCATTATCTACTGCAGAGTCATCCGCAAAAGGAAGGAGAAAGGCGACCCGATTCTTGTCTCGGAGAGCTTCGAGGCACGTGAGAAGCCGGAGGAGAAAACGATGGAAGAATCCGAAGATTTCTTAGAGCATATATCTGATATAGCTCAATCACTTAAAGTCTACAATTTTAAGGAACTAAAGCTGGCGACGGATGATTTCAGTGCTAGTTGTTGGATCAAAGGATCCGTTTATCGCGGCACGATTAACGGCGATTTGGCTGCAATCAAGAAAATGGATGGAGATATCTCCAAAGAGATTAATCTATTGCAGAAGGTCAACCACTCTAATGTTATCCGCCTCTCCGGAGTTTCTTTCAATGACGGGTATTGGTATCTGGTTTACGAGTATGCTTCAAATGGACCCTTAAGTGACTGGATCTTCAACAACGGAAAATTTCTAACTTGGACGCAGCGAATTCGGATCGCTTTAGATGTGGCGACAGGGCTGAACTATCTTCACAGCTTCACAAATCCTTCTCATGTGCACAAGGACATAAAGAGCAGTAACATCCTTCTTGACAGCGATTTCAGGGCTAAGATTGCGAACTTCAGGCTAGCGAGATCAACACAAGGGGAATCAGAAGGTCAGTTTTCTTTGACAAAGCATATTGTCGGGACTATTGGTTACATGGCTCCGGAGTACATGGAACACGGGTTGGTCTCGCCAAAGCTTGATGTCTATGCATTTGGAGTTGTGTTGCTGGAAATGGTCACCGGGAAAGATGTTGGTGTTTTGTTTGACGAAAATAAGCACTTATCCGACGCATTCAGTGCCGTGCTTAAAGATGAAGGACAGGAGAGTTTGAGGGACTTAATGGACCCTTCAATGGGAGAGAATTATCCCTCTGAACTTGTGAATTTTGTTGTGAGGATCATTGAAAGTTGCTTAGAGAAAAATCCAGAAGCTCGCCCGCACATGGATGAGATCGTGCAGTTTTTGTCAAGAACTTATAGCAATTCCCTTACTTGGGAATCGTCAAATAACATCTCTAAGTAGCAAGTTTTTAGTGGTAGCTGTTAATGGTAGAACAAAAGTTGTGTTACAATTATTTTATTGCAGAAATGTTGTAAAATCTCCCAAAAAAAAATAAGAATGAAATGTTGTTAAATTTCCCCCAAAAAAAAATCTAAATATTTTTTTGCCTACTCTGTCTAATGATAAGGTCCTAGGAGAAGTCACTTTCAAATACACTAAACTAAAAAATAAAAAATAAAAATAAAAACTCTAGAATAAAGCTTCTATACTTGACCGTTAACTGATAAATTCTTTCTTTCTTTTTTTTTTTTTTTTTGGGTGAATAACTAATACTTCAATCCACAACTCATCATCTTTTGCATAATCCAGAAAACAAAAAAAAAAATTTCAGGTCTCCAAAGGAAACAAAAATGGCCTTTCCTCTTCCCTCCACTAACTCGATCTTCATCATCTGCATAATCGTCTTTTGTTTCTCCACTTCCACTCTTTCTCAGCAGCCGTACACAGGACAGGACAATACAGATTGTGATAACAACCACAAAGAAAGCTCTGCACTTGGCTACTTCTGCAATGGCCAGAACAGAAGCTGCCAAGCTTACCTCACTTTCAGATCAACACCTCCTTATAACTCCGTTGTTGACATCTCCTATCTTTTGTATGCTGACCCTTTTGGGGTCTCTGAGATCAACTCAGTCTCGGAGAATTCCACGATTAAGACAGACGAATTGGTGTTTGTTCCGGTCCTCTGCTCATGTTCCGGAGAGTACTATCAATCAAACGCAGTTTATGTAGTCCAGCCAGTTGACATCTACTGGACTCTTGCCAATAACACCTTCCAAGGCCTCATGATATGCCAGGCTCTTATTAACCAAACCGGTAATCCACCTGCTTTAGATCTTGAAATTGGTCAAAGAATAACAGTTCCTCTTAGATGTGCTTGTCCCACAAAGAACCAAATTGATGTGGGAGTCAACAATCTGATGAGCTACTTAACCGATGTTGATGATGATTATTACACTATAAGCCAAGAATATGGTGCAGATAGTCAATTGCTTCTTCAAGCTAATCGTCTTTCTTATCTTGACAAAACTATATATCCCGATACTACTATTTTGGTTCCTCTTAAATCCCTGCCATCAAATTCCCAAACCATAGAGCCACCGCCTTCGTCATTGCCATCACCACTGCAGCCTCCCACATCATCGCCTTCAAGTTCTTCCTCTAATAAGAGCTCAAAGAAAACCTGGCTTTATGCCCTGCTTGGTTCTCTAGGAGGAATTGGTTTTCTGTTGGTCTTAGGCACCATTATCTTCTGCACTGTCTTTCGCAGAAGCAAGAAAGGTGACTTAGTTCTTGACCAGGAAACCTCTAACGCACGTGGGAAAAGTAAAAAAGAAACTCGGGAGTTCTTAGACAGCCCATCTGATGCCACTCAATCTCTCAAACTCTACAGTTTTAGGAAACTGAAGCTGGCAACAGATGGTTTCAGTTCCGCTTGTTTGATTGATGGATCTGTTTACCGCGGCAAAGTTGATGGGAATTTGGCAGCCATCAAGATAGTAGATGGAGATGTTTCAAACGAGATCATCTTATTGAAAAAGATCAATCACTTCAATCTGATCAGCCTCTCTGGATTTTGTTTCAACGAGGATCGTTGGTACCTTGTTTACGAGTATGCTTCCAACGGATCCTTAAGTGACTGGATCTTCAACGACGCGAAAACTTTGACCTGGACACAGAGAATTCAGATTGCGTTTGATGTGGCCACAGGGCTGAACTATCTTCATAGCTTCGCCAATCCTCCTCATGTTCACAACGACGTAAAGAGCAGTAACATCCTACTTGACAGTGATTTCAGGGCTAAGATCACAAACTTCGGTCTAGCGAGAGCTACACAAGTGCAGGAAGGCCAGTTTTCGTTGACAAATCACATAGTTGGGACTGTTGATTATTTGGCTCCTGAGTATTTGCAAAACGGGTTGGTCTCCACAAAGCTTGATGTCTATGCATTCGGGGTTCTGTTGATAGAGATGCTCACCGGGAAGGAGGTTTTGTTGTTACATGACGAGAATCGGAACTTCATTTCTGATGCATCTAGTGCGGTGCTTGATGGTGAAGGGCAAGAGGGTCTGAGGCAGTTTATGGATCCAGCAATGCAAGGGAAATATCCAGCTGAGTCTGCGACTTTTGTGGTCAGAATTATCGATACTTGCTTGAAGAAGAATCCTGAAACTCGCCCGCCGATGGATGAGATTGCGCAGTTTTTCTCAAGAATTTTGAGCAATTCACTCCCCTGGGAATTGTCAAACAACATTGCAGGGTAGCAAAGTTCAATGGGTGCTCTTCATGGTGTGAACAGAAATTAAGTACTTTGAAGTCAAATAATCCGAGTCTTGGCGTATTTGATGGGAAACTAGCAATTGAAACAGAGGTCATTCAAATAAATAACCAGTCTAACATCTACAATTTGCAATGATGTCACGAAAACCGTTTGACTAATTTCTATGCTTTCTTTCATAATCATGGAGCTTCTATTTTTAATAAACCTGTTTTTAATGATTCTTTTTTTTTTTTTTTTTCCTGTATAAGGCGGCCTTGTTTGAGTGAAAAAGAATGGCAACGTGTGAATGTATAAACGATGTGAAAGGCGAAAAGGAAATTCTTCACTGAAAACAAAGAAGGAAAAAAAGTGTTTGTTTCCAACAGAAATCATGGAGAAATTGCTTCTTAGGTAGAGCTGTCAAAATGGGCTGAATCTAACGGACAAGCACGGGTAAAGAACGCTAATATGCGATGGCACAACAAGATTATTAGATGGACCGAGTCCAGTACGTTTAGCAAATAGTTTGTCAAATACATTGTGTTTACCATGAAATTTGGATGCAAAACACGCTTAGGACCCGAAACGTCAAGCATCCTGCGTAGGAACGAGTACACACCATAAATAGTTTAGTTATGACACAACAAAGATTGTGTTCTTAGTATGCTTTTTATAATTTTTTTTATCTGACTTATGTAATACTCTTTTCTTCTTATCAATATTTTATCTTATGTGAGTTTTTACTATTAGTGTTTCATTGTATTTGTTTCTTTTTAATAATGTGTTTTGTTCTAGTGTTACAAACTATTATTTTTAATGTCTTCCTTACTTATTTCACTTATTTATTTGTAATCTTTTTTTATTGAGTATGTGAAAAGACTCGCACGATTAAGATATTAACATATTAATGGCGTGAGACAAATATGAATGTTCACGGGTCAATTGTGATGCTATAAATCAGAAACAAATTGACACAACTTGATATGAGCACAACTGAAAGCACTAATGGTGAATTGTAGGATTGTCTCACAAAAAGCACACATCGGATTATTTCCATAGTCAACAGACATATTTACCGAGTATTGTATGGAAATAGGAGATAACGGAGGGAAAGGCTATAGTAGAACCCCTTTTATATGTTATATCGGTAAAGTTTATTATATATATTATTTGATATGTTTTAACGGTAGAGATATTGCTTATGCATAATACTTATAATACACCTTAGTTCATAATATTATAATCTAAGAAATTATTTTTAAAAAAATTGAAAGCAAAGAAAAAAGAAATTAAAGAAAAACCCAACCCTTCAACCGGAAAACCACCCCCCTTGATGACCAGCGGCTCCTACCTAAGAAATCATCTCCATTCCGATGACCTTCAATTGTTCAGAAGCGAAATCCCCTCCTCCACCCCCCTTAGTTTGGCGATGGCAAAATCGCCACTCCCGTCGAACCCCGACCTGCAAAATCAAAATCCACACCCCCCTCAGTGTGTTCAGCAACGGCGAAATCACCCACCTGAGTCCCCTCTGACAACCTTCCATTGGCCCCCTTCCCTCGACTGATGAAGATGAACAATCAAGAGAGACTTCAATTTTTTATTTTTTATTTCCCTACAATCCTATCAATCAATGTTTATTTTAATTATTATATATCCTTATTTTCTTATCCATTCGATTAAATTTGAATGGTCATAAACAAAAATCTACCAATAAAGTAAATAAAAGTGGCTCTACCCCATCCTTTCATAATACATAAGAATGCTAACATTTTGTTTTTTGTTTTTTTGATGGCAAAGCAGACACGTAACAGGAGTATGTTTCACATGTACATGGAATTATAGGACTATTGTTGACAGAGTGGCAAAGTAGGTCCTCCCTGTTAGGTTTTTCATTCTTGTATTTTTATTGACAATTATTATCAATATCAATTAATTAATTGATAATTTTTGTGTTTAAAAAACACTCCCAAATGAACCCTTTTCCGTTTTTACATCTTATTACATGCAGCAATTTAATTTGGCCGTAAACAGGCTAATTTTGCATCGAGTATACATATTACTTCACGTTGTAGAATTTGTTACCATGAAAAAAGAAAAAAGAAAAAAAAAACTTCACAATTATATTTGCATATATTGCAACGACAACAACCAAAATAATAATAAGGATTTCATACGGTATACCCTTTGGCGTTACATTTTTAATGTAAATTGTTTTTTAAAGATCAGATTAATTTTTAAATAATCCGATCTAAAAATATTCATTTAAAAACTATGCACGACATAAAACTTTTACGGTAGAGTCTTTGATTTTGTATTATCAATGGGATTTATTTTTAATCATTGGATTAATTTTCTGTTAGCTTGATCTATAAATATCCAGTTTAAAGATTTACAAGGCACGATACAAAATTGATATAATCATTAATTAAACTGTAAGAAAAATTATTATACGATAAAAATAACAATTTATGCTTATGTAAACTTTAAAAGAAAATAAATAAATGAATAAAATCTCTATATGGCTAGTCAAACCATCCGTACACTTAGGAAGGTTTAGTCAAACCGTCCACCAATATTACCTAAAAGACATTTAGCAAAAATTATTACCCAAACGTCAAGGCTCTACCAACCCATCCTCTCCATTCCACTCTGGTCAGTGCATTCTAGAAATCATCACCACATCTTTTCTTTCCCTAATGATACGGAATTAGAAAACTCACTTTTTTTTTTTTTTTTTTTTTTTTGAGGAAGAAAACACACTTTCAGATACACTTGAAAAATAATATATATATATATATATATATAATGGAACTTCTGTATTTGACCATTAACTTATACTTCAATTCACAATCGCATCATTTTCTCCATATTCCAACTTCATACCTCCAAAGCCCAAAAAAACACAAAAAAAAAAAAAAAAAAAAAAAATGGCGTTTCCTCTTCCCTCCACCAAAACTATCTTCATCATCTTAACAATCATCATTTGTTTCACCTCCTCCACTTTCTCTCAGCAGCCTTACATAAGAGAGGACAACACAGACTGTGACAGCAGGCCTCAAGAAAGCTCTGCTCTTGGCTTTTTCTGCAATGGCCTGAACACAAGTTGCCAAGCTTACCTCACTTTCAGATCAAGACCTCCTTACAACACCGTTGTTGCCATCTCTGATCTTTTAGCTGCTGACCCTTCTGAGATCTCCGAGATCAACTCGGTTTCGAAGAATTCCACGTTTGAAGCAAACAGTTTGGTGTTTGTTCCGGTAAACTGCTCGTGTTCGGGTGAGTTCTATCAGACAAACGCGTTTTATATTGCCGAGCCGGATGACAATTACTTCGATCTTGCTAACAACACTTTCCAAGGCCTTACGACATGCCAGGCTCTCGCCAACCAAACCGGTAATCCGCCTATGATGGAGATTGAAACTGGTCAGACAATCAGAGTTCCTCTTAGATGTGCTTGTCCCACAAAGAACCAAACCCATGAGGGAGTCAACTATCTAATGAGCTATTTAACCGACTATGATGATGATGATTACAAAATAAGCGTGGAATTTGATGTAGATAATCAACTGCTTCTTAAAGCAAATCGTCTTTCCGATCTAGACAACACTATATATCCCGATACTACTATTTTGGTTCCGCTTAAAACCCCGCCGTCGAATTCTCAATCCATAGAGCCACCGCCTTCGCCGTTGCTACCGCCACTGCTGCCGCCTAGGTCGTCGCCTCCCAGTTCTTCCTCTAATACAAGCTCAACGAAAACTTGGCTCTATGCCCTGTTTGGTTCTATTGGAGGACTTGCTTTTCTGTTGGTCTTAGGCACCGTTATCTTCTTCACCGTCTTTCGCAGAAGCAAGAAGAAAAGTGATTTAGTTCTTGTCTCCGAAACCTCTAACGCAGGTGGGAAAATTCAGAAGGAAACTCGGGAGTTCTTAGACAGCATATCCGATGCAACTCAATCCCTCAAACTTTACGGCTTTGAGGAGTTAAAGCAGGCAACAGATGGTTTCAGTTCCGCTTGTTTGATTGAAGGATCTGTTTACCGCGGCGTAGTTGATGGGATTTTGGCAGCTATCAAGAGAGTAGATGGAGATGTTTCGAAAGAGATCAATTTACAGCAGAGGATCAATCACTTCAATCTGATCAGCCTCTCTGGAGTTTGTCTCAACAAGGATCACTGGTATCTTGTTTATGAGTATGCTTCCAACGGACCGTTAAGTGATTGGATCTTCAGTGATGGGAAATTTCTGAATTGGACGCAGCGAATTCAGATTGCTTTTGATGTGGCCACGGGACTGAACTATCTTCACAGCTTCGCCAATCCTTCTCATGTTCACAGGGACATAAAGAGCAGTAACATCCTACTTGACAGTGATTTCAGGGCTAAGATCACAAACTTCGGTCTAGCGAGAGCAACACAAGCGCAGGAAGGTCAGTTTTCCTTGACGAATCACATAGTTGGGACAATTGGTTACTTGGCTCCGGAGTATTTGCAAAATGGGATAGTCTCCACAAAGCTCGACGTCTATGCATTCGGAGTTCTATTGATGGAGATACTCACCGGGAAAGAGGTTTCGGTGTTACATGAGGAGAATCGGAACTCCATACCTGATGCATTGAGTGCGGTGCTTGACGGTGAAGGGCAAGAGGGTCTGAGGCAGTTTATGGATCCGGCAATGCAAGGGAAATATCCAGCTGAGTTTGCGACTTTTGTGGTCAGAATTATCGATAGTTGCTTGAAGAAGAATCCCGAAACTCGCCCGCCGATGGATGAGATTGCGCAGTTTCTCTCAAGAATTTTGAGCAATTCACTCACCTGGGAATTGTCAAACAACATCGCAGGGTAGCAAAGTTCAATGGGTGCTCTTCATGGTGTGAACAGAAATTAAGTACTAGTCTTGGTATGTTTTGTTTCCGTTAGATTTACGCTTTGTAATAATTTTATGAAAAACTTTTGACCAATTTTACTAATTTTTTTGTCCGTTTGATGGAATAGTTTGAGTTGAGATTTTTAAGTTTCAATAGTAAATTTTTTTGAATTTTCAGAAAAGATAAAAAACTTTTTGGGAAAAAGACAAAAAATTTTAAGATGAGTATTTTGAGTGGTTGAACCAAACAAAGTATTTTATGTTTTTTTTTTTTTCCCAACCATTGAACTTCATGTAATTCGCCTTTCAATTTTTCCATGGCGGTGAAATTTTATTGGTTCCGAGCACGGGAAAAAACATAAAACAAAAGTGTCCGTCGTTTTTTTTTTTTTTTAGTCGAAAGCGTCTAAAGCACTAGGATCATTGTACATGGCCGGCCTCTCCTTTTAAGTGGGCTTCTTCTATTCTTAATGGTTGCCTTTGCCTGGTTTGAGTGAGAAAGGAAATGGAAAAGTGTGTGCGTATAAACAGTGTGAAAAGGGGAAAAGGAAAAAGTGTGCTGACATCGATGCCATCCACTAAAGTAAAACTTTATCAGCTAAGTAATCAATGTGTTTGTTTCCATTAGCAATGAATTCATGGAGATACTGCGACTACTATGGATTCCCATTTTTAAGGTAAACGTGCCAAAGTAGGCCGGATCTTGCATTTTAGTACGAGTACTGAATTTTAAAAAATGGGCAATTAGACAAGACATAATCTGATTATTTGCAATGATGGAGTGAGCGAGGAATGAATACTCATTTTACTTGTTTTTATGGCATAGATACCGGTGTGAAAGTTAGAAAGAGAAAGAAGGAATTTGAGAATGATAAGTAATTGGACTTCTATCTTAAAAGGTTAACCTGTTAAGTGGAGTGATCCAGGCTTCCATCTTAGGTCAACCTGTTATATGTCTATTATTATTGTAATATGTTTTCGATATGAGACTTGGGTTTCTTTTTACCCTTAACACGTCCCCGTAAGATTGTGTCTCTTTGGAGTCACCAATCTTGTATTAGATGGATCAAACTGCTCGTTTGAGTTTGTTGGGCTTTGATACCATATGAAAGTTAGAGAGAGGAAAAAAGAATTTGAGATTGATAAAAAATTAGACTTCCATCTTAAAAGGTCAATCTATTAAGTAGGACATAGACCAAAAATAAATGAGCTGGGCCAAACTGGCCCATTTGATATCTGGGCCTCAAGTCATCCACGGGCCAAACTGGCCACCCATTTGACATCTCGGACCTGATCATGGTGGAGGGAAAATCTTCGGAACTAACATATCCTATATATAAATATAGTTCTTTTGCTAGAGCCCAGAGGTCGACACAAAATGCATGTGCTTTCCTTAAACTAGTGATCATGTCACATCATTATTTATTAATGTTGAAAGGATACTCTCACACAACATTAAACTCGAAAGACCTCTAATACGTTTTTAATGGAAACAAAAAGAAAAGAAAAGAAAAGAAAAGAAAGAAAGAAAGGATTAATTCTTCAATTTGAAATTATCAACTCTTTTGTTTTTGTTTTTTTTATTTTTTTTTTATTTTTTATTTTTGGCAAAACAATCAACTAAATTGGACCTCTTTCATTTCAATATTTTCCTAAAAATTTTGTAAAATAATTGAGTGAACAGAGATTTATGTTTCATTTCAATATTATTTTTTTATATAACAAAAACTATTATAGTTTAGTTATAATATGAATACTGCAGTTTTTACTTTTTTACTTTTTTACTCTCTTCCTCAGCCCCAAAGGCCATCTTAAACAACCACTTAGAAACAGTTAAAAAACAGCATAAAAGCCCCACATTAAAGTTGTATATATTCCACTGCATCATCTTTTTTTTTTTCCCCCTCCATAACTCTCTTCCTAATCTTCTATTCCTTTCTTCAATAGATTTCCTCATTCTCTCCATGTTCTGCTATTTTCCTTTGAGTATATTTTCTCAGCAGCCTGATGTGGAAAAGGCCACACCAGAGTGTTCCAACATAAATGCCTCAAATTCTGTTCTTGGATACACCTGCAATGGGGTAAAAACAAGCCGCCAAGCTTACCTCACCTTTCGATCCAAACCTCCTCACAACACCGTCTCCACAATCTCTAGTCTTTTAGCTTCTGACCCGTCTGAACTCGCCAAAATCAATTCGGTTTTGGAGACTTACACGTTCGAAACAAACCAGTTGGTGATAGTTCCCATCAACTGCTCGTGTTCGGTCAGTACTATCAGGCTAATGCATCTTATAATGTTTTTGCTTCGGATACACATTTCATTCTAGCTTCTAGACCTTTCCAAGGCCTTTCAACCTGCACAGCGGTTTCGAAACAGAACAGTAATATCACTACCAAGTATCTATATCCTAAGCAAAGGCTTGTCATTCCTCTTAGATGTGCTTGTCCCACAAAGAATCAGACTGATTTGGGTGTCAACTACGTGATGAGCCATTTAGTGGCTGAAGGGAATTTCGTTTCGAGAATTGCTGTGAGATTTGACACGGATATTGGATAGACTCTTGAAGCAAATGGCCTTTCTGAGGATAAATGTAACGCCCCGACCTGGCGTCGGTGCGCTACTCTACTGCTTGCTACTAACTAATTATTACTGCTGCTGACTACTGAAAATAATACTTACTTAGTATTTGAAAACACAGCGGAAATTTTTTTTTTTTTTTTATACCGTGCTGTTTAGCACGTAACTGCTCTGAAAATACATTTCTCAAATAACGTGTCTGAAGAATTTAAACGCGTAGCGACTTCCATTCCCCACGATTTCACATTGCCCGACCACGCTCCTCCATCTTGTATCAAAGATTGCTGAAAGGTGACTTACCTACAGCATAAACTTAAAACAATGAGCTTTCGCTCAGCAAGTACAACTCCTATACCGCAACATATAAACTATTAACATCACAACATGTCAACACTGCATAGAACATATACTGGCAACTACTGCACTGAACATAAACTGATAAACATATGCATGAACCGGTTATGTTCATGTTATGCTCTGTTATCTGCTGCTAACTTACTTACTATCTTTCTAATTTAATCTGTTAATGGGCCCCTTACTGAGGTGAACGTACCCTGCACGCAACCATGGACTTACACTTGCCATAGCCCGACCCGCCCTGTGACGGGGGATACGACACCGGCAAGTGCTACTTGCCATTTGCCTACTGATCTGCCCTTAAAGTCTATCTGAGACTTTTTGTTTTTATAAGATTTAGTAAACATGCATCATGATGTTCCTATTCTTAAATCATGCTTGCTAATAAAATCTGAATTTACATACTGCATGGCATCTATAAAACATGTTATCTAAACATGGCATCAAACATAGCATATAGCATGTAGCATATAGCACATAGCACTGAACACTGAACACTTGACTCATTTCTAAGTAAGTATACAACTATTAGCCTATGCTGTAGACGGCGTTGTACTTACTGTTTCTATCTCTGATGCTAAGCTGCTCCGCTTCCGCGTCTAGCTACTGGATACGTCCTGCTTAACCGAAGGACATAAGTAAGGTCTCTAATCTATGACCATAATATGTTGGTCTCCAACCAACATTCATACATGCTTTGTTATATGTCCCCCTAACTATAAACTATCTCATGCATGGTTACACTAAGTAACCTTATTACTTTGGGTTATATCTGATAACCCCATGTAATCGTATCTCGTAACTTACTAGGTTACGTTGGATAACCTTTTCTACTAACTCTCTGCTCATAACTGAACTTGATCTCTACTAGGTTAACTCACGTTAGCCTCTAAGGTTACTAAGGTCAACCCTCTTCGGGTCAAGCTTGGGCTTTGGGCTAAGCCTGGTAACTCAGGTGTAAATCCCAGTTACATTTCGTGACTACTGACTTGCAAACCTTAAACTTGAAAAACTTTACTTTCTTTAAAATCACTAAAAGAGTTAGGCAGTAGAGCCCAACTTTCTTAAAATTCTTCTAAAACTTCCTGACAGATAGAACTGCTTTTATAAAACATCTGAGGGTCGGAAACTGCTTTTGGAATAGTTTCCATGTTCAAAACAATGTTTTTAAATCAAAAACAGTTTTTCCTAAACTGGTTCTAGAAAATTCTGTGCAAGGATTTCTTGATCCCCGCGTAGTTTTCCGAAATCAGGTTGTATTTAAAAATCCCTTTGGAATCCGAAAAAGTTATCTTCACGAAAGTTCTAGCTCTCGAAGAGTTCTAAAACTTTTGTGTTTTACAAAAAATCTGATTCTGCTTAGATCAATACCAGTTTTAATTTGAAACTCGTTGATCATGAAAACTAGGTCTGACTAGACCACTCTCGGTTTTTCATGAAAACAGAGGCCTTTGGAACCTCATTTTGGGAAACGGTCCATGTTATCCCCTAGGAAAAACCCTGTTCTACAACTTTCATGTTTTAGGTTTTTGCCCATTCGGCCTCTAAAGACCTGCAATTACCACTTTTCTGCGACTGGCCAGTGGGGAACCCGAACTGGCAGCCTTAACTAATTAAACGGGTTTACGTCCTAATTCGTGGTTTCTATCTCAACCGATCACATCGGGAGCTTAATGACACATCATACAACGTTTCTAACATCCCGCATATTCTAACATGCCTTCCCAACGTACCCATGCAGCCCTAATAATCCAGTTGCACAAACCATGGCTGCATGGTTCTAGGTTCCAGCATACACAACCATTCAAGCCATAACATGCCATATCAATCAAACTAGCACCCTAGCATGCATTCTAGCTCTTACTAACATACTTGGGGACATATAACTTTATTCATGCTTCTAGCATGCAACCTATGGTCAATCAAACATAGGCATAAAGCATAAATGCATAATTTAAACCAACCACCCCTTAAGCTAGCAAATCAAGCACAAAACTTTAGCTAATGGGCACAAAATAAAATGAGTTTATGCTCTTACAAACCATAGCTTGAAATACATTTAAACTTTACTTTAAAAAGTTTAAATGAAATTAGGATTAGGTTTTGAAAATTACCTCTTGAAAAGAGTAGGGTTGGCTCACGGTTTTGGACCCAAAATCCACCCCTTGGTTCTAGCTCCTAGAACCGGTTCTAGCTCACTCAAAATGACACCAAAATTCAACTTTTTGGACCTCAAAATTCTCTCATCCAAGGCTCGGCTTCACTGCACTAAACCAAGCCACAAATTTGAAAATTTTTCTCTTGGTTTTCTATGCAAACCTGAGAGCTTCTAGGAAGGAAAAATGGTTCCAAAAACTTACCCCAAACTTGCTCGGTGGAAACCCGACTCTACCCTAGAGTTTTCCTTCAAATTTTTGAACTTTTTTCCTCTCTTTCCTGCTTCTTAACCACGGCTACAGCTCACAAAAAAATGGCTGCAGGATTTTTTTTTTTTTTCTTCCCTCTTGTTTCCTCACACAAACCGAACAACACACACAAGTTGGTTCAAGAAAATTTTTCTGATTTCTTGTCTCTCTCTCACTCGGTTTTGGCTGAAGAATTTTGGGCATAATATGGCTGCTTTTTTCTGATTTAAATGGGGTGGAAGGCAGCCCTATTTATAGGCAATGTGGGACACAAAATTTCTCTCATTTTGACCCCAAAACTTTTGAAATTTTGCACTTTAGGCTTGTGAGGTGGCTGGCCTATAACTTGGAGAGCAAGGCTATGGTGACTCATCATAGTGACATCATCCAAGTGACATCACATGCTTACATCACCAATTTTTCAAAAATTACACTTTTGCCCCAAAACTTAAAATCTTTGCAAAAATGCCCATGTGTGGCCGAAATTATTTTCTTGGTGAACAAGCAAGAATTTTCTAGAATAAGACACTTGTCTTATCTTGCTTGGCTCACAAAAAAATTTATGATGTCATAAATCAAAAACGATGATGTCATAATTAAAAAGCCCTTTTTGACTATTTTTGTGAAAATAACTTATTTTCATACTGAACATACTTAAATTTCTATACTGTGAGTACTAATACACAGTATGGATTTTTATACTGCAGTCCAACTTTTTATCTGTGAAAAATCGGACTGAAAAAATATTTTTCTTCTTTTCTAAAATCCTTTTGCTTAGTGCCCTATTTTTACGTGCTTGATTTTTCTATGGTGGTTTTAGCTCTTAAATATGCTGTTTTATCTAAAACTGAGCTTCTACAGTATTTTTCTCATACTGCAGATTCTAAAAATTTATACTGCTGCACATTTGACCATTTTGGGTCAAACTTTGACTTTTCTAGTCAAAGTTGACTTTCTTGGTCAACACTTTGACTTTTCTAAAATGATGCAAAAATCATCCATTTCCATCCGAAAAGGCCAATTTCAAGTCTAAAACATTCATTTTTGAGTCCTGTAAAGCTATACGGACCTATCTCGCATAATAAAGTTCTAAATCGAACTTTTTCATAAATGCCTTCTTGGCATACATTCAACTCCTTCTAAGGAGGAAATAGAGACATAGAAATCTTAGGTATCACAATAACTCTGTCATTCATCCCTCTACAACTCTTTTGGACCCTCTCAAGAGTCCACCATCAAGTTCTCAGACTGTGGAGCCACCCGCGAGCTCATCACATTCACCTCCGGTGTCCTCGCCTCTTACCTCTTCCTCTTATGGGAGCTCAGTGCAACTGCAAACATATTGGCTTTATTCCCTTGTTGGATTTATTGGAGGAAGTGCTTTTGTAATGGACTTCTGCACCATTATATTCTTCAGACTTTTTAGGAGAATTGAGAAGAAAATCGACTCAACTGTTGCCAAGGCAAGCGAAAAACCGGTGGAGAAAAGGATGGAGAAAAAAGGAGTTTCAGGACTTCATGAAGAGTCTCTAAGGCAGCTCATCAACCCTTCAAAAACTACACTTTCGAGGAACTACAACTGGCGACGAACAATTTCAGTACTAGTTGTTTGATCAAAGGTTCTGTTTACCACGACATATTAGGTGGGGATTTTTGCAGCCATCTAGAAAATGGATAGAAACGTTTCCAAAGAGATAAGTGTAGTAAACAAGATCAACCATTCAAATCTCACTCGCCTCCTCGGAGTTTATTACAACACTGGGTGTTGGTGTCTTGTTTACGAGTATGCTTCTAATGGACCGTTAAGTGACTGGATCTTCAATAGTGAGAAGTCCTTAACATGGATGCAGAGAATTCAGAATGCTTCGGATGTGGCCACAGGGCTGAACGATCTTCACAGCATCGCCAATCCTTCTCATGTCCGCAATGACATAAAGAGCAATTACATCCTTCTTGGAGGCGATTTCAGGGCAAAGATCGCGAACTTTGGGCTAGCGAGATCAACACAAGGGCAAGGGCAATTAGAAGGTCAGTTTCCTATGACAAAGCATATAGTTGGAAACTTTGGTTATATGGCCCCCGAGTACTTGGAAATCAGTTTGGTCTCCATGAAACTCGATGTCTATGCGTTTGGAGTTCTGTTGCTAGAAATGTTCGCCGGGAAAGAGGTCGGTGTTTTGAGTGCTGCGATTAGTGATGAAGGACAAGATCAAAATCCTAAGCACTTGATTGATCCTACAATGCTGAAGAAATATCCAAGTGAACTTGTTGATTCTGTGGACAGAATTGTTGGTGCTTGCCTAAAGAAAGATCCAGTAGCTCGTCTGGCCATGGATGAATTCTGCTATCTGTCTCAAGAATCATGGGCAACTCATTTGATCTGGGATTCCTCCGACAACTTGAGGTGGAAGTGAAGTGATTACTCGAAAGGGTTAATCTTAGTCTTAGTGTCGCTCTCTCCCTATTACCCCCCATTCTGATGTTGTCGTTTTTTGCTTTGTCTCCTTTGATATGTAATTAAATGAAATCCCAGTTCAGTTTTCATGTTGGAAATGGATCAGCTTTATGTGTCTTAGGCATATGATGATTCTTGTTTGTTGTCTATCATAAGGTGTTAAAAAAAAAAAAAGCGGTGAAAAAATGGTATA
This sequence comes from Ficus microcarpa, assembly GCA_025413485.1. Classification (NCBI taxonomy): domain Eukaryota; kingdom Viridiplantae; phylum Streptophyta; class Magnoliopsida; order Rosales; family Moraceae; genus Ficus; species Ficus microcarpa. The sequence goes on along the minus strand of CM046379.1, from coordinate 12,355,095 downwards.
TTTCAAAATTTGAGATGTATATGTCTAGCGCAAATACTAACCATCAAATATGGAGTGATACCTATATATGTCGATTTTTGTTGTTATGGTTTTACGATATGATATTTGAATTTCTTTTTATCCTTAACATTGAGCATGTGGGCTCTTCCTTGATGGTTTTAGCTAATATATCTCCAATTAAAAAATTATATAAAGCTGGTTATGTGAAGTGAAAATTTTCCTTGTTTGTTTAATTACACTATTTTACCTAACATGGACAAACCTAGAGGAATCAGAATCGGTATAGGTCGTATTATGTACTAAATTGGGCTGATAATGCAAAGAATTCTTGTCTAGTTCTCATTTATGCCAATGATATCACATCTTCATGACAGCCTTCTCTATGACACTATTGGACAGGAGGAAATTAAAAGGAAAAATAAATAAATAAATAAATAAATAAAAGAAGAAAAGAAAACGCCTTGTAAAATTTTTTTATAGGCACTCTATTTTACAAATGCACTCTTATGTGTTTCTCTGTATTGATTTACTTTGCCACAGGCCTTCATTGTTCATCTGATTATCATATCATTATTTTTAACTCTTTTTTTCCCCTCTCTTCTCCCTGTGTTACTTTGCACTAAGATAAGGGGACCATGCATTTGAAGCAATGAGAAATACACAAACAACTACTAAATTAAAATAATCATTCAAATGACAAAGATTTAACAAAGAAAAAAAATATGGTTACAAGCATAGCCTAACAGTAATATCACACATGACTCTACTAAATAATGTAGAGTTTGAATTCTTCCACCTCAAGTTCCAAAAAAAAAAAAAAAAGACAAAAAGTTTGAATAAAACGACTACATTTTATAATACAAATGCACCAAAAAAAAAAAAAAAAGGCAGCGTAATACAAACTATTTAGTAACAAAGCTTGGGTTCATTTAGTAACAATAAATATCTACTTTTAGTAACAAATCTTGTGGGAAGACAACGTCATACCTTACGACTGACAATAAATATCTTGGGTTCATTTAGTAACAAAGCTTAACTCAAACTAAACTCTACTTTTTCATCTCAATTTTTGTTTTTTCTGAAAAGTCAACAAAGTTTACAACTACTATTTAAAAAGTTAACTCAATTCAAATTTAAAAATTTCAACTCAACTCATTTACTAAATAGACCCTTAAAGACGACAATTAAGTTATAAACGACAAAATAATATTTAAAACGACAACTGTATTCCACAAACAAAAATATATCAAAACGACAAGAGAACACAAACGACCATAACCAATCTTTTCAAAGGATATAAAAGCTCTTATAAATAATGACGAACCAAATATCTTGAAAAGGAGGGATATCAAAGCTCTTATAAATAATGGTGAACCAAATATATTGAAAACGACAAGAACAGGTACAGGACAACTACTAGAAAACGACAATATCTTTCTCAAACGACAAATAACTTAAAAAGGAAGCAATATCTAAACTTGACAACGGCAATCTTTGATTACATATAAATCTCTTAAAATCATCAATTTAAAAACGACAACTTGATATTTAACGAATTGAAAAACGACAAATACCATGAAAACGACAGTAACAATTGAAGGGCAACATACTAGAAAACGACAATGCCTTCCACAAACGACAAATAACTTGAAAACGACAGCAATATCTACACATGACAATAGCAATATTTTATAGCTCAAACATCTCTTAAAATCATTGATAATTAATAAAAGGCAGCATGATATTTAGCAGGGTAATATACGAAAACAACAAAGATCTCCTAAAAAGAACTAGTCATCTTGTCGTTTCTTACAAAGACGACAACAAAATCGAGTGAGTGACTAAATTTAACTACTTAGTGTCTTCTCTGTTAGATCAAAATTTCATTTCACCTTTTTGGATCAAAAAGAAGACAAAGGGAAGCCCATAACTGAATCCCACCAAGATCGCCATTCCTGTTAAAATAAAAAACAATCTATTCTCTCACGAATTACCTCGTAATAATAATAAGAATAATAAAATTAATTTTAATTATGATATTTCTAAGGTTTCTCACCATAATCTACATATCTGGGGAACTTGTTTCTATGTTCGTTCATGGAAACTTGTGGAGATTCATGTGAAGTTAATAAGTGCAAGACCAATGAGATCATGACCAACCCACTTCCGATTTTCTCCCTTATAACTCTTTCACTCAAATCCAACGACCAGAAACCTGATATTCCGTTTCTAGAATCTTCCAAAACCACCTTGATGAACAGAAACATTCCAAGGCACAAGGTAAACTCAGCAAGATTCTTTATTGTTTTGGAGTAGATGGCCCAGTTCAGAAGATTCACAACACAAGCACCGGAATATAAGGGAAGCCAAAAATACCAATCTGTTCTACACAGAAATAAAAAAGAGAGGGAAAAAAATTAAAAATTAAATTGAGATATATATTTTTTAATTATTTATTTTGGCAATAAGGAAGATAAAAAAGAGTACCAGGGTCATTTAGCTGAACAGATGCAGAATAAAGGAAGAGGGCAGCCATTGCTAGAGAACAGAAGCTGTATGCCTTTGTGGGTGAATCCATTTTGTTTTTTTGTTTTTTTGTTTTTTTGTTTTTTTTTTTGTGCAGAGCCACATTAAAGGTTTTGGGATATGGAACTTATTTTGGTAATAAGTCAACGGCTTCTAGAAGCTCACATGTCCTCTATTTAATTGTTGTGACAATTATTTTAGCCTAAACGCAACGATATTAAAAAAAAAAAAAGGAAAAAGAAAAAGTGAAAAGTGAAAAAAATAAAAAAGAAAGATCCAAAGATTTTTTTTTTTTTTTTACCTTATTTAATATTATAGAATGAGTGAAAAGAAAAAAAAAATTAAATAGTTATTATTTTATTTATTTAAATATTTTCTTTTTTTTTTTAAGTAATGATAAAAAAATAATTTTAATCATTATTAAGAGGATTTGTGTTTATCATCCACTTTTAAAAAGATTAAAATTAGTAGATCCTAGCATAATTTCAATCTCTCTTATTTTTCTTTCCTTCCTCTTTTTCTTCTAATCAAATAACTAACAAAATCATTTTCCATTCATTTTTCTTTTATCTTATTTCATTCCTTCTTTTTTACCCTACCAAACATAACATTAGTGGGGCGTAGACAATTTTATTTATTTTTAAATAAAATATAAAGGTTTATTTTCTGTTTTAAAAATTAAGCTTCAGTGTGAGTTATATCAAAAATTTTTATTTTGAATTGGAGCAAAGTAAAAGAAGATTAAAATGTTTAATATAAAATTAAAAGAAAAAAATATCAATAGGGCTGCAGCCTCTGCTTGTCCACTCCTAAATCCATTGCTGACTATAATAATGATGAGTTGTTGTCTTTAACGACTCCCCAACAACAAGCAGACTAGAAAAAGTACTTGCACTAAAACTTGGTAAATTCCACTTGGTTTAATTTGGAGATTTTTGTTTTCACCTCCTCTTGGCAGACACAATTTTAAAAACTCATATTGTATTAAAATCATTTCAATTTCAATGAATTATGACAATTTCATGAAATTTAATAAAAATCGAACAGTTAAAAATTGTCATACTATTAAGATACTTTTTGTACCCTAAGTACTAAGAATTCTCAAATTTATTTTTCGATTTCATTGAATTTATGTGTAGGAAAAATAGGGAAGGAAAAAAAAAAAAAAACTCTACAACTACTACTACCCAAAGAAAAAAAATCAGCTACATTTCAAGTTGTACAATCACTAAATTTCAGCTAAAATATGGAATAATTTAGTTTAAATTATGAACACAAACTAAGCTAAAATTCTACAGAGTCAGCGACACAAAAGTTGACTCTCTCCTCAATCATTTTCTGATGATCAAGAGTGCTATTCCACATCCTCATACCGACTAAAGAATAAGAAACAGAGTGAAAATCTGTACATAGCTTTGGGTCCCATCCACATGGATAGCTCCCCTTTATATGCTCACATGGTCGACAATACTTTTCCTATACATGACTAAGGATGAAAATGCCGATGTGGACAGAATTGACGAGATTTTGATTTACGGATAATGTTGATAGAAATGTCGATGTTGATGTTGACGGATATTTCAAAAAAAAAAAGATACTAAAAACAAACTTATAATTTTTGTTAAAACTTTACAAAATATCACAACAATTAATATTACATAATTTAAATTAATTTTATGACAAAGGTAATTATTTTAATAAAATATGAGAGTTATATTGCATGATGTAATAGTAAAACATAAGAATTAAGCATTGATTGTAATTTCAATATGATATTACATACTCATTAATCATTATAAATAACATACTACAATATAATAGGATACACAAAAATTAAATGTCAAACATAAAAGGGTACTTATAAGTTTCAAGTGTATTTAATCCAAAAAGATTTTCTAACAAGTTGGAAAACATTGTGTAGTTACCGATCCTAATCTAATGTAAACAATATATTCGTCAAGATATTACTCTTGCATGGTTTTGAAGGTAATTATTAATGTCTCATAAATATATTTCTTGGTTTCTAACAACTACTAAACCATAAATTAGATATTTTTGATTTGTTCAATATGATGACTAGTCTTGATAGATATGCAATGATATCTTGATATTAATTTCTGGTGGAAGATATACCAATATATCGAAAAAAACTGTCTTGATTTTATACTTCTAAACTAGACATCATTTGAGAATCATAAGGAGGATTATAACCATATGAACTTTGCTTGATTCCGAAGCTCTTGAAATAAAAACTCAGGGCAAATTCTTATCAGCTTGACTCATTTGAGTTACACTACGTTTTCGTATATGTTATTTTCTAATTAACCAATATCCTCACCTAATATCTTACAACCAAGATCGTCATCTTGTGTAGTATATTGTCACATTTTATTCATATTAAAAAAAACTGAAATGTGTAAAAAAATTGATATTTTTGGGGAAAAAAAAAAGTTCCCCGAATTTTTGGATATTTTGTGAAAACATCCAAAAATATCTTAAATATTCACAGATATTATACACATATCGAGACTTCAAAATATAAATAAACGAGGAAATGTCGATGATATCGTGGACATTTTCGTATCCTTGGATGGCAGCATGCCATTACCCGTTCCTAGACTTTTATATTATTTATTTAAAAAAAAAAAAAAAAAAACATGTTATAGGCTAGCTGAAATAACATGGCATTGGCAATGATAAATTAAATGAGGGGGGCAAAAAAAGGGAAGGAAAAACCACAAGTTTTGAATAGGTAACACAAACACTAACAATTTCTCTGTTTGCAATGTCAAATATTACAGAAAAATAAGCAAAAATTACAAGATAAAGAACATCATCACTTGATTTATTAACCGAAATTTGTTTTGGAATTTCAGAAAAACTTGTTAAATTGAATTAGTCTCTGCACCAAAATCAGCGAGCACTAACTAGAGTGATAACTTGAACAATACTATCTGGATCCACACCAGAATTTGATTCATGAAGCGCCTTAGTAGATGATTGAGCCAGAACAAAGAGGTTGAAGACGATGTCCGCCATTCTCGGCCTCGTAGATGCCTTCTCCTCGGTAAAAGCCCTTGCCAAAGCCACCAAGCCAAGCGCTCCATCAATTCAAAATTACTTTTTACTATTTACATTTTTAAATGTCTATGGTAAACTCAAATTTTTTAAGTATATAACTTTGTTATTTCAAGTTTAAGTAAAATGATTTTTTCTTTTAATTCCATAGAATTTTGAGAAAAATGAAATAAAATCCATATGGATATTTATTTTTCAAACATATTTTAAAATTTTATACATTTTCACTCTAAATAACTATTTTTCCCCAAACACATATTTTTAAAACTACACTCATTTCCAATTTAAAACACATCTTCAAAATCTCATCAAACGAGTCCTAAAAGTCATTATTTCCAGATAAACCGCAATATTAAGGTCGTTTTTTCTCTAGAACCGATCGAAATCCCCAAGAGGCAATCTTCCTGTTCATATGACACATGGCGATAAATTTTTCTCCATGCATATAGTTGAACATACATTGTTTCACAAAAGAAGACAATGATTTTCGGTTTCTTATGCACCAACAAAATGTATGAACTTATGAGCAAACCCTTGATATTAATTGAATTTTTTTTTTCCCCCATGAAATAGCTTGTGTAGGCAGATTCAACCAATAAATTACTTGCTTATGTATAAGAGGGAACAGATTAAATTTCTACTTGTAAATGATAAAATCTTGGCCGCCCAAGAATTTGTTTTTGTTGATATATAAGAGACCTAAAAGTCAATATAATTGTAAAATCAGGAAACATAAAAAAGCAATTTTCTTTAAACTATACCTACAAGCAATCAAATCCATGTTCATCTCTTCTCGCATGTGTTCGGATTTTGTTCAAATCAATAGGTTTTAAAAAAAAACAAAAATAAAAACTTAGGCTCCGTTTTGGAGAAATATTTAAATGAAAACATTTGGAGAAAAACATTTTATATGAATACATTTAAAAACAAAACAAAACAGAACTTTCAAATGGTCAAAATGCCCCTCTAATAGAATTTTATCTAAAAGTTACAAATGACAACATTAGATTATATTTTGTATAATTTTAAATGTTACTTTCTAATGGTCCATTTGAAACGTATATTCATATATTTTAACCAAGAACAAGTAGAGATTTGGATGTGAATTTGAGTTGAATTGGAAAATTTTTGGATCCAAGCTTATGATGTAAACACATTGTTAATTAAATTGATAGAGTAATTTCTCAACATTAAAAACTTAGAAAATAACTTATCACATGTAAAAACTTCAGGGGACAAACGTGCCAAATTCCTGAGAACAATTGTAAACAAAACAGTACAATCAATTGCCTCTATTCAGCACAAGATAACTGCATATGACTTTCTATATAATTATATACATGTATATACATATATTTCCACCAAGAAAAAGTAGCGATTTGTGTTCTTCTTTTTTTTTTTCTTTAACAATAAAGATCTAATTTGACATTTACAAATCTGAATTAACGAGCTGTAAGAGAACTAGTAATTTGTACAACATCCTCTGCTTCTAAGGTGCAAGTCCAAGAGCCTTCCACCGATGTCTCCAAAAACGACCGAGTAAGAACAGACAAACCAAACACAACCTCCCCCATGCTTGGCCTCACTGATGATCTCTCCTCAGTGCACGCCTTCGCCAACGTGATCAAGCTCAGCGCCCCGTCAACGGGGTAAAACCTCTCCAACTTCGGGTCCATCCATTCCCTCACCTTGTCCGCTCTCTTCTCTTCGCCTTCCAACACCTCTCTAGCCTCTTTCCACAGCATCACAATCTCACCATTCTCGTTTGTTGTCATGGCTTTTCTTCCCGAGAGTAGCTCCAGCATGACAACCCCGAAAGCGAAAACATCAACTTTAGGCATCGTGGAGTTGGTCGCCAGCCTTGCCATGGAGAAATTGGCTATCTTGGCCTTGAATCTTGTGTCGAGAAGTATGTTACTTGTTCGGATGTCCTGGTGCACAATGCTCGGTTGAGTATGTTCATGCACGTACTGAAGGCCATTCGCAATGTCTAGCGCTATGTGAAGTCTCTGGTTCCAAGTCAGGAGTCTCATTGAGCTTGAAGAAGTTGAGGGTTTCGAGTGTAACCATTCTTCTAGCGATCCATTTTCCGCGTATTCGTAGACCAAGAAGTTTGCTTCGCTGTTTGAAGAGATTCCGAGCAAGTTCACTAGATTTCCATGGTTTACTTTCTGTAGAATCTGTAGTTCCCGTTTGATGTCTTCCTTGGCTTTCTTCACAGCCAAAACTTTCCCATCAATCATGGCCTTATATACTGATCCTCCAATCCGGCATAGTTCATTGAGATTCATTGTGGCCTGCATAATCATTTCGATGTCATACACGATTGGCTTCCCTAGATAGCCTGAGACCCCTTGAAGAAGCTTATCCTGCTTTGTCTGAAGCTCAAACTTTTCGATCTCGGAAAGCTTCTTCATTTGCCTAAGATCACTGCTATCCATATCGGAATCATTTCGATTCATAAGCTTCTTTTTCTCATACAAACCAAGGATGTAAACAAGGAAAGTTACCAAGATCAAAGCAAGAAGAGCACCTGCTGAGGCCATAACGGCGACGAGAATCCACCGATGTTTGAATGTGTTTCTTTTGCGGGAGGGATGAGGTTGGGAAAGAGCAGGAAACCGCGACACAGGGATGAGCACCGGAGAGCCCACTGCATCGCTGAAGTTCCCGTAGTCGTTCTCTGTTATGATGTCCTCTTCCGAAGCATTAAACTTGGTGCTAACTCGAAAGACGTCATCACGCGGCTGCCAAACATAAGTGATAAGATGCTTAATACCGTTTTCCGATTGGTATTTAGAGGGACATCCGCAGAACAATGGAAATATCACTTTGGTGCCGATCTCCAAAAGATTCGGATTCAGAGTTGGATTAGTAACCAACACAACGGGCCAATTAGTGAGATTCTCAAAGTAGAACCGCGAAACTATGAAATAGCTATCACCCATCTTGATGTCATAGCTGATGTTGGCGAAATATTGGCTTCCATTGCAGCTGCAGGTGACAGGTACCAGCAAGAGTTGGCCCGGAATAAGCTCGGTTGACTCCGAAACCAGATTACTAGCTTCTGCAATCAACGAACTATTGACCCCAAATAAACCAGATATGCTTTTCAGATCCATAAAATCTGGAGACTGAGCAAAGTATGCGACATAGGTGTCGCATGAGGCGCGCGAATTAACAGAGCACGAGAAGTTTGTGCCTGTGGTCGGCGTGGGTGGTGGTGACTGAGCTGAAATTCGAACGATGAAGAAAAGAAGTAGAAGACAAAGTGTGTGTGTGGAGAGGAAAGAAATTTCCATTTTGCTTTGAGCTCGGATGTTCGGAAAATGAAGTAGTTTATGTCATATAAACTCGGCGAAGAAAAATCTAACTATAGATTCTCACTGAAGGTTCAAGAAAAAGCTACAAAGCATTGTAAGAAGTTTTGGTTTCATATCAAATATGACCTTTTTGTGACAACACACTTGAAAGGAGCTTTTTTGTCTCTTGCTCTGTTCTCTTGATGATTCTCTCCTAGTTTTCAATTCCGCCTTTTAAAGAAATCGAGTTTAAAATGTGGGGCTGCTTCTTCACACGTCATGGAGGCTAATTGCGTTCATATTCAAAACCGAACCAAATGCGTCAAGACTTTAACTCCTTTCTGAGTTCTTGTATTTTAAATCCTCCTCTTGCGAAGAATCTGTCAAAGTCTAAGTAGTTTAAGACTAAAATTAAAGTAGGGACGGCAAGAACCAAGAAGATGTCATGTATAGAGTAGATACAAAGTCAATATGGTTGAGAATATTGCAAACATGATTGCTGAGAATATTCTGAATGTCCTTTTACTTGGTACTAAAATACAATATCCGACGTATGAAGGCAGAAGCTGATAAAGAAAGGGGATGTGAAACTTGCTACCGAAAATCTCCGCTGCAGGCGTTCAAAATGCTCATATGTTGGACTTTTGAACAAATCCAACAATTTGTATAGTTTGTTGAAATAAAATATTTTAGGACAAATGAATCTAGACAAGTAAGTTCGTTCCAAAACAAAAGGCAGTTTGAATGGATGGTTGGCTGTCAAATCCAAACCCGATTAAAGACGGCTCATGCAAAAGAAATATGGAGAATTTCATGATAGGACACAATTTTTAATTGGCAAATGACACCATAATTATATCCGATAATGAAAATATGACAAATCAAAGGAATCTAATGAACATTTGACAATTCAAAATTGTGTCTTACCATAAGGAATTTTTTCATATCTTATCATAAAATTCTCTAAAAAAAAATGTATAGGAGAATAAAGTTTTATAGGTTAAATAACATGGAGGGCTTTTTTTTTTTTTTTTTTTTTTTTTTTTTTTTTTAAAGAAGGATAATGGGTGATTTTCTTCACCATAAATCTAAACTTCCCAGGGACTAAACTTCATAGAGTTGCTATTTGATCGTAAAATCCGGTGATAGGCCAGCCATCGTATAGTATCATAATAACTTTAGCTATACCCCTACTCTCTTGCTTAAAATCGAATACAAACTTCATTTTATTTTGCAATCTAACATGAAAAAAAAAAAAAAAAAAAAAAAAAAAAACATAACAAGGCAGACACATTTTCCTTTCTCTTAAAAGAAAAATTGTAATTGAATTGGAAAAGAAAAGAAAACAAAAAGGGTATAAATCACATAATTGATTGTCTCGCTAAATCAACTTGAAGCCCTATTCAGCAGTTGATGTAAAGCTGTTGGAGTAAATGTTGAAAACTTTGGTGAGATCTGCCGAGCTCACCGTCCATATGTGACCGCGCAACCTAAGCGGAAGGACATCACTTACTTCCTCACAACTCTCTTCTACAGCTGCAGCCTCTCTTCGCTTGCCTTCCTTCCAAAGACTCTTAACAAGCAGCTCTTTTGTGGCGGCATCTGGCAACAAGTTCAAGTTCCTCAAGTCTTCAAAAACTCTCCACGCAAGAGAAGCTCTTTCACACTTGCAATAAGCTTGGATTATTACTTTAAACATATACGCGTCTGGCTCCACTCCACTCTGCCTAACCATTGTAAAGAGTCTCTGCACCGTTTTGATGTCCCCATTAAGCGCAAAATGGTGCATCAACCCAGAAAACGTCTGAATATCGGGGCATATCCCTTGCAAAATCATCTCTTCGAGTTCAGCCATTGCATCTGAATTCCTCCCACACTTGGTCAATGTCCGCAAAAGCGATGAATATAGAACCATCATGTTGAACTGCGATATGGGACCACATAGTTCTCTATGATCATGAAAGACATTCAGAGCTGCATCAGCATTCTTTGAGATGCCATAAAAGTCGATGATTAACCTGACAGTGCAGAAGGGCAATCTCATGCCTTCCTTCTTTATTTTGGAGATGAGTTTCTCAACCAAATCAGCACGCCCGTGGCAGGCTAAAAGGGCCATCGTCCTTTGTACTGTGTAAATATCATGAGTAAACCCTGGTTGACAAGCGACCCAACAGAAGAATTTCCAAGCTGTTTCTGATGAATTAAAATTCCTAAGAATCTTGCAAAACAACCGACTTGTCCACACGAATTTTGCATCCTCCAATGCTGACACCTCCTCAGGACTCCATTTTTGCAAGGCAGTTGCCAAAGCTCTGGGTCTAACCAAGGCTTCAACTGAACTCCAACACCATCACCTTCAGAAGCATGAATATCACCATCATTGTCGTCGTCGTCGTCGTCGTCGTCGCTACTATCGGCAGAAAACTCAATGGTCTTGATTCTCTCATCCGGAAGCATTTCCTCAAGAAATTCCCGAGCCTCCTTGATGAATCCAGCCTCCTTCATGCGTTCCATGACAAACGCATGGCTCGACCTGGCAATATTCCATCAACCTTCATTTCCTCCAGCAAAGTCTGGACTTTATCAAACTGTTTAACCCCAGTAAACCCTTCTACCAAAATCGAGAACTGGTTCAAAGTGCGCTTGATCCTCATAAACGGTAACATACTGAAAACCTCCATAGCCGAATACAGCTTCCCTGAATTCACAAGGTGCTCAATCATTATTGTGTATGTCCTGCAATTGGGAATTGCCCCTTCATCAATCATCCTATAGAAAATCTGGACTGCTTCAGAGTCATTGCCCATGTGTGCATAAAGGCGCATGACAATGTTATAAGACTCGGTGCATACACGATCACTAGCAAGTTGATATTCACCCCACACCTTCAGGACTGACTCGAGGTCTCCGGCTGCAGCGTGCCACTGCATGAGATTCATGAAGCTGACACGCACGTTGCCAAACCTTCCAGCATTGATGGCATTGATCAGCGACTTGAGCTCCCTGCTTCGGCGAGACCTAGCGAGCACCGTGGCCAAAGAATGCAACGTGTTCTGGTTATGTGAAAACTGCATTACTGTCTCGAGAGTTTCAACGAGGGAGAGAGCGGAGTCTGCAGAAGGAGCAGATCGAAGCGCATGAGTGACAACGAAAGAATCGAGCAAACGATCACTTAAAGCAGCTGAGAGTGAGCTCGGAGGGCTAGACCGGAGAACAAGACGGATTGAATCAATGAGTTTGGCACGGTAGAGGTAGTGTGAGACCTTATTCGGAAAAGGGTCCCGAGCGTAACAGCGAGTTTGCTGAGTTAGGCTTTTGACCAGGCATATTCTACGAAGGAGCTGCTTAGAATGCATTTGGAACTAGGTAAAGTCGCAGAAAGTACCTGGGTAATTAAAACTCTTATCGTTCATGATATCTAAGCTGCAGTGTTTGACATAGTTTGTGTGATTCTGTTCTCAGCAGTCGCAGACACAAAACATCAAACATCTGGTGGGCAAAAAACAACAAAAAAGTGCTGTGCTCGCAGTGCTGGTCTGAGAAGCACTAACTTCCTTTAGCCGCCATAAAAACTGAGAAAAAGAGCTCTTGGATTTCGGCTAGAAACTGGGTTGAGCTTGAAACGAGAAGAAGAAACCTGTGTTTAAAATGGGTGGCGCGTAACTGGTTGTATGAACTATGAAATATGGGAAGCAGAGCTTGCCGCTCATGCCGTGCAGAGGCCTTGCAAACTACTGAACACATCTAACATGAATATGGGCCCCAAGGTCCAAAAGCACCAAATGGGCCGAGATGACGTCAATAGGTCCGTTTCTTATTGATAAAACGATAACAGAAAAACGGCAGCGGTTCATTAAACGACCATTTATCCACAAACGACAATAACTTAAAAAACGATAATTTGTGCAACCTAATTAATATCTTAATATCATGTGAAAAAAAAAAAAAAAATCTTATGCACAGAGTTTTTTCTCAAATTTTAAGTTGTGAAGCCTACTTTTGGATATTTTATATTTGTAATTTTGATTGTCTAGTTTTTCTTTATAAAAATAGGTAACATCGTAACGAAATTATTAGAAAGTATCGGAAAAATAAAAAATCTAGATAATTTTAAAGGTGAATGATTTCTCTTATAAACTACTTGATTATTATAAAAAATTATTAAGCAGTTGAAATAGGACGTAATATCACATTAAGATAAATTTGTATCAAAATTTTCATTTTGTGATTTTTTTTAGCAAATGTTATTACTCTTGATAATATAAGATAAGGACATTAATTCTTAATGTCTAATACTACAAGATATCCCGAGAATGACAATCCTTGTTGAATGACGTCATATATAAGTGACAATGTAACTAAAGAAACTCAGCTTAACCCTGCACTCAACACAAAAGAACAAAGATTTGTACTTGCAATTTACCTCTTTTACTGACAAATATGCAACTAAAAAGTTTTCATTCATAATCATAGACACTTTGTAATTTCACACTTAATTCTACCGTAAAATATGGAGTTCAAATCTTCTCATTTCAAATTTAAAAAATAAAAATAAAAATGATATATTTACATCTATTAGACTGAGACGACATCATATCCAAGGAACAATAGTGACCAAGCAGTACACGAACAAGGGTGGATGGATGGTAAAGGGCTAGATACCTTTGTTGGGTATCTTCCCTTCATCCATCCGAGTTCAAGTCCAACTGTCTCCCTTTGAAGTCCCGCTGCAGCTTCGACTGTTGATGTTTAGATTGGTAATAGAAAGGTAGATTCCGGGTGGATAAATGAGAGAAATTAGTATTAAAAAACCTGACTCTGTCATATCTTGAGAAGTTTTTCTGTCCGTGAGATTAAAAAACCTAAAACTGATAAAGCCAGTTCCATATCCTTTTATTTCCACCCAAAAAAAAAAAAAAAAAAAAGTCACCAAGTACAAAACATATTTGCTTTTTAACGGAAAAGATATACAAGTAAAAACATGTTTGTAAAATATGCCACTGAGCTATTAGTGACTGCTTTTCATTCCATACTCTAATACTTACTACATTTTCTTTTTTTTCCTGAACAGCTTGAAATTATGTTGTGAGTATATGAGGTGCAAACTGTTCTGAACATATTACAGGGATTCATTTCGAATCAACCTTCCAACATTTATTTTATCTTACGAGGTATAATTTCTGTTTTTTTTTTCTTTCTTTTTTTTAATGGATTATAGTCCTATGCAACTAATACTATAAAAGGCCAAAAGTATTGTTTCTCATGGGAAGGCAAACTGATTATACATATAGATATACTTCAATATTCTCTGTGCAAGTCAATATGGAAAGGTTCCTGTCAGCCTGATATGGTTAAGAGTTGTCTTCAGACCGTACTTGAGCACTGCCTCGTTCCCTTTTCTGAACCCTTCACCGTAAGCCGAGGACGAATCCGACTCGATCTGGTGCTTGAAAAACTCACCTAGTTTCTTCTCAAAGTCGGATCTTTGCCCCTTCTTGGACGATGTGGAAGCGGGCGTGGATGAGGAGGATGAGGACGAGGGAATATCACCACCAGACCCAGAATACATCTCGGAGTCCAACCACATGTGTGCCAACACTTGGCAGATACCTTCCTCGACCTCGGGACTAAGATTGGGATAACCTGTCACAACAAACCATTAGCAGGCGAAAAAGGTAATGCAATATCGGGACTCAACTAATGTGAGTAGTAGTGTCGGACACTGGGATAGCTGCGTAAAATTATGGCATAGTAATGCAGTAACCATACATTTGTGTGTGTGTGCGTGTGTAATCGTATGTTTTACCTTTGAGTCTGAGCCATGCATGCATCATCTCATGAGCAAGAATTGATCCTGTCAACAACCTGTGAACAAGTTCTAGGCCTCATATTTTCGAATACTTGAAACGAGTTTTATGATTTGCGATCATATAAAACGAAATATAATACCTAGGCAGGCCATACAAAACAAGAATTGCTGTAACTTCACATTTACGGATCAGCCTATAGGGCTCCGTTATCATGTCGATGATTTGGTATCCTTCTCCAATCTTTGGCCTCTTCAATATCTGTTAACATGGTAACGAATTTATTTAGACGTCTTACCAAACAGCCTTTCATTTTCTAAACAAAGAGTGACTTTAAAGAGTAAAGCTCTTTCCTATCTTTTTTTTTTTTTGGTTAAGATTTTCTTACAGTTGTAACAGTCTGTTCTTCCGATAAGCAGAGTCCTCTGGTCTCCGGCAAGTGATGATGGCCCTGCTCGAAAGCGAGACAAGATTTTGTCAACCTTAGCCAAATGAAAGGTGAAGCCAATATAGAAATAAATTTGGTATTACATTCTTTTCTCCTTCCATGGCCTCGTTTAGTGCTTGTCTCTCGACCAAGAGCATCGGAATTTGCTGTTCCACTTTCATGTTTAAGCCTTCGTAGAATTCTTGTATTTCGAGGTAAAGCGGTTGGCATTCGTGAGTATCCATAATTGCCGAGTCTAGACACTCCAAGCATAGCTTCCGACCATCATCTAGTAACAAAAATCTTGTGTCCCTTGCCTGCAATGATTGGAAGGTGATTCATTTGTTATTTTCGACAAAAAGATCAATAAGGCTTTGCTTGATTAGGAAAAGAAGGAACTGTATTCCTCTTAACTGACCTCCATTCTTTCACAGCTACAACACCGAGGTGTCCCGTCGCGCTCATGAGAAGGACAATACTTTTGCAGCCAGAAGGGATGTGCTCTATACTCGATCAGTCCTGATGAATTGGTTGGGATCTGAAAAGATTTATCATCGGATTAAGCGCCAGAAGAGCTTGATGCTATAAAAATAGGAGAACCGAAATGACAGGAAACTTACAAAGTTACTGCAAACATCGCATCTCGGATGATGCTGCTCCTTATAACAGGATTTGTGGAAAGGATGATTTCCAGACATAGAAAACTGTTACAAGAAAGACAGACTAATTACACAACCACGAAAACAAAATAAAAGTTTCAAGGACTAGAGCACTTCATCAACTGATTCAACGCGGAAAATGTATCAGTTCGGACCTCATAATCGGTGATAGGAAGATCGCAGGCATGGCAGCGAAAACATTCTGGATGCCAAACAGCATTCATGCAACTCAAAAACCGCCCGTGCCCGATCTCGGCTTTGCAGCCGGCACAGGTCCTGCAGAGCAATGTTTTAAAACACCAAGTATTGAACTTTAGTAACACAGTTATAAACTGAAGGACACTACTCTATGCCCATCTCCCTTCTGTAAACTCTCCACTGTTATGCATTCGTCTTCCGAGTCAAGAGTAATCAAAGGTCTCGATTACCAAACAAATTCAGTTTCAGACTGTTATGCGGTGACTGTATTTACCTGTATCCAGATGGAAACAAGAAAGGAAATAAGCCGCGATGCTCCTGACGAGGAGGAGAATTCACGTACAGACTTTCTTGAAGAGCCCTGGCAAGCTGCTCATCATCGTCCTCTAATTGAACTTTTGAAAGTCGCTCGTCTTTCTCCGGTTCAACTTTAACAGGTTCCTCATCGTCCGATGATTCTATGTCGGCAATGCATTCGTCCTCGCCCGATTCAGATTCCGATTCATGATCTACAAAAAGTATTTAGGAAAATATTAGCCTCTATGACAACCCAAGAAAGTTTCTTCTCAATACCCCTGTAATTTAGTCTCAGAGAAAGCATCATCATATCAGGTGCATGAACTTTAACCAGTTTGTATTGCCACATTTTGAGTATAATTTTGTACAAAAAAAAACTACTTACCAACGACCTTTTTCCCCTTGTGGTCTACTTCTGCAAGGGACATTGCAATTGCACGATCGATTTCTTCTTCATCGAAATCCGACAAACCCTCCTACATCAGTGTTAACCACAAACTAATTTAGCACAATTAAATAAGCATAATCATGACGCAAGAATAGTGCCTTAAGATCATTTTCTGTTTTTTCATGAGTTAACTCGTAATTAGTATCCTTTTGTCCAACTACAACTAGTATGAAAAAACAGCTAAACCAGCATATTAGAAGAAAGGAAAAAAAAAATGGCAAGTACCACTGAACGGCGCGGCTCATTCCAATATCCATCTCCATATCTTCCATGATATTGCCCATGTGAGTTACCATGGCTGGAACCTTTAAGAATCTTAGTTAGCCAACCCATCACGCCAGATTTTATTCGCCCACGGGCCGACAAACTTGTTCCTGCAATTCGAGTCCTTTTACTTAATAAAAGCTAAATGAGAAAGGAAGCACTAATGGTGCTTAAAAACCGTCTTGTGCATTGAAAAAAAACAAATAAGAGAAAACCAGAATTCAAGAAACATGTAACTCTAGTACCACATATACCAAAGGCAAACCTCTGTTTGATCAAAATTGTGTCTGAGTTCTATTCAAAAAGGTCATATTTAACCTCCACAAACCAAAATTCGGAGCAAAAAAAAAATGAAATTAATTAAATTAATAAATCACCAAACCCAGATATTTAAATAGCAAAAATTTCATCAACCCAAGATTCAAATTATTTTTAAGATGACTAAAAACTGCTTTACTTGTCTCCTTCTCGGAGGCCACTCATTGAAAACAATAATTGAAACAGCTCTTAGCATATTTCTCATAAAATCAAACTAAATATATTTACAAGAGCAGAACTTCCACCAACCCTTCATAATCAATGATACCAAAAAAAAAAAAAAAAAACCAAAAACATATATAAATAATTAATTAAAAGCTAGAGAGGAACCTTCCAAGGAGATAAATTTCTGGATATGAAATGATGTGTAAAATGATGATAAGAAAAGGGAAAGGAAGCAGGAGATAGATAATATCAAGTGTCAGAAAGCCCAACTCAAAAAAGGAAAAAAGAAATTAATAAGAATCTGCAGAGACAAGCAGAATCTGATGAATCCCAGATAAGAAAACTCTGCAATTCCCATGAATGAATAGTCATGAGAAAAGAAATAAACCCCAGAAAAAGATATTAACCTCCATATGATCCTGCAAATTTTACTCAGCCTTTTCTTTTCTCTTTCTCTGTATTTTACAAGAAAGTCAGGTGAAGATATTGGTAAAGAGAAGATAAGAAAGTGAGGGGAAAAAGGGGGGGGGGGGAGTAAGAATGAATGGGAAAGGACTTGGATCCTACGCAAATCCAAGTCCACAAGGCAAAGTTAAATAATGATAAATTATGGTGGAACTCTTTTTTCTCTTTTCTCTTCTTTGTTTTTTTGGTGGGAGTCGATGAGAAATCAAGTATTGTGAATTCTTTCTTTCCTTAAAAAACCACCCAAAAAAAAAAAAAAGAACGGATTTTGAAGATGGAAGGAATCAAAACCCAGTTTGGAGTTTGTAGTGGTACTGATTGCTGAATTCCACCACACTTTCTGCCTTTTTCTTTTTACTTTTTTTTTTTTTTTTTTTTTTGGGTTTTGCAAGTGTGGCCTAGGCCAATTTTCTGCCACACTTCGCTAAATGTCAAAAATCCCATGAAGCTTTCGAGTTGACAAAGTGACACAAGAGGAGAGAGAGAGAGGAGAGAGAGAGGCCTGACCCTACAGCCAGTCACAGTTACCCAATACCCAATAATCACACAGTAAAGTGAGTGAACTGTGAACTCTTCTCTCGCAAGTTTCTTACTCTTTGGTCTCTCATGTCATGTGAGACAGAGAACCAGTTTTGCCAAGTTTTCAACGTGTTTTTTCACAACCCGCAATGGGATTTTGCCACGTTCATCCCATCAGAACTAAAAACAATTCCAATTTTTTTTCTTTTTTTTTTTAAATAATCTCTGAAAGTTATGAAAACACGGAAGAAAAAAATTTTATATGAAAAACAATGCCGTAATGGTCCAACATGCGTCCATTTAAGATCCATATGATAATAAAATTTAACTTTAATTAAATTGTATTTTTTCATCTTAATTTTTTTTTCTTTTTCTAAAAGGTCAATAAAATTTATAACTATTTTTTAAAAAGTCAACTCAACTCAAACTTAAAAATCTCAATTCAATTCAACTCAACTCAAATTCAACTCATTCACCAAACGGATCATTAGATTATAGATTGAATTTGAGTCTTCACGTTTAAGGGGGCGTTTGGTAAATGAGTTTAGTTTAAGATTTGTAAATTTCAATAGTAATTTTTGTTGACTTTTCAGAAAAGACAAAAAATTTTCAGAAAAATACAAAAACTTTAAAGAAAAAGTACAGTTTAGTTTAAAATGAGTTGAAATGTCAAACATCCCTTAAGTTTAAATTGAATATATGAATTCAAATAAGTGTTTGGAGATTAAAAAAAAATGCGTGTTATATGGTTTTTAATAAGTAAAAATTTGAAAACAATATAATTTTTACATTTTAATCAAAATTTTTATTGAATAATTATTATTTTATTAATTTTATATGATTCTAATATGATTCGATGATTTAAAATTATTATTTGTTTAATTGATACGTACTATCAAATTCTTTTCTTTGAATAATAGCCCAACATACTGTTGTTCGTTCTTGCTAGTTGAATTAAAGCCTAGGCACCATTAGAAAAAGAAAGACTAATGATGTCATATACTTATTTATATATCATCCCCTCCCACTTGAAATTAACACAAACAAGGGCAAATAAACACAAACAAAAAAAGCCGAAACTTCCCCCCTTAAAAAAAATTTTTTTTTTAAGTACTTTTCTAGTATAAACAGGAGAAGTCATTACTTTCATGCCAAAATATTTAAACAAAAATTCAACCTGCAATGTTATCCACAAATTCTTTTTTTTTTTTTTTTGGTTGAAAATATTATCCACAAATTCTTGGATCATGGTCTTGGTAGCATGGCTGTTTAATTTCGTTTATTATAATTATATACTTTTCAGTATTTTTATTTTTTGTAACAAAAAGGTCACATAATGTATTGGTTGGCGAAGACTTTCCTTTTAATCACATGTTCTCTACACGATTTTCTATGTAGCTGATGAGGTTCGTAGCACCTGCGCTTAACTACTGTCACTTATTTTGTACACAGGTACAATGATGACCTTGATTTTGTTAAAACAGTTAAGTAGATAAAAACATTTAAAAAAAAAAACAGTACATTAATTTGTATTTTCAACTATTTATGGGATAGTTTGGTGTTTGAGTTGAGTTTAAGTTGAGTTAAAATTTTTAAGTTTAAATAGTAATTTTTGTTGACTTTTTAGGAAAGATAAAAAAAATTTTTTTAAAAAGACAAAAAAATTTTTCAGAAAAAGATAAAAATTTGAGTTTAAATCTTAAGTTTAAACTTGACTCCAAACGGAGATTTATGACTTGTTTGGTGAGTTAGTTGAACTCAAACTGAACTGTATTTTTTTATCTTAATTTTTATTTTTTTTAAATCAATAAAAATTATAATTAATTTTTAAAAACTTAACCAACTCAAACTTAAAAATTTCAATCGAAACCGTTTCACCAAATAAATATTTAGTCTCTGTTTAATAAGTTAATTAGAGGTCAAATTTTTTAATTAGAATTAGTTAACTGTTCAAAATCTAATAATAAATTTCATTAACTTTAAAAAAAAAATAAAAATAAAAATGAA
This sequence comes from Ficus microcarpa, assembly GCA_025413485.1. NCBI lineage: Eukaryota > Viridiplantae > Streptophyta > Magnoliopsida > Rosales > Moraceae > Ficus > Ficus microcarpa. The sequence continues at coordinate 12,334,615 of CM046379.1, read as the reverse complement.
AAAATATAATGAAATTAGAATTAAACTCAAACACGAAACAGCAGCTTTATATAATAACTACGGTCAGGAGCGGAGCTGCCCCAGGTCCAGTCTGGGCAGCCACCCCTGACGCAATGGCTCCTTTTAACTTTAGCCTCAAAATTTGAAAGCTTTGCACATTTTTTTCTTATTTGTCCCCTTTAAGATTTTTTCATCACAAAATTTATAAAATATTTTTTCTTAAAAAATTACAACCATATAAGCTAAATTTTTATTTTTAAGTTTCATATATTAGATGTAAATCTCAAATAAATAAGAAACAAAAATTACATTGCTACGTAAATTAACAATTTCTTCATCTCTAAACTTTAAAAGTTCAACCAAACTCTATAATAAATTTAGTTTATTTTCAAAAATAAACTTAATAAAAATAAACTAACATTAAAGTTTTTAACATTTTTATTAAAAAGAAAAAAAAAAAAAAAGAAAAGAAAAGTTTCTTCCATTTCAAAAAACTACGGTAATGACTCTGCTATTGACTACGATACCGTCGGCTAATTTATTTCAAACTTTAATTTATTTCATGCCGCCACTAAATATAGTTCATGACTCTGCTATTGACTCCGGTACCATCAGTTAAATGTTCCCACCACTTCAGAAACTATATTTGCTACAATTTATTTTGTAATAAAAATTACATTAATATCAGTTAAAATATACATTTATATGCCTCCATCTTTCAACTATAAATAAATGCAATATGTTCTTACGGAAATAAAACTATATCAGACATATTAACTACAAATAGAAATATATTTTCTAAAGGAAACATTGATTATCCCTAATTTTATTTTTATGAACTTGAAATTTTCCAATTCTTTCTAAAAAAACAAAAAACAAAAAAAAAAAAAAACAAAACAAAACAAAAAAACAAACAAACACGTATCTTCAACAGTTGATCAATATTAACATATGTAATTTTTATGTTTTCTGTACTCAAGTTATCAAAAACTTTTGAGCATCCTTATTGTTTTGTTATTATTGTATATATGAAAAAAAAAATGGTGAATTATGAATTTTTTGTGTGATTGAGTTTTTACTGTTGTATAATGAAAGCATTAACCATTATGATTTTTTTTTTTAATGAGAAAAAAAATTTTATAGAAGAAGATTATCAAGAAGAACAAGTATTAGGATTTTTTTTTTTTAATTTTACCGTAAAAGTAGTAGGAAATAATCAAGAAGAAGAAGAAGAAAAATATTGGTACGAGGATGTTGTTAAAAAAAAGTAGTTTTACTTTCCTTTTTCTTAGATTTTTTTTTAATAGGAAATATCTTTCTTAATTAGATTTGTTCTAGATTTTTTGAAATCAAATTAAAATTAGAGTGGGGTATGAGAAGTTTAAATTTGATATTATGAAAATAACACCTTTGTTGATTTTCCAAATCATTATTAGACAATAAATAAGTAAGGGTATTTATAATTAAATAAAAAAGGTAAGGTATTTTTAAATTTTATAAGTACTTATATAACCATTCAAATAAAAATTCCAACTGTCTGAATCTTTAAATTTATTATCATAACTAAATCTTTAATTTTTTTTTTTTAAGCTATCAATCTACGCCTAAAAATAAGTTATAGGTCCATATATAACCTCTCTTTTCTTTTTCTTTTTCTTTTTTCCCTTAAAAGAATCTAAAGGATACCAATAGATTAAATAAGTTAAATTTTATAAGTACATATATAATCATTCAAATAAAAAGTCCAACTGTCTGAATCTTTAAATTTTATCATCATAACTAAATCTTTTATTTTTTTTAATCAATCTAGGCTTAAAAATAAGTTATAGGTCCATATATAACCTCTCTTTTCTTTTCTTTTTTTTTTCTTTTTTTTTTTTTCCCCTTAAAAGAATCTAAAGGATACCAATAGATTAGATGATCATGGCTTTTTATATCGTCTCATCACCAAGTCCATAAAAAGACAAGAAACAAAAAGGACACAAAGCGATTAGTGGATTTGCTGTTGGCCTCTCTTGTTTTCTTACCCGTTTGTAATATAATTCAATCACCTCTGGAATTTGTTTGGATTAGTGGAACAAGTTATTAAGACAATTAAACCCATGAAAGAAAATGTTTTTTTTTTCCTTCCTTTTGTTTTTAATTACAATAAAAAGGGATGTAATTGTTTTGCCACATTTGGTGATAAGATCATACAAGTAAATTTATTTTTTACGAAAAGGAAAGCAAAAGTTAAGCACTCTCAGCCGACCCTTTTTTCATTTGTTGCCTTCTTAGAAGATGCCTTGACCCTACCCCCTCATGTGATGCGGCTATGCAATTCTTGGTGGTCTTTCACTTTCACTAATCACTTGATTTAAACATTTCTAATAAATATCAGCTTTTCGTTTGGAGAAATTATTGAAAAAAAAAAATGCTTACTATTATTTTAAATGAGTAGTCACATAATATTAGTTTGTTACACTCACTTTTTTCTCCAAGAAGTGATCCACAAGTATGTATGTATATGTCAACAAGTCTATTTTAGGGTTTTTTTAATTTATTGGACAACAACGCATATTATTAGTGGGCATGAACCCTAAAATAGAGTTTTGAAATATCGAATATAAACCCATATCGAAGAAAAAGATAAGATATCGTTACTGCAGTTATCATCAAGTTTATTTTAGGTTATTTTAAGAAAAATATAGGGTAGAACGTAATATTATTCTTAACTTAGGATCTGTTTGGTAAATAAGTTTGAGTTGAAATTTTAAGTTTCAATGGTAATTTTTGTTGACTTTTTAGAAAATACAAAAAACTTTTTCAGAAAAGATAAAAAACATTTTTCAGAAAAAAATAAAAACTAAAATGAAAATTTTAAATTTAAACTTGTTTCCACACTGACCTTATTCACAATAGTTTCACCCTTTGATTTGACGCATATTTAAGTGCACCCATTTTCAATTGTTTTATAATTGTCAGTTTAAAAAGATATTTGCAATTTAATCTAATGGATATGACTAGTTTGACAATATGCGATGCTTTCTTGACTACTCTGGCCGGCGGCAAAAACAATAACCAATAATTATGAATAAACCATGCTCTTGCTGACTCCTCTACATGCGTTTGTTTGTGACCACAATATTCATGAATTTGTTGAAAAGTTTCATTACGTAGGGGCTGGACCCGACCCTTGTTGGTTCTCATCACGTCTAACTTAAGAAGATAATTTTACATACATACGCATGTGCGCACATATATATGTAATCTATAGTTGTAAACTTATAATCCGTTTACAGTCTATTGTATTATTATTATTACTACTGTTATTATTATTATTATTATCATAACTATTGTTGTTGTTATTTTTATTATTACATTTCCAATTAGCAATATTTGCAATCTTTCAAATGTCATTATAATAAAATTAACCTTCTGAACGGGCTTAATATGTTAAAGGCAAATTATAACAAATAGTTTGTTTTCTAAGTACTTTTGAAGTTTTTTTAACAAGTTTTTATTTTTAAAGAATGATAAATTGTAACATATATTTTTGATAAATTCTTTTGATACTTGAACTTTCTAGAAAATAACAGATTTACGATTGATTTTTAATAGCAAATTTATGTGCATAGCTTCATACTAGAAAAAAAAAAAAAAAAGAGAGAGAGAGAGGAGTAGTGAGAGAGAGGGGAGAAAAGAGGAGGGATTTTTTAAAAAATATTTTATGGTCACAAATTTATATGTCATTTATTATTAGGTTTAAAATTTTATATTATAATTTACTATTACTTTTTTTTAAATGTTATTTTGTTCTTTTTCACCCTAATTAACTACCGGACAAGTATTTTCTTTATTCGTTAAAATTGGTTGCGAGTAAAACATCAGTGGGATTCCAATCTAGAATGAGAATATATATTATCATTACAGACTAGAAGAAAATCCACTTGAATGTATAAAAATGCATGACCCTTCAAGGTATATGATTTGATTTTTTCTTGTAAATATTATTTAACGAAATTAAGGATTCTTTAGTAGTATTATATATTTAAAAAAAAAAGAGAGAATATGTAAGTTTACAATTTTAGAAATCACAACGAATAGTCTAACACTTTCAAAATCAAGGCTACGCGGAGCCTCTGAACAAAAGAATTGTGATAGGTTTTTAAATTAGACCAATATTGTTCTTCAAAATTGATATCAAATTAAGTTGACAAAAGAAAAAAGTTAAGGCTCCGTTTGGTTTACCAGTTTGAGTTGGAAATTTTAAATTTCAATAATAATTTTGGTTGACTTTTCAGAAAAGACAAGAAACTTTTTCAGAAAAAATAAAAAAATATTTTAAAAAAAGATAAAAACTGAGATAAAAATTTTAAAATGAACCAATAAATCAAACGAGAGCTTAATATTTTGGAGTAGTTAGTGAATTACCAAGATTATGAAATATATTAATTAAGGGGAATTTAGTATTAGTTATTAGCTACTGGGGGACCAGACATTGATGACCCAGCGCCAAGAAGAGAGTACGTGGAAATGGGTCCCACTTTGGAATATCTTCTGGTCTAATCCAGCACCCGACGACACTAACACCTAACGTCTTGATCCAACAACAGCTCGATTAGATCTTAGTCTCACCCCTTTACATAAACAGCAAACTTCTCTGTCTTCTCAAGCCCTTTTTTTTTTTAGCCCTTTTTATCTTTTTCTGATGGTTGCTTTCTCATTTTTATTTTCCATAATTGTTCATAATATACGCACATGACCGTGAAATTTATGACAAAGATATATTCACCTTCTGTTTGTAGCTTAAGTAATTAAGCTTTTAATGGAGCAGGATTAACAAAGAACACTATCACCACTCTTGAATTAGTATAGCGGTTATGATATATATATATATATATATATATTTTTTCTCATTACTGAATGGGCTCAAGAATTTGATACTCCAGAGTCCCATGTTCACTACAAGAAAAGTGAGAATCAACGACAACAATTTTAGTGACGACTAAAACTTCGTCGTTGAAAGTGACATTCAACGACAACCTGTCGTTGAAACTACGCTATTAACGACAGGATGCAATACAAGCATCAACGACAACTATACTGTCGTTAAAAAGCTATTATTGGCGACACTTTTCTTCATATTGTCGCTAAAAATTTGAGATTTTTGGCGTCAACAAAGTTTGGCACCCTCGTATTGACGGGTAAACTTTTAACGACAACTTATATCAATTAATGACAATCATATGTCGTCGTTGAATATGTTCAGAATTAGTGATTTTTAATGATGACTAACTTTGCAGCTAAATATACACTTTTTGTCGTAAATTATGTACTTTTAATGACGATACAATTGTCTCCGTTAAAAGTTGTCGATAAAAGTTTTGTCCTATCACATTTAACGACAAAGGTCGTTGTCATTGAAAATCTAGTGAGTTAGTGATTTTTAACGATGATCAATATTTTCATTAATTTTATAGTTTTTGTCATAAATTATCAACTTTTAATGACGATATATTAATCGTCGTTAAAAATTGTCAATAAAAGAGTTGTCCAATTGCATTTAACGACAAAGGTCGTTGTCATCATTAAAAGTCTAAATTTTGTAAATGAGTATAATTTTTGTCATTGAAAGCTTTAAATTAAAAAAATATATATATTTTTGCTTTTAACTATTTTTGGCCAAAAAAAAAACTCAAAAGAGTCATCTATGTTGCAAAATAATATCAATACAAACACATTTAATGACCTGTTTTATAAAAATAATTGTGAAAGCATGTATTAAGCATAATTGAACAAGAAATTTAAGATAAAAAACAAGTTGATGAAAGTTTCAAATTTTCTTTATATTTAAAAATTAAAGAAGACAAAAATATTAATGAACAAATATAATAATTTAAAAAATATATAATAATTAATATTAGACTAAAGAAATTTTAACGATATTGGCGCTTAGTTTTGCCTCCAAAAAGGCTGAAATATTTGAAGAAAGTGCGCCAAATCACAAAAGATCTTTGAAAGAGAGAGGGAGGAAAAAAAAAAAAAAGGAAGACAAAAAAAAAAAACCTCCCACAAAAGACAACTTCGGTGGGTTTGGAAGAGATTCAAGTGCTCACCATATCACTTGTTCTTCGTTCACCTCTCACCATCTCTGTTATACGAGTTCTTTTTTCTTTTGTCTTTTTTGTTTTTGCTCCTTGTCTTCTCTCTTCTTAAATTTCTTTCATTTATTTTTTGTGTTTTTCAATTTTATTTTTTCCAGAACTTGAATCGCCTCCAACAGGACATGATGCAGCACTCGCTCTACCACCACCCCGAGGATTTCTTCGGCCTCGCTCTCTCTTTCTCTCTATCTGGTCACTGCCTCTCTCAAACAGCGCCGAACCCCCAGCCTAGCCGCACTAGAACCCATGCTTTTAAATCTGAAAATCTCAGGGCAAACTGTTGTGAGAGGCATTGCGTCCCATCTCAGCCACCATCGTAGAAGGATTGCAATCCCTCGCTCTCTCTCCCTCAGGGTTCATCACGCCGATGAGTGAGGAAAGGCACAGAGACATTGGTGATTAGGCAGAGGAGCACCACAATCATTAACATTCAAGCCACAGGCGAAGTGGCTTTGAGTTCTCGCTCGGCATTGGGTAATATTTATTTATTTGGATTTGAAGCTTGTTGTGTATACGTGTGGAAGATTGTTTCTATAATTGCTCTAAGGATTTGAGAATCTAGAGAATTGGGGGTTTTTTTTAATGGGAATTTTATTCATTGTGGAATTTAAAGGTTTTATTTTTTATTTTTTCTCTTCCCCTTTCCTAGGTCATAGCAGGGGATTTGAGAATCTAGTGAATTGGGGGTTTTTTTTTTTTTTGAAGGAATTTTATTCATTGTGGAATTTAAAGGTTTTATTTTCTATTTTTTCTCTTCCCCTTTCCTAGATCATAGCAGGCATGCTGTATGAAGTAGGGGATCTATTGCTGATTATTGACCGAAGTGGTTTCCTTCAATGCGTTTATTTTCTGACTCTGGCTATTCTTGTTCTTTCTCACTATTGAGTATGGCCTTTCTTTGGCTTCTCACTCTTCCGTGGTTACTTGGGTGGTGATTGCTTACTTTCTCCTCTTTTGTAGAAGTCATGATGGTTTATTTATTTCTTGATAGTTACTGATTTTCAGTAAACTTGTGGACTTAGGCGTATCTAACAAAATTGTAGAGGTGATATGATTATTTTAGATTTTAACTGGTACGGGACTCGTTAATTTTCATTCATATTGTATTTGGCTTTATTTGTTGATTCAAGTTACTGTACTATTTGCCAAGTCTATGAATATAATTTCAATTTGACTCTGCTCTGCTTTCGGAAGTGCCATTCATTTTATTAGCATTATGTCTTAAATTTTTAGTGATAATAATCTAACAAGAAATATTACACTATTCTTAAAGATTTTCTCAAATTCCTATGGATGATGATTGGATTGAAATTGATGGACATGCACCTGATTCAGAAACTTCCCACGATAGTATAACTTGGGCGAAATTGGAAAAGGAAAAAATTAGACCAAGTGAGCCTATGTATAAGTTGGTGATGATTAAATTTTAGTTATTTTAGATGTTTTTGTGAAATACTTGACAAATAGAGCATATATGAAATTTGTGTATTAGTTTGGTTCCTTATAATATTACTGATAGTAGTCACATCAAATAGTGTAATTTGTTCTACTTAAGTTTATTTATTTTTTATTATTTTCAATGAAAAGTCATTATACAATTACCAATCAAATATTTAGTCACTAAAGGTTCTAAAAGGTTTAGAATGAAATAAGTTTCTGTTACTAGGATTTTAGTTGCAAAAACAACTTTCAGCAACCAAAATAAACAAAATTGTCACTAATTTTTTGGTTGCAAAAAACCATTTTTACATTTAACGACAACAGTAGGTCGTTAAAAATATATTAATTTACTGGTTTAAAAAAAAAAAAAAGAATTTAACGACAACAAGTAGGTTGTCGCTAAAATTTGTATTTTCAACGACGACTATCTTGTCGTTGTATTCTTTTAACGACAAAATGCCATTATCATCTAAAAGTAATTAACGATGCAAATTGTGCTTAATCAACGACAATTACTTGTCGTAAAATAACACTTTCAACGACAATGTAAGAAAGTCGTCGTTAAAACAATCAACGACACCCATATATAACGACAACTGTTGACAACATGATTTTTTGTCGTTAATAACTTTCAACGACGACTTTTTAATTTTTAACGACAACTTTTGTCGTCGTTAAAAATCGATTTTCTTGTAGTGGTTAAAAGCCATGCACTCTATGGTCGATGGAGTGTGCCGACATCCAACTTGTGGCCTATGAGAAAACGTATAATATTAGTAAAAATATCCTATCGTAAAAAGTTTTAAAATGAATAGTCTTTTACGAAGATGCATGTATATCCCTAGGCAGGCCTAGGAACCTAAAATTTCCCAATATCTAATATATATAAAAGAGTAGATATGCTCTTTACTATTCTTTTTTTGTCTTAAAAAACGTGAGATTTGACTGCTTTTTGAAGTTTTGGAAACCATATTTTTTTTACTAATCCTAACTGCAAGTACATTAATGCCCGCTATTGATTGAAGTTTTTTTTTTTAAACATTATTTTACTATCCTTGATGCAAGTAAAGGAGCCTGGTTTTTTTTTTTACACTTATATCCTGACAAGTTTTAAAATTTCTGAGACCCACTCAAAGTTACTTTTGTTTTTTTAACTATCTTTCTAACTTTTCCTTACTGTCAGGCTGCATCTTTTTTTTTTTTTTAACATATTTCTTTAAGTTGTAAAGCATATATAGGGACAAAGGGAATTAAAGCATATATTTTGGGACAGCGAGAAAAAATATATATAAAGCATCCCTTACAATTGAAGATATCTATTTTAAACGATATGTAGAGAAGTTAACTATTTAAATATTTTAATAAAGAGGTAACATTTTTGTTGTTTTGCTACCAAAAAGACTTTTTTGTCATTTGACAGAAAATAACCATTTTAGTATGCTAATTAAAATTAACCAAAAAAAAAATTATTACATACAAAATGAAGAAATTTTTTTTTTGGATAGCAAAAAACGAATAAAAGTGAGATCAAGATCAAATTAAAGAAAAATTAAAAAAATAATAACTAAATTAAAATAGTGGATATGGATCTCCTATTCATTTTTTTGTAGTCAAATACACATCATTTTGGTGCTTCTTTCCTTTCTTTCTTTCTTTCTTTCTTTCTTTCTTTTTAATGTCATCCTTTTCTTGGCAGTTGCTTCATGCTTTGCCTCCCACACACTGTTGCAAGTATTTTGGGGCTTGGGCATAAAAGAAACTAAACTTTTTAATATATTACAAAATTGTCAAATGTATTAAATAAAATACCAATATGGTTATATGATAAAATGTAAATTATTGACTTAAATTATAATATTTTAAGAAAAATATTCTCCATGTTTTAAGTTATAAAAATCTCAATTACAATTCAATACAATGCAATGCATGTGGCATGTACTTTGACTAGTTGTTTTAATAAGTAATATTGTTCTTAGACTGATCCTTCGTAACTTTGCCCACATTAAGACAAAAAAACTGGGCCCAAAAGAACAACATAAGTTTAGGTGGTGGTCTCTTCTTTACCATTGACACATAACAACTAATTATTGGACCATTCTATATGAAGTCGTTTGGTTAAATAATGAAAAAATAAAATTTAGGCCTGGACTCTCTTGGCCTATTAAATCACTATAAACTTCATAATATATTAAGCGTCCTATATATTGAACTATTTTACAAGAAGGTTCTTGAAGAAAATTTGACAGATTTAATGACCACCTCAAAACACTTGAAGACTATATATATATATATATATATGTATCTACGCGCGCGCGTGTATGTCTCCAGAACAATGACGCGCTTGAGACATGGGGGAGAAAGTGGAAGTGTGTGGAAACATCATGTACTCGTTGATTATTTACGGAGCAGTGTTTTAAAGCGAGCTTGAATTATATGGTATTGTATGAAAAAAAAAAAAAATCGTACAGAAATGATATAGTTTTTAATTTTCAGAGCAAATAAGTTTTTATGTTGTATTATTGAATTTTTTTATTCGAGATATGAGCATTAATTCTATTTGTTTCGTTAAGGATTTTTAACTACAATCTAATATGTAGAGAATGGTAGGTTTGAAAAAGGACATATATATATATATATGTATATGAGTAATTAACTTAAATAATTCTTGAATTCTTTCAAAAATGATGGTTTGATCCTTATTCTTAGATAATCCTAAACTTTTATTTTTTTGACCATTGTAGTCATTTTCGTCTAAAACTGTTAAGTTTTTTTTTATTTTATGGAATTAGTCACGTGCAATGTATATGATCTAATTTATGAGGGTGTTTGAGTAATTTAATAACAACTAATTTAACAAAATAAAATAAAAAAATAATTTTCTCTTTCTTCCCTCTCTCCATTTCTAAAAACCTGGTCGTGACGGAGACCGGGGGAGGGGGGCGAAACGCATGGTAGAGGTGTGAGGGAGGAAGGAAGGGTCGAAACGCATAATGGTGGTGGGGGGGACCAACATCGAGAAGGGGGCAAAACTCAGATCGCACTAGGGATCTGAAACCTAGATCGCTGCGGCTGGGGGGTGGGGCCGAAATCGCAGCATCAGAGGGGGGGCAAAACCCAAATTGTGCGGGGGTAAGGGGGATCACGTGGGGGGGGAGTGTGAAGGAGAGAGATGGCCTCTGACTCTGGCGTCGACTTCGGCATTGGCGTAGGCGTCCGATCTGGGGGATGGGGGTGGGAGGGAGGGAGGCGAGGGGAGAGAGAAAGGTCTCTCCTTTATTTTTTTTAAACAAATATAAATAAGGGTATTTTCATCTTTTAGGAGTATTTTTCTTTCAAAAATACAAAACGTGTTTTTCACGTGATCATTTCGAGTGTTTTTTAACAGAGTCAGAGGAAAAGGATTGAAATGATAAAAAAATAAGAGTTCAAGATTATCTCAATAAAAAAAAGGAATTAAATTATCATCTTTAAAAAAATTTAGGAATTATTTTGATGAATTAATATATATATATATATATATATATATCATTTTCCTTCTAAATGGGCAGTGTATGTAAAAGGTTGTGGCTGCCGATAAATGAAAGTGAATAGAGGACAAAAGTGTCAAGTCACTCAAAAAAGGACTGAAGGCTTTGATTGATCAAAGAAGGACAGAAGGCCTAAGATTCTCTCTGTAAAGGAGCCCAAAAAGAAGACTGGATTCTCATTCTCGTTTTGAATGTCTGTCCTAGTCCTAATATTTGATTAGTCCATAATTTGCGAGTATACGTTGGATTTTTCATGCACAACAATAATAGTTACCCATAATACAAGAAATAAGGATTCTCATTCACTTAAAAACAAAAAAAGCGAAAACATTAAATTTCGAATATCAGAGTTCTTCCTCATATCCCTTCCCTTGCCTTCCAACCCACAGGGAGCCCTATCGGGAAATATGATTTTGAATTTTCAAAACATCAAATTGTTTAGATTTATGGATCTCAAAATCAAATAATGTGGTAAATTTATAACTATAATTAGCAAAAAGTATTTTTTTTCATCTAATCTAATAGTTTGTAATAAATATGTGTAGTATTACACTATTTAATTGGTAAATGAGTTGACACTTATGGTGCTATCCTATCTATTATAGTTTGTATAAATCCACCATAAAAATTTCTAATTAATGTTGGATTTGATTACAAATACCATAATTGATTAAAATGAACAAATAATAATTCATTATAATTGTTAGCATTAAGTGATTAGGTAATATTTTGAAGTTTACTATATGCACACGCACATGTACATACATATACATGTGTGTGTATTTAAAACGTTTGCACACGTATATTTGAAGGGTAGGTTTGCAAATGAATATAAAAAGAACATTAATTATTAACCAAGTAGGAGAGGGATTACAGATGTGAGATTAAAGAGAAATTAAGTATGCAAATTATCTTACTTGCATAAGAAGAAACTAAAAAAATAGAAAAAGTTAAGAGTTAATTAAGAAAACAATTAATCATGAATTTCCAAGATTAAATAATATAGTGATAACTGCCTTTTTTTTTTTTTTTTAACTGAGATTTTGAACTCAAAAGTTCAAATCTCAACTTTTAAAATGAGGCAATTCAACCGAATTCATTAAAAAAAAAAAAAAAAAAAAAAAAAAGCTTGTAAAAATTTACCTAGTGAATGATAGCTTTCATGAGAGACCTAAGATGACCATTAAAACTTATTATTATTATCTTTTAAATAGCTAAAATATTAGCTGTATGCTAATCTAATTATATATCCAAGGTTTCCTATTGCTAGACTAATACACTGCTTGGAGAACTAGCCAGCAGAAGCCAATCGAATTTTATCCCTAGATCATGAAGAACACGGACGAGAAGATCTCTTCTTTTTGGATTCCGCCGCAGATAAAGCTTGTATTCCCGGCGAGAAACACGTCGCTTCGAGGCAGGAAGTCCTGAGAAGTAGCAACGACTTGAAGAAGGAGAAGACCGTGGGAAAGAAAACAAAGAAGTCGTTAAATCGTCCTTCCTCTTTTCTTGAAAGCACTTTAAGGTCCATGGTCTTGTGTACCGCCAAAATTGATGTTCATGACTAGTACAGAGTCTTATTTTGATGAATTTCGATTCTATCTGTTTCTTTATTAATTAGTAGCCATTAAATAATTTCAAGCCTACATTATTATAAATGCAATTTGATTCGTGTGTATCATGGTAACATTGCAATTCTTTATAGTTCAGTTCTCGCTTTTTGGCCATGGATTTGCTTTTGCACTTGCAATATACTGATCTCCAAATTCAAACGCGTCTACTATATGAATTCATACAATTACAAAATTTGCAAAAACAATATTTAAATAAAGTCGTGTGTGTATTTATATATATGTATGTGCACTACAATTTTCATGACTAGGTAATCGTGCAATATGTTTTTAGATCAGTGTGAGATTAAAACTATTAAAATTCAATTATAAAACAATTGGCACTCCTTGGTGCGATAAATTTTTGAGATATTGATATAGGTAGTCTGTAGGGATGGTAATATTCTTTGTGCGAAGAGGTCCTGTGGGGATCCGTCTCAAATAAAGTGGGGATGGAGAATAATGTCTAGGGATAGGAATGTAAATCTTATCCCAAAGGTTGGCTGGGATGAGGATAGAGAAAGCACTCCCCATCCTATCTCCATCCCTATATATATATGATATATATATTTATATAAAATATTATAAATAATTAGTTTTAAGCATTGCTAGCGCCAATTTTGGGTTATTTTTGGATATAGTGTTTTGGGTTGGAGATGACTTAACTTTTACAAATGTGTATTTGATAAAAATGAACTTTTTTGGAGTGAAAAAGTGTAAAACTTAAAATGTGTTAGGAAAAAATTAGCAAATAGATTTTGTTTCATTTCTATCTAAATTCTATATACTTAAAAAAAATTATCTCATTTTGATTTAAAATAATAAAATTATGAATTTTTAAAATTTTAATTTTTTTGAAAATATTTGAAAGAATAAACAGTAAAATTGAAGGAAAAGAACAAAATAAATGTGATCTCCAATGGGCTTAGTTTTTTATTGAAAAAAGGACTAGCAGACTTTCTACCCAATATCAAGGAGGCCAATGATATGCAATTTTATATATATCTTCCTCTACGTCATTTTTTTTTTCGCCCGTTGCCTTTGGCACTTCTTCTTCTTTTTCAAAAATTGTTGTTTTTTTTTTTTTTTTTTGGCCTTTTCTTTGCTTTGTGCCCCTTCACTTTATTTTTCTTTTTCCTACTTTCACTTACGTTCTTTTTAATATCTTTTTACGCTTTTTTTTTTCTTTTTTCTTTTTAATATTACCAAATACATTTTTCTTCAATTATACTTTTATTGTGTTTTTTTTTTCAAATATTTGCTTATTTACATATTTTTCTTCCATTTTTTTGGAAAGTGGGGCGGTGTTTTTTAATTATTATTAATCAAAGCAATTTTCTTTCATCTTTTGAAATATTATTCTATAGTATATGATTTTTATAACTTTTCTTCCATAATTTCTTGATTCAAATTTATTTTTTTTTCACAAATGTGTTCCGTAACACTATAATTAAGATTTTTATAAGGGTGGGTTTATTAACGTCCTTTATTTATGTTTCCTACCTATTTTTAAAATTCATTTGATAATTAGTTTTAGAATTGAAAAATTATTTATTCATCCTTTAGTTTTTTCAAAAAGCCCTTTTAACTAAATTATTCGCTTTTCTTATCTCTTCACCCACTAAATCTAAATCTCCTGTACATTTTCACTTTAAAAACAACACGATGTTTTGCTTTATTTTTTTTTTTAAATTTTTTCCGACGAGGATTATTTGGTTTTTTTTTAGATGTCCAACATGAATTTTTCGTTGGCTTATATATTTAAAGTATTTTTAATTCACGAACTCCCATATTTGTTTAAAAATAACGTACCTTTTCTAATTTTATTTTTTGGTTGGGACCATATTACTTATCTGAATAAGAGAATAAACTAAGTAACACAAGATTTTATCAAAGTGACAAAAGATTTGTTAAATGTAAGAGAACCTAATAATATCGCAAATAGTTTAAGTAGAAGATTCAAATTTACCTCTAATTATTACTCCAAAAAAAAAAAACCTCTAATTCAAAATTAAAATATATAACCCTTAGTGACAGTTATGACTAAATTTTAACTAGTTGGAAATTTCACGAAAAAAAAAAAAAAGCAGAAAAAAACTGTATAATAAGAAAAAAAAATAATTTGGTTATAAGGGTTTTTTTGGGAAAATTAAGGGGTGAAACAAGTAACTTTTTAATTCTAAAATTAATTTGTTAGGTGGTTTTAAAAAGCAGGAGAGAAAAGTAAAATTGAGGATATCAGCCTTTATATATATATATTTTAATATAAATAAATAGAAAAATTATACGGAGATTTTGTTAAATATTTCTATACTTGCAATTTTTTTTGTGAGCATTTTAAACGGAAGAAACATTGTTAATCATTTTTTTAGAAGTATTTACACGAAATGACCAATTTAAATCACCCCTTTTAAAAAATGAGCACTTTTCAACTTATTTACATATTTGAACGAAATTGGATATTCATTGTTATTTTCTTCCAAATTTACCCTTACTTGTTATATATATATATATATATAATATATATATATTTTTGTCTAAAGACTTTTTTTATGGAAAAAAATCCTTTTATTTACTTTTTGAAATGTCCATATTTCGACGTTTTTGTGAATTTTTTTTATGGTATGTTTTTTAATAGAAAAAACAATCCTCCTGATTACATGCAATTATTTTTTTTAAATTTCAAATTAACGGTGTCATTAAACAAATATATATATTTATAAAATATTATTTTATAAGATATTGACCGCATCTATATAATATTGACAGAAAAAAATCAACAATATAAAATAAAAGTCCTTCATAAAGAGAGAATTTTAAATTGGAATCCACAAACAAACTGGGTTCAAATAGTAAGCAAAAATAAAGGAGGAATGTTTTTAGAGGTTTTTAAATTTTAAATTTTGACTATTTCTTTAGACAAAATCTACCCCCTTTTTTTTTTTGTTTCTAAAATTAGATTTAAGGTTATTTTTGTCAGCACAACATGACCAGTTCTATTTTTTGTTCAATTTTGTAAATAAATTTGTTTTTAAACATTTTTTAAAAGCATGACAGTAATTTGGCTATATATATAAATAGTCCTCTTTTTAATATACAATGTGATATTCAATCAACATCTTTTTATAATTTTGGTTCCTGCTTTTAGGAGGTTGATCTAAAAAAAAGGTTGTGCGAAGATAGTAGAATCAAACTGATAGGATTTGTTTTTGATACAGCTTTATTAATATAATTAATTTCAAAATTTTGAATTTTGAGATGGATAATTAGTTTTTTTTTTTTTTTTTTGCTCTGAAGTTAAAATTGTTTCTTAATAATAACTTAAAAGGGGCGTTAGACGCAAGCGCCTTGATGGTTTTACCCAAAAGCCGGCTCTGTCATGTGATATTGAAGCTGATTAAATTCGTATAGAAGAGAAAACCTGCAGGTTAAGAGAGAGAAACAGTGCCAGTAGAGAGAGAAAGGAGAATTAAGAAGCAGAAAATCACAAATGATGATGAAATCTAGCTCCAATAATGTGGGCTGTTTTGACGTCGACAAAGAAGTAGCTGCAAAGGCAAGATTTAGCGATGAATCGAAGAAGGAAGAAGCAGCACTGTCGTTGATAGAGTCATTCGGCAAGGAGGACATGAAGAAGAAGAAGAAGATGTCTGCTATCAACAGCAGTTATACAACGTCTTCTTTAGGTAGAAAATAATTTTTGAAGATTTAATTCAAAAATTGCCATTTTTGTTAAAGAAATAGTCAGTGACCGTTAAAATATTGATTGACTAATCCTGTTAATCAGTGATGGTCATAGTCAATTGGTAACCAACCACGAGAAAATATATATATATATATATTAATATAGGTCCTTAGTAATTGACCATCCACCAAGTGGTCAATCAATTATGACAGTTTTTAAAAATAATTATTTTCCTAATTTAATATAAATTGGCACATCTACTAAAAATATTTTGAAAAAGATCATTTAACCACATACCCTATAAGTTAATTGAACCGTATGTTTTTGGATCATTTGATTTGCATGTTATAGATGTAGTTATTTCCGTATAGGTAATCCTAATCCTTTTCTAGTTATAATTCATCTTAATGAAGGATTATTATCCGTACTGTTTGTTATATAGACTCCTGCTAGGAGAAGTAGACATCAATCGGAAATCTGGCAACTCTATATTTAGGCTACGTACTTAATTACAATTTACAACACTAAAGGGATTATATATATAGGTGAACTAAAGCATGCCACCATGATGAAAGATAGTTCGAATGCGACTTTGGACGCCAAAGAAGCAGCAGTAAAACTAGGGTTTGCTCAGTTGAATGATCAAGAATTAGAAGCAAAGTCCTTTAATAAAGAGTTAATCATGAACGAGAACGAACACGAGAACGAGAACGAGAACGAGAACGAGATCTCTGGTGTGATGATCACTACTACTTCTTCTTTAGATTACGCAGCGGCGAGAGCCTGTATTTCTCGCGAGAAGTACGTGGCTTCGAGGCAGGAATTCCTGAGAGGCTACAAGTTGAAGAAGAAAGAGAGTGTGGGAAGGAAAACAAAGAAGTGGCTCAAGGATAAGAAACCCCAAAACCCTCTCAGGTTCATACTACTCTTGTGCGTAAAGCTTGATGTTCATCCCTAATCGCCTTCAAACCATGATGATATGAGCGAAAGTTACTGTTCAAGTTTTTTTTTTTCTTTATTTATTTTTTTTGAATCCTTAAAAAAATTCCAAAGAGGTTTTGATGTAATTCAGCTTATCTTTAGTAAATTCTTTTGAGTTTTTATTTTATTTGTTTATTTTTTTTTATCAGTGGGTATCAATTTTGATGCCAATTAATTCTTCTTGATGTTTAATAGTACTGCCCGATTTATTGAAACAAAATATCTACTCATATGATTCTAGTATGAATAATTTGTATTCAATTATTTCTAGTTCAGCTGTTAACTTTTGTAAGTTCTTTTCTTAATTGATGATATATATACATGTACTCTTTCTACACGAATCCGTTTTCGATCATGTGGAATACATGTCATCATTGTTCTGCAATTGACCTAAATTCTGTACGATCGATTATTTGAAAGACAAGATTTAAGTCAAAACTATATGTACGGTTCTGGTAACTATATATATATGTTGTTTAACTAAATTTGATTATTATATTAAAATAAATGGAGATCGAAGAGGATTAATAAAGCTTTAATGCCATTCAAATGTATCACAAAGAGAAAAAATAGAGACAATCAAAAACCAAGTTATATATGCAGTAATAAAAAAATACTCACGGTAACATTTTTGAGAAAATGTTAAAACCAAATTTAGATTTATCATCAACAAAATATCTCGGAAAATAAAGAAAACTGTACAAATTTTGGACCCAATTTCTAATTCGTTTCAAAGCATTACAACATTAATTTTTTTTTAACAAATTTAAATTCTAAATTTTGATTATATTTTGTAAAGCAAAGCTCCGTTATAATACAAATAGAGTTGGATCAAATTCCATCTCAATTTCAGAACAAATCAGATGCATGAAACTCATAAATAAATCTGATTAAATCACCCAAATCTAAGCTCCTTGGGTGTTGTCGCATGAGGCAAAGGCATGGAGAGCGCGGGACATGGCTGCGTGACGTCCAAGCAATGGTGGGTTTTGCGACAAGGGTAGCGGGGTACGTTAAGGGCAGGGCGGCGTCACGAGACTTGTTGTGCCACGGAAGCAATTGTTACAGGGCGTGCATGCGGTGTGGGATCACGGCAGTGAGCGGAGGAAAGGGGGACCATGGCGGTGGAACTTTGGCTGGTGGGGGAATCCGGTACCTTGTGTGTTAAAAATTAAATTAATGGTTGAGATTTGTGTGGGCATGCACTCTAGTCATTTTACGTTAAATGTAAACAAGGTTAGAATTAGGGGTATTGACGTAAAATGCTTCATCTCTAAAATTTCGTGTTTTAGTAAAATTTATTTATTTTTACTTTCAGAAATTATTTGGCGTTCCTAATATTCGAATTACTCTTTGTTTGAGTTAACCCGTTGACAAAAAAAATATTGAAAAAAAAAATTCACAAATTTTACCATTCTAAACCTCGCCTAAAAGTATAATTGGGTTAAAAATCATTTCATTATTCTTTCTCCTATATGCATTATGATCAAAAAGCCAACGGTGCAATTTTATTTTTAATTTCAATCGATAATCAGAAAATAAAATTTAGGTATATATATGTATTAAGATTGATTTGTGGGTACAAATTCAAGGAAAAATTGTCCCAAAAAAAAAAAAAAAAAGAAATTCAAGGAGCAAAGTACCAAAAAAAAAAAAAGGTAAATAATATTTAATTATTTCCCTCTGCATTTTTTGGTTAATCAATTTGCATGTTAAACTGTGTTTAATTAGGTAATCCTATTCCTATATCCTTTTGTACTTACCCGTGGCACGTCATCAAACAAGTCAAAAATATAATAAAATCCTTATAGGACAAGTATTGCGAGTCCTAGTCTCGCTAGATAAGGATTCCCTTGGCTAAATCATAATTATAGCCACACTTTTACGGGGGGAAAAAAAAGGAAAAAAGAAGATAATTAGAAAAATTGGGAAAAAAAAAAAAATTGAAACTATCACAATAAGGTAAAACTTAACGCACATGACCTAATGAAAAACGGAGTATTACTCCGAGTTGGATACTGGTAATCAGAAACCTATTCTGATCTCTACGTACATGCATCGTCATGAAATACCTATATATATATATTTATATACACGCAACATGTGTGGAAGCAAATTATAGAATGAAAATCATAGAAGAGAAGAGAGAGAAACAGTGCCATCTTGTGAGAGAAAGTAAAGTAGCTGAGAAAGTTAATTATCGAGAAGAAGAAGACGATATCTCGTATCAGTGGCAGCAGTTATATACAACTTCTTCTGTAGAGTCTGCAGCTCGGAAAGCGTGTATTTCCCGAGAGAAGTACGTAGCTTCAAGGCAGGAATTCCTGAGAACCTACCACTTGACGACCACCACCATGACGGCGGAGAAGAAGAAAGAGAGTGTGGGAAATAGAATAAAGAAGTGGTTCAAAGATAATAAGCCTAAGAACCCTCTCAGGTTCATTGTCTTGTGTATGGCCGCAAAGCTTGATGTTCTTGACTAATCTCCTTAATTCAAACCATGAATACTTTTTCGAGTTCAAGTTTCTTGTACAAATTATTAAATATATTCAATAGTTGTTTGGTTGAACATAAGATTTCTATATTTATATATTCAATTTCTTTTTGTTCTCTGATATATATGTTTTTTTAATATGCCGTTTGCCGTTTTATGCTTTAAGATCGTAAGACCTTTTATTTCCTTTCTATTTTACATATATATATATATACACACACATTCTAGCTAGCCCTAACAACGAATGCATGATCTTTGAGTTGGAGGTACTCATGAAGTCTCCTAAATTATTTCTGTCTGATCCTCTTCAATGATTGTTGATGGTTTATATGTACAACCATGAATAATTTTCTAATCTTTTCTGTCGATTAAGTGTAATGAAAAATAGATCATCTCCAGAAGATTTTATGATTTAATAATAGACAATAATTCTTGTAATTTGTCAACAGTTTACAACTTAACCATCATGATTGAGTAGAGTAGTTTTTTTTAGTAATTAGTTAAGGAATAGATAGAGTATATTTGCTTTCCTTTAATATGGATATAGGAGACAAGTTCTCAATGGGAAATTATCTCATTAACAATACAAATCAGCCTAATGAATGATTAATACTAGGTTAATCTTGTGGTTGCAAATATAATTTTGTAGTAATACTATACCAAACTCTACCAAAAAATACAGAATTCAAATCTCCCACATCAAATTCAATATATATACACATATATATATTTTAATCTTATCTCGTGCAATTACATAGCGACTAATATGTAGTCACCAGGGATACACGTGATGAGCAATTTCTTCTGAAATGATTTGGCCTTGATTAATCTTGTTTTATTGTTTCTTGTTTTTTCAGATATAATCTGTTTATTAGGGATTTCGACATTGATATATAACTTAAAAATGAGATTTTTCATTCGTAACATTGTATTTTAATTTAAGAGCCTAACTTAAACAAATAATGCTTCCATTTCTTGCTTTTATTCTTTCCAAAATTCATTATTCATCTTTTTCAGCTTCTTCCTTTACTTTCAAAAGTCCATGCTGTACCAGAACATTTTTTGTTATATTTTGCCAGTTGGTGAAATTACTTTTTCTATCAAAATGCTTAATTCTAATCAAACTTTACTCTAGACATCATCTTGCATTTTTTTTTTTAAATCTTCAACCTTGTCTTTGATATCACTTGTTGTGGAAAACACCCCTATACCTAAAAGAGTAACAGAAAACTAAACTCAAATAGAACCAAAAAGAAGATAAAGATTTAGGTAGTTCGGGAAAATTGCCTACATCTACAGGAGAGGGAGAATAAATTCACTAACAACTTTAGAATTACTTACTCGTGAAACTCTCTCAATTTCTATCTATCAAAGCCCCTTACACCCTTTGCCTATCTCTTTTCTCACTTGAAAAATTAAGTAAAATGGCCGAAGTTTTTTCATTTTGGAAAATGACCATTAATCAGTGAATGATTACAGTCAATTAACGAAAATGCATATTAAAATTGATCAATCACTGCTTAACCAGTGATTGACTAGCTAGATTAATTGATTGATCATTTTTAAATGGTCATTTTTTAATTTTACAAAACTTCCGTTATTTATTTAAAAAAAATTTAAAAGGTCATTTACACACAAATTCATGTCACTTTTTCTAAAAAAATAGGCACTTTCTTTATTCTTTTAACCACACTTATAAACTCTCAATGAACACAATATTAGTATTTTCCCAAACTCACAAAATAGAAAATTACCCAATACTATTTTGAATTATAAAAGCTAACACTTTCGAATCATGCCACGTGAAACTGGTGAAAAACATAACAAAAATCGTTCTAGGACAAGTATTGGAAGTCCTAATTTTCTAGCTAGTTATTCCTCTTAGTTAGTTAAGGATCCACTTGGTTCGATCATTATAGCAACACTTTAAAGGGAAAAAAAGGGGACAATTATTAGAAAATTAGAAAGGAAAGAAAAAGGAAACTATCAATTAAATAGGTAAAACATAACACACATGAGTTAATGAAACGTAGACTCCAAGTAATTGGACTCTAATATTAGTAAGAAACCTATTCTACTTACATGTACCGTCATGGAATACCTTTACAAATATACATATGTATATATGTGTTGATAATATTCACAGAAGAGAAGAGAGAGAAACAGTGCTAGTGAGAGAAAGTATAAGAAGCATATATGATATCAAGATGATAATGGAAATTGGCTCTATAGCGGGCTATAATTTGTACGGCAAAGATGAAGAGGACAAGAAGAAGCAAAAGATGTTTGATAATGCTGTGATGAATATGAGTTGTGGCAGTTATACAACTTCTTCTTTAGAGTCTGCAGCTCAGAAAGCGTGTATTTCCAGAGAGACGTACGTCGCTTCCAGGCAGGAGTTCCTGAGAAGCGACAACTTGACACCCACGGCGGCGGCAGCGGAGAAGAAGAAAGAGAGTGTGGGAAACAGAACAAAGAAGTGGTTCAAGGATAATAACCCTCTCAGGTTCATGGTCTTGTGTGTGGCCCCAAAGCTTGATGTTAATGGAAAATCTCCTTCTGAATAATTTTTTGACTTCAAGGTTCTTAAACCAATTACATTAATAGTTAATATTGCTCGGTCCAACAAAAGATTTATAGAGACATGTGTGTGTATATATATATATATATTTAGTCTCCGTGTGGTTTGCCGGTTGAAAGATGAAATTTTTAGATTTGAATTAGTTGACTTTTCAAAAACTAATTATAATTTTTATTGATTTTTCATAAAAAGTCAAAAATTAAGATGAAAATTTTGAATTTGAGATGACAAACCAAACGCACTCTTAATTTCTTTTTCTTCGTTGATAATTTTTGTAATATGCCCCTTTATGCTTGAAAATTGTAATACCTTTTATTTTCTTTTTAGTGATACACACACACCAGCGCCTATGATCTTTGAGTTGGACTCGCATGAAGTTTCAAAAATTACATGAACAACGATGAGTAATTTACCTATTTATCTATTCTCTCGATTAAGTGTCATGAAAAATATATTATCTATAAGCAGAAACATTGATTTTACAGACAATAGTTCTTGCAATTTCGACCTTTATCATTTGCCAACAGCTGACAACTTAGTGATATGTAGAGTGGTGCTTCCTTTTTTTTTTTTTTTTTTTTAAAGGAATTAATAGAGTTGATATTCTTCCCTTTAAAGTCAACTTAATAAATTATTAATATTAAATTAATCTTTTCTCTTGCAATTACAATGATTAGTACGTAGTCCCCTGGGAAACATGCAATGAGCAATTTCTTAATCAAATGATTTGGCCTCGATTGCCAATAAAAATCCAGTTAAATGAGTTTTATTTTTCTCCCAAATTTGATAGGAAGTAAATGATCATACACTTAAAAGTTCAGCATCTACGACGTCAATAATAATAGAGAAAATTGTGGAAACAACCTCTCAAATAAACACATTTCTGTGTTTTGCCCTCTATATGGATTATTTGGATTTTTGACCTCCATACATATATAATTGAATATAAGAAAAACTGAAACTATTATAACTGATGTGATAGTCCACAAATGTGGTTATTAAGGGATAATCTTACGAATTATTACCAATTAATCTTCCCTAAAAAATATGAATTCCTTTTTGTTACATGGAATACCTATTCAAGCAAGGTCTTAGTAATGGGCCTAATGATAATTGTCGAAGCCCATTTACTAAGTTGGAACAAGAAGTTTTTAAAAGGCCCATAAAGACCCGATCATTGGAGGCCGAAATAGCTAACTGTTGGAAAGGTTCGTAGCACTAGAAGTGGTTTAGAACCATGGGGCCCAAACAAAAGGCTAGTAATAAGAAGGTCTAGGTCAGACACACGAGAATGAAGAAGCAGTTTTCAGCTTTTATATAAAGTGAATTATATCTAAACTGGACCAGAACCCTCATTTAGTTCAGCTTTTACTTGCTGTCCCTCTCTTTTTCACTTCAATGCCTCTCCTTTTTATATGCTTGGTGTACTCCACCGTCGACATCATTCATATATATATATATATATCAATACCTATATGTATACATATATAACAATTTAAGAGTATCGGTGATATTAAACATCACACTAATAAATATAGTGAGTTTCACTTATAAACCCCGTGTTACATTCAAAATTATATCAAATTAAAAGAATATGTAAAATTGATAAAAACTATCACATATTCGACAGTTAAAAATAGAATTCTATCGATAAGGTATTGAAAAACACCTTGGGATAGAATTCTCCATGTATCTATGCATATATTGATTTTTTTTTTTTTTTTAATTTCAAAGACATGAGACAAGATTCTAACCTCATCATTTGAGGAAAATATGGGACTTCCACAGACTAAAGTAATAAACTTATCTTTGTAACCAGACTTTTGCTTTCCGATCTCCTTGCCCCCCACGCCCCATTTATAAAATGCACGAGTGGTTCATGAACATCTCATAAAATGAAGCAATAGTTAGAAAATTCTCTAAAGGAAATTTTTATTTTAAAAAATTTATGATATTATTCCCTAAACAATAGTCCATATTTGACATTTCCAAACGGTTGAGTTTCAGCTTTTTAAATTTATGTAATTTAAAGCCAAGGAGGGGGAAAAAAGTCAGAAATTATTGATGCTTCTCATTATAAACGAGACAGGAGCTTTTTTCTAGGATTGTCATCGTCCTAATAAAATTTCCTTAGATTTTTTTTTTATTTTTATAATTTTTAATCTGTTCCTTTTCCCACATATAAGAACCGGACATAAGTTTGAGTGATTGAGAAGTGTCAAACAAAATTGACCATTGAGAAAGGGGGAGAAAAAAGAAAAAGATGGAAGTGGAGCCAAACTAGGAAAAAAATAAATAAATAAGTCTCCAACACGACAAAAAGAGACAAGTCCATCCAAAGCTTAAAAAGGAGTTCTTCTTGTAGTCTCTTTGAGTCTCCACCCAAAAACAAAGACCCACCTAACCATGCTCAAGACGCTTTCTCAAGTCCCACCAAAAACTTCTCTCTCTATTTTTATATTTCTGAAAATTTTATAACAAAGATATGAAAAAAATTTACTCAATGATAGAGTACACTTATATTTTTTTAACTTGGAGGAGATTCGAACTCTATTATTTATGATACAATTAAAAATGATATTACATCTAAAAAAATACATCCAATCACAAAATAATATATTTTTAAATGGAAACAAGAATAAAAAAACTAACAACCTGACAATCCTAAACAACTGCTTGGAACCAACAACATTACACTTGTTATGGAAAAAAAAAAAAAAAAATCACTCGATGTTAGAGTGCACATATATTTTTGAACTTGAATAGAGATTCAAACTCTGCTATTCATGACGCAGTCAAATATGATATTGCATCTAAAAAAATATATGCAATCATGAAATAATAAAGTTTAAAGTATTTAAATTTTCATTGAACTTTATTAAATTATGATGTATATTGTAATATATTGTTATTATGATACAATCTAACAATTTTAAAGATCCGTTTGACAGAGTTTCCCATAAGTTACTTTTGATTTTCCAAGTTTAAAAATAATTTCTGGACGTGTTTGGATAATCTATCATGAGAACTTCCAGTATCCAAAAGTGCTTGTTGTAGTTTAGACATTATAAACTTTATTTAACATTTTTAATACTTATTAGAATACTTTAAAGATCATTTTGACCTTAAAAACATTTTGGTTCCAAACACTTATTGAAAAACAATAGTTTTTACTTCTCTTCTTATATTGACTAAAAACAAAAATAAAAATTTTACTAAACGGGTCCAAATCAACTATTAATTTCATATAACCGAATTATTAATAATTGTATTTTCATCCAGGGAATATTAAAAATTTAAGATCTTTGATGTGCTTTATAAAACTTAGTACAATCAATATTTTTCTGAAGGTTATAGTATTGTCCTAGAATTTTTCTCTCTTTAATCTCTACTTTTTTTCCCCCCTCCAATGTCCCACCCACATCTGCTTGCTCATATTTCATAAAGATAAGAGACTCAAAGACAAAAGGACAAAAAAAAAAAAAAAAAAAAATTCAGTTTGTAAAGTCTAACCCAAAGCTCTAGCCCGTACAGGCTGTCACCTATCCTTAGAGAACACGTGGTGCATATAGAACAGCTATTGATCCTTTTGGACCACCGATTCCCACGTGGCCGGGCCACCACTTGCCGGCCGTGCCACCTGGACCCCCAGCTCTTGTAGAGGACCACCATGGAGATATATATATATATATATATATGAATACATATATATATACATAGGCTACAAAATCAGAACCCCCATTTTTGTTTCAGAAGTATGTTTGTGCTGTCAATAATTTCATGTCGTTTTCCGTATGGGCCCATCTGCCTAAAGGGCCTCCAAAACCACCCAATGGGTTCAGCACCCATAATTTTTAATGCTTTTCACCTTTTCTTTTTCCATTTTTTTTTCATTTTCATTTTCATTTTCATTTTCATTTTTTTTACATGCAATTTACTCAATTTTATTTCTTTAACCTTTTTTTTTTCTTTTTTTTCGGTTATGTAAATTTGAACAAAATTTAAAAGAAGAAGAAGAAGAATGTCGAGAGGAAATGAAAAGGAGAGTAAAATTATATCTCGGAAAGAGTGGGAAGCAGACCATGAGAATGTTGGTCCCTTAGTTAATGTCATCATCAGAAAAGAAAGAGACCCACTTTGAGAAGGACATTTGCTTGCTGCTTTGGGTTCTCGAGCCCCAAGAACAACCCACCGCCCATCAACAAAATTTTTTAGATTCGGTAATATTAATCTGTTTTCTCTAAATCTCTAACTATAGTTTTAGTTTTAGTTTTAGTTTTAGTTTTTTTTTTATATTAATCTTATATTATTATTTACAACCTTTTGAGAGAGAGGTATTCTAGTCATTAGTTTATAGCCACGAGCTTTTGGCCTTTTCTACCGGGGGTCGAGTATCACATTAGTTAAGGACTTGTTTGGTGAGTTAGTTTAACTCAAATTAAATTGTACTTTTTCATCTCAATTTTTATCTTTTTCTGAAAAGTCAACAAAAATGATAACTGGTATTTAAAAAGTCAACCAACTCAAATTTAAAAATTTCAACTCAAATCGTCTCACAAAACGGAGTCTAAGCCTTTAAATTTTGGAGGATTTCTTCTATATATAAATGTGAATGAGAATTTTATGATAAAGTATGAAAAAATATACTAACCATAAGGCTCTATTTTAAATCATTATATATGTTTTAAATTCTGCTAACTTTATATATATTATTATTATTATTAATGAGATTTGATTTTAAAAATATTTACCACGGGTAGTAAAACCCTACCTTTAAAATTTTCTTCCATTTTTATTTGTGTTTTCGAGGGAATTCTTTCATTCTTATATTGCTTTTTGGGGAAAAGTTATTTAGGTTGATACAGGCATAGAGGGGGGTGATTATATATAGTGATATCCAAGTTATGTCCTCCTCAACTTCTCTACAATTCAATTGGATTCTTTCCATAACCTTTAATAAAAAAAAAAAGGTGAATATCATATGTATAATAAAATCATAAGAGCTTCCAAATGTGTCCCTATCATGCATTAACGTTTTTGTTAATTAGCTTTTTAATTCAAATTATTTTACTTGGTCCACAATTATATTAGTTAATAGTTGTAGATAATATATGATATGATTTAATATAATACAATAATCTAACATAGTATATGAGGAATCTGCGGTTTATATGAAAAATATAATATGATTAAATCCGTTGGAGACTTTAAGAACTATAAAAAGGAAATTAGTACCTCTCTGACTTGTCCTGTTTGAGTTGCCGTATAATTTTTTGGTTAATCACAAATGGTTACTTAAAATAAAAAAAAAAGATATCTCATAATCAAATTTTAAACTTTATCTTACTTTGATCACCGAATCTTAAAATGTCCTAAATTTAATACTGATCACATCAATTTGTTTTACTTCTAGTTCTTCCACCAGATGGATGTTAAAAAGAGGACAAAATATGTTGTTAGTGTATAATTATCATACTGTTATTTTTCATCGGCATCACATATATATTTATGTGTTCCGTCAAAAACGGGTTATTTTTAATTAGCAACGCGTGCATATCACGTGTTCTTTTTAACACCTATGATGTTAACACAAAAACAAGGTGATAGATCTGGGTTAAGTTTTGGAGCCGCCTTAAAAATCAGAGATCAAAGTGTGAACAAGAATCGGAATAATATTGATGATCATTTGTGTTGCTCGTCTGACTCTTAAAATACTATTATTTTGTTTCTTTGCCTAAAATAAACAGAAATATTGATGAATGGCTATAGAGTGTGACATGAATGGCACCTTTGAAATGGACAGCATTTAAGATTACTCTAATGATTTTATCATAATTTATATATACGTTCTCAACGTCGATGGATTTCAACTGGTTGGACCAATGGGAGAAGAAACTGATTTATTAAAAATACCGGGGTTTGGTGGAGAGAGTGAGTCACGAGGCTTAATTTTAAAGCAAAAATTATGTCAGCTTTTCGGTTGGTTAATATAGTATATATAGAGAAAAACCTCATTTAAGGCATATGGTTGGTTAGAGCATAACATCATTAGGTATGGTTTACCCCCCTTTTTTTTTTTTTCTTTAATTTATTATAGTTGTTGTTGATTATACATGTGCTAACGAGATTAAGATATGATTGCAGTAATTGATTAAACATTTTGGGGAAATATAATTAGCATCACTTCTGTTTTTAATTAATTAACTAATGTGTCAATTTTTTCTTTATTTAGTTTTAAATAAAATCATGCCTAATTGACCAGCAGATTTAAACTTCGAGGAAAGAGCTAGGGAATGGGGCTGCTATCGGTTAATTAAATTAATTCGTGGGTTCGAATACAACTACCTGTTTGTATAAAATATATATATGTATTAAAATTAATTTGATAGAATTTGCATCTAGTATACACGACTTGTAAATCTTGTCAATAATTACGATGTTTCATTTTCATGCTTTTTGACCTAGGGTTATGAACCTGAAGCAACTTTTATCTCACAAAGTCTAAAGCAGTTTTCATAAAAAACAGTTGAACAATCAACTGTTAGGTTTTTTTTTAGATTCTCCCATAAAATTAAATTAAATAATTAATTAATTAACTTTTTTTTTTTTTTTTTGCAATGGGAAATTATTCACTTTTTTTAAAACTAATTAATGAGAGAAGATAACGTGCAATACCAAAATCTTACAAGCACATCTCACTGACGGCCTCATCCTAAAACAAAAAAAATACTTGAAATTAATTAACAACCCATGAGTTAGTGACAAAATATCGTAGCGAAAAACAAAATTGTTCTCATGAACTGATTCAGATTACGTTGGATCCATAACACTAACAATTCGAAGCTAGGAATCACAGTTTCTTAAAAAAAATAAAAAATAAAAAAATAAAAACTAAAAAGGAAGAAGAAGAAGAAGAAGAAGAAATCTTACGAAATTTGGAGAGCTAAGTTAGCCTCGGCTGAGTTGTAAAGGTTGGATATCATTAACCATTGACTCAACTACTTACTAAGCAATTTCTGTCTTTAACCATCAAAACGTTAGAATTTTTTTACATACGACAAAGAAAAGTAAAGTACTATAATTCAATCTGATGTTGCTGCTAGTAAATATATAAAATTTAGAAAACCTAACTCTTTCCCCTCTCTGGAATATTGTCATATATATATATATATAGTAAGTATATATAAATTGACCTGTGATATATATTATATAGTTTTATCCCTGTCACAATCATATGAAAACACATTTTTGTTTCTTATTCCTGTTTTTTCTTTTTTGATCAAGTTATATATATTGGCATATATTTTTAAGAAATATTATCCTTTTTCTAATAATATTTTTTGTCCAAATTGGACCGGAACTAACATTAAACAATATTAATGAGAAAAAAATTCATACTGCAGCCGCTAGGTCATATAGTTGACTCCACAAAATCCTTCTGATTGGGAAATAGCCACAGTCAGTGCACAGTCATTATTATCATTATTTAATACAATAATTATTGCTCTAAAAGCTAATATTATATCTAATTCTTCTAAAAAAAATAATAGTTCTTATCCACAAATTATTTTAATTGAATCATTCTATGTTGTTTTTATTTTTAATTTTTGCATTTCTGATACACGTGGAATGTATTTATTTGGATATTTATCCGCATAATACCAACAATAATAGGGTGCAACTTCGCAGCAAGAGTTTGTGATTAATTGATAAAGTAACTGGACCATTTATTAGGGTTAGTTTTCAGCTGTCGTTTTTTTCTTTTTTTTCCCTTAAAAGAATTCATTAAAGTGTACTTTGTTTTGAATAAGCAATATTTTATTAAAACATAAAAGAAAAACATCTTACAAACTGCAAAATAAACTAGTAAAACAATAAAAAGCAAACAGAAAGAAAGATGCAATAAAAGAGAAATCACTAAGTTTTTCTTAATTTAAAATCTTCATCTTTCGAGTCTTAATTTACAAGAGGGCATTTCTTTTCAGGCTCTTTGTTTAATTCTCAAAATATCCAACTCTACTAATTTTTGCAAAGAACTTAAAAGAAAGACTTTCCATCTCTTTCTAAGCAGGCATATGATTGTTGATTTCCATGTATGCTTTAATGCTTCGATCTCCCAGTGTTATAAGACTGTCATTTTGTCATTTCTTAAAATTCTTTTCCCTCTTTTTAGTCACTAGAGTAAACCTTCATCATCTACCTGTATGAACCGGATATTGTCATCAATTTGTTGATGATCCTGCTCGGATAATTGGTATGAAGTGGTATGAGGATTGACCCAAATTGTCAATAAGAGAGATTTTTTAATATTCAATTAATTGGAAGGGCTGAGGGCTAGATTCTGGGCTTCGTGACGTAGCTTTACCGGAAAATTCCTGCCCAGGTTGATGGCTCGGCTGAAATTCCATTCACCGAAGAATTCGAAATGCACAAACCATTCAAATCTCCAGGATAGTAGAGTGCTCATGCAGTCTAAACAAAGAAGAATATGTGGAAACACTGCCAGTGTTAATGAGCTCCTGAAGATCAGTTGAACCGTTCCTTTAGGAAGATGAACTTTCTTCACAGTTGCTGTCAACTTCTTATTATTCCTCTAGAATTTTTCTCTGTCAATTTTTTCCTTTCCATTAGACAACGATTTTGTCGAACGAACTCTATTGCATTGCATTGCATTGACATATGAAGTGCCCAATGGAGTGACAATCAGAACAAAAGTGGCCAGGAGGGTTCCATAATGCACGTTGGTTAAAAAGTATAGTCCTAATCTTACCACTTATAACACATTCTTCGAAATCTTACTTGTAATGATTAGACGCCACAAAAACCTAAACTAAATAATGACTGAAAGACCCATCCAACGTCATATATTATCCACTTAATATAAATTAAAGGAATGCCCACTCGTTGCACACTCTAATATAATTTATGAGGATGTCAATGTTCTTAAGTAAGTTCAGTAAATATAATCCAAACCTAAGTTATCGTCTTTTTTTTGTTCAATAAATATAATCGCACTGGGGGAGTAGGCACACCCACATCCCACCCTAGGGATGTGCGTGTGACACATGGTATAGCAGGTGCCACGTGTCGTTCTCCTACTACGTCTACTATCTACTAGTGCAGTTTCTTCCAATTAATTTTCACCATGTGTACTGCCATTAATT
The DNA here is from genome assembly GCA_025413485.1 of Ficus microcarpa. Taxonomy (NCBI): domain Eukaryota; kingdom Viridiplantae; phylum Streptophyta; class Magnoliopsida; order Rosales; family Moraceae; genus Ficus; species Ficus microcarpa. The sequence continues at coordinate 12,302,987 of CM046379.1, read as the reverse complement.
GCAAATGATACTTATTTATTACAAATAATAAACAAATAATTTTTTATAATTCACATAGTTAATTTTCATCAACCGATAAATATCGTTTACTACGCAGTATTTACTTTATTTCATAAAATAAATATTTTCCCGCACAACTAATATTTATTTTATCACATAAAACAAATACAAAACATAAATATCAACATTATATAGAAACTGCCATCCAAATGTTCCAGACATCTTTATAGATGTTTTCAATAGTATAGAATTATATTATTGATGGTCAGTTTTACAGCATTATCTTCAAGACATTATGACCAATTAATTAACTAAGAATATTCTTATGTTCTAGATAGGGATATGTGGAACTAGTATAGGACCAAGTGGACCAATCTACTCGAAACTCCAACAACCGATTATCAATTATTAAACTTTTTATTAATTAACTTTGATTTGTACCACGATAGAAACCAAAGTTGCACTCCAAGAATACATTAATGCCTTTAATAAGAATCTAAGAACACGCACAATTAGCTTTGGTCTACCCATATAGTTAATGGCTATAAGTCCGAACTCTTCGCTATATACATCCATAAATGGACACCAGTAAATTGCTCTAACCTCTCAAATTACATCTTTGTCTTTGAATTATTATGATAAAGTTTAGTCCACCAGTGAATACAAGATCTCATTCGCTCAAGTTTCCCGAATTAACACAACTTAGAGATGTTATTGATCTTCCTAGACAAAGTTATGAGTTCGATGATAGTGATTAAAGTTCCGCATTGGCCAATAATATATGTCTCTAAAACACCAAGGTATTGGTTTACCAAATGTTATCACTCATTGGTGAATCAAGAAACACTCTGCAATGAATGCGAGTCCTTCAATCACTTAGGATTAAGGTCCATTCACAAATTAACTTTCTATTAACATAATACATGTTCAATGTATTTACCAATACATAGATGACTCTACTTTCTAACTCCGTTGTCAAAAACCTAGATATAAGTCAATCCACCAATTTGAAGTAGACAACATCACAACATTTGAAGAATAAAAGCGCCCATATTTATTGGTTGATAAACAAAGATTTATGCTTCTAATTCTGAAGATTACATCTGCTTGTATATTGCCCCAAACATATATATAATCTAGAATGTTACCAAAAAGTATTGGATCATGATGTTTCTCACTTTAGCAAACATATGAAAAGAAATAACAAATAATTATTCAAAAAAATACCAAATATATACTTTATAATATTGTCTTAATGTCAAAACAAGTTTGTTGTGCAAGCATCCTAGCTAAACAAAGGACTTGTGCAAAAAAGGAGTTGAAGCCGAGGATGTAGCTTGTGCTAGGGTAACAGTGAAGCGGTGTTTGTTGTGGTACGGATGGAAATGTTTGTTGCGCTTCATTCAACCGTGCGAATTCTTATGTTTGTGCCACCAAAAATTCGTGGAGGTACATGAAATTTGTTCATTCGCAGTGTTGAGGATTGGCCTCGCATCATTAGGAGATAAAGAAGGAATGGAGTTAAAGATTCGCAAGTTATGCAAGATCTATTCATTTGTGGTGTTGAGTATCGGCTTCGCAGTGCTAGAAGGATCAGAAACAGAAGACGTTAACAGTATCAGAGTGCATAGATGGCACGATGCTGCTATGTAAATTTTCTGCCAGAGGAAAAAGCATAAAAAAAAAGATTAAAGCCTCGTTTGGTAAATGAGTTTAAACTCAAATTTTTTATCTTAGTTTTTATCTTTTTCTGAAAAGTCAACAAAAATTATAACTAATTTTTAAAAAGTCAATTAACTCAAATTTAAAAATTTCAACTCAAACCGTTTCACCAAACGGAGCATAAGTTAAAGTGTACTAGTCCTTTAATTTGTAAATTGTACTAGTCCTTTTGTGGATTGTACTAACTTTTACGTAAATATATATATATATATACATATTTATAAATACCTAAGCTAATTGTAAGTACTCAAAACAATGGATGGAGGCAACGGAAATTCATATGGTGATATTGAATAATTAAAAAAATTACTTGTCACAAAAAGAAAAAGAAGAGATAAAGAAGCAAATGTGAAAGTTGGTTAGTGCAAAGATTAAAGGGAAACGTAAACATAGATCAAATTCGCGAGCAAGCGAGGTTGTGGCGGTCTCCTTCTAATAAATTTGAGTGACGGAATTTAGTTCCTCCTTTTTATATATTTATTTTTAGAAGGTTGATCCAGTCATGTTGAAACAAAAAATATAAACGTTCTTTTTTTTTTTTGGATCAATCGCTGCCATATCGACTCTCTTGAAAATAAAGTCTCTAGACTATGTTCTATTTACAAAAAAAAAAAAAACATAAATGATTTGGTTCAATTCTACTTAAAGAATAAGATCAATTTTATTCTTATCCGACTACAAATCCAACGCTGCACTACCCAATAACCGAATAGAAATCTTAAAGAAAAGATATACAATATCGAACATTGAACCCACTGAACCACTTCATTGTGGTAAAAATGACCTTATCTTGGAGTATATGAAATGGCAAAGTGTTCTTGAAAGTAAGAGATAAAAGGGGAGGCATCCGGAAAAGGAAAGGAATAATTTGATTGCCATCAAAGAGACAAAGAGAAGGCATTTGGGACCATCCATTTTCAATTCTCTAGTCTTTTGTCACACACACACACACACACACACACACATATATCATATAACTCCGTTTTATGAGAGAGAGTGTGTGTGGGCTGAGAGTGAATCTTCATTTGTCTGCCATACCCTTATTATTATTATTTTTTTAAATAATGCTTCTTTGGACTATTTATTTTGGGTAAAACTATGGTAAAGCCCATTTTATATACCTTATCGATATAGTTCAATTTTAAACTATTTAGATATAATCGAACGGCTAAAATATTGTACTTGTGTATGGTAATTATCATACACTTTGAAAATAAGTTTTATCGATAGAGTATATAAAATGGACTTTATCATAACTTTACCCATTTTCTTTTTTGAAAACTCTCAATTGAGCAAAAGAGACATTAGAAATTTGGCGTTGACGGTTGACGCCTCCTCGTATATCTATCATCTCCGTTCTCTTTCTTTTACCTCTTCTTTCTTTTCTATCGCTCTTCCAATTCTTCTTTTTATTTTTTTTCCGCTTGTGTGTCCCCACCCCCCACCCACCCCCCACCCCCACCTTTCTTTTTTTCTCGAATTATTCTTTCTTTTCTATCGCTCCTCCAATTCTTCTTTGTATTTTTTTCCGCTTGTGTGTCTCCCCCCTTTCTTTTTTTCTCGAATTAATTATAGGATATGATTCTTTGAGTATGTTTCTTTAATTTTGGTTAATAATTTGTTTTTCTATATAGTATGATCATCTCGTGCAAAACATTGCGGTCTTATATTTCAGACTAATGTAGGTAAAGTTATTTTATGATAGCTTTTGAAGTCTGTTTAAGCAAACAATTACTAATAAAGAATTCAAGAAGATCTTTTGTCTGAAATTAGCCAAACAGTTTTCTTTTTTTTCGACGGTACAATCCACTATTGGAATAGAAAATAAAAAGAAAGAACAGACCTAATTAATATCTGAATGTGTATTTTAATATATCAAAAAGAGCCCGAAATTAGGATTTAAGCGTATATTTTCCTTCTATACTTCAATTTTGCAAATATGTTACTTAGCAGGGAATTATATTTAACGCATTGTGCTGCCTTTAATTTGTAACTTCCTCTTAATTAAATCTCTAATTATGTGAGTTACTAACTCAAGTGAATTGAGAAGAGAAGTTATGGATGTCTTAATGAGAATCTTTGATCGGTAGTCCAAAACACATATTATTTGCCTTATAAATAGATTAAGGTCATGATACCTCACATTCTTAGCTTTTGGAATTAAGTTTTGTTATATACTGATAAACTCCACAAAAAAGAATTACTCGATAACATTTAAGCTTTTTTTGTTTTTTTGACAATCTAAGTTTTTAATTTAATTTTCCTATTCAAAATAATTGTGCTTCCTCATTGCGTCGGTAAATTGTGGTAAAGATGGTTAAACATTAGCAATCTGGAGTTTAAATGAGGTTAAGGATTCGTTTGATGTTTGAGTTGAGTTGAGATGACATTTTTAAATTTGAGTTGAGTTGACTTTTAAAAAAGTAATTATAAATTTTGTTGACTGTTCAGAAAAAGACAAAAATTAAGATAAAAAATTTGAGTTGAGTTTGAGTTAAACTCATTCACCAAACATAATTTAAATAAGTCAGTAAAGATCAAGAAAGAAATTAGGCACCAACCTTTCCCACTTGCAGCCCAACTACATGCGCACCCATGCGCTCATATCTAGCAGTCTGATCATCTCTAGATCCACCCAACATGAGTGTGTCTTGCACCACCAGTCCTGGAGCGCGTCGTAGTGCGCGTGCCAGTGTGCCCAAGGGTTGTCGGTTCTCATGTTCCATAAATGGATTCTGGTTAAAACATGCAACCCGCTAAACAAGATTAAGTAGATTGCCAATTTTGAGTTGATTATCCCATGACCTAAAATTGACCAGCAATGATCTGTTAATAACTAAATTGTGTTTGAATTTCTGCATATATATAGAGTCCGACAAGAAAAATGAACATGTCTTGTATATATTAGATGTTACAACATCATTTGAATTTTGAATGGATCAACATAACACGAATACAACATACAACACGATATCGTGGTTGTATTATACACAAAATCACAAATGGTTATGGATAGTTTACAATAAAGATCGTAGTAATAAAGGTTCATACTAAAGATTAACTATAAGGTATATTAATCTAAACTTACTGGTAGCGACGTCATTGCATGGGTTGGATTGTCTAATTCAATTGGCTACACAAGAAGGCTTTCTTCATTTAAAGCCGTTGTCATTATGAATTTAAATTAAGCATATGGGCCCGTTTCCCACTTGTTCTCCGGACGTTGTACTCTTTCCCATATTTGTGCCATGGGAATTTGTCTTTTTTTTAAGATAATTTATATATTTATACATATACACTCCTCTATTTCATGTTCCGAGTTTTTTCTTACAAGACTCCAAAGAGGGGCGAAAAACATTTTTTTTTTCCCTTTCAAAACAATATTTATGGGTTGGGGTATGCAAATTAAATTATCAAGGTAAGTAATTGGAGCCTGAGTAAGGTCAACCAAGAAAAATGAGTCAATATCTTAATATATATTTATAATTGTTTTTTTTATTTTTGTAAAGTGAGATTTGGTTTGTTTTTTTATCTTTAGCATGTCCTTGTAAAGTGATGTTCTCTTTAAAATTACTAATCTTGTATTAGATGGATTAGCGCGCTCGTTTGAATTTAGACATATATAAAAATCATATTACGTGTAATGACTCAATAACCTTGTACGCCTATAAATTAATTTTTATAATGTTGAAATAGTTTTTTTTTATTCAACCCTAATTAACATTAACCTTTTTCTTACTCCTTAATATGTTCTAAGTTTCTACACATTAGTGAATTCAGATTCAAGTAAGAAAATGAGTGTGGTAATATAATCATTTCACGTAAAAGAAAAAAAAAAAAGTGAAAATCCAAGGGCACAAATATTTTCTTTCTACTTTCCTGATCAGTTTGTAGACCATTAATGAAACCCCAAATGCGTCCCCCGTTAATAGATTCTAATATCTAAAAATATTGGAAAATGGTATATCTTTGTGGTTGCAGACTTATAGCAGTAATTCCATACCCCACCTTAAAATTGAGATCTTGATTTCGATTTTGAATCCAGCCCTCCATGATTAAATTTTTTAAACAATGGTGGATATTCTACCCTTTGTTTTTGTTTTGTTTGTTTGTTTGTTTTTTGTTTTTTGTTTTTTTTTTCCCTTTTTCAATGAGAAATTTCTCAACTTAAAGGTGTTCAGTTCATAAATAGAGAGAAATACACTTACACGACTCATATAAAGACGTTCACTTTTTTTTTTTTTTTTTTTTTTTTATAACATTTGACGTCAACAATCTCTAGAGAATTAGAATTACATAAAAACTCCTTACTTAGTCAACCAAAAAAAAATTTATTTGACTTTCAAATTTTATCTTAATGGCAAAATTACCCCAAAACCAGCATAAATTTGGGTACTTCAAATTTTAATTTGACAATTTTTTCATTTTATATTGTTTTTAAGATTGTAATGTCTTTTTTGTTTTTTTTTTACTTGGGATTCGAACTTGAAACCTTTTACTAAAGTCTGATATGAAATTGCCATTAAATCATGTCTACAACCATTTTTTTTTTTTTTCATTTCAATAAATTTGTGCTTTCTTACGGGGAGAAAAAAAAAAAAACCATGTTTTACCAAATTAGAACTTTAAATCCTAATAAAACTAGTTAAAATCTTTTTCATGCCTGTACAACCAATTTTTCACCAAAATCGCAACAGAAACTTGTGCGTGGGGCCACACTCAGTGACGAAACCACTTGAGACCAAGTAGGGGATTTTTTTTTTTTTGGTTTTTTAAATAAGCTTTAAAAATGTATGATTTTCATGTGTTGCCCCCGTCGAGATTTCGCTTTTGCATGTACACCCTTAATGCACTTTATATATATTTTTTCTATAATTTAAAAAATAAATTCAGTATGTGCTCCCGGTAAAGGAGAAGATTGGTTCTACTGTTGGCCATGTTGGTCATGAAATGGTCGCCACACTACTACAAACAGAGAATATTACATGACTGTTTTTAACGATTGTGAAAAGTTTTCACAACTGTTAAAAAACAGTTTTGGAATCCACCATCATGTAAAGTTAGAAGATTCCACGATGATTTTTTAATATATATATATAGGGTGGAAGAGCTAGTCGCAATGTAAGGATCCGTTCATGGTGTGTTGGCACCTCTTGACCTAATAAACAGTAAAGATGAATGTGAAATTACTGTTAAGTTAAACTTACAGTAACATATACAAACAAATGAGGCTGATGGAGCAAAATCCATGTAACCAGCAAATGCATATCTGTGCAGGCTATAATATGGTCCTAGATATCCTATATCTAGAAACAGTAGCAGTTATTGCATTTATCGATTTCTGTTACAATTTAAGTACTCCAAAGACAGATCATATGCATTGTATGGACCGCTATGTCGGCATCAAAATTTGCAATTTGCAAATGATATATAAAAAAACAGTGACAGATTAATTTCATTCCTCTCTCCATAGATAATACGGCCACATGTATATTTCAGTTTGTCGTAGAGGAGCAATCGAATAGATAGAAGAAAAGAACTACTTCTTAAATATATATATATATATATATATTTTATAAAGGGCAGTGAAGTTGCTATCTTGATTGATCGGTCTGGAACTAATCCTATTAAAGGTGTTGAGATTTTAGCATGCAAAAGTCTATGTTGTGATGGAGATATATAAAACACATACTTCTCACCCATGGAATGACGTGGATACTGTTTATTGAGTGAGTTCTTTTTTTTTTTTTTTTTTTTGGAATTTAAATGAACTGGAGAGAGAGGAGTACAATTCGGCAGATTAAAAATTCAAGCCTCCTCACCCAATTGGGGTTAGCTCATCTAGAAAAGGAAGGGGTATGGGGTGGGAGCTGTTGAAATCTAAGAATAATTTCATTTTTTTTTTTAATAAATGAGAGTCATAGACCCCACACTATGTAAAAAGAAATGAAAATATTAAAAATAAAGCTTTCTCAACAAAGTGCATATAAATATATTAATGTACAATAATAAAATGTTAAATAATCAGCATGCAAATTTTACTTTTCAAGTAATATGATGTTAAGAATTAGAAACCTAGTTTCTATATAACCAAAAGTATAAAAATACACAAAAGAACAACCACAAACATACAAGATTTATATAGGTTCATCGCATTGTGAGACCATGTCCTATTTTAGCCGTTGTAATAATTCACTACAATGATCAAGAGGTTTACAATAAAAACACATAGGCACTCATTCACTTTGTATTTCTTTCTCTAATCTCTCTCATTATTATGTTAAAGATGTCTCTCTACTTATTAAGAAAAAAACTATAGCAACCAAATATATTACAAATTCAAAATGAAACAATTGTTAATATTGTAACTTTTTCCGGACCCCTTCCAACCCCTACAACGATCTTACTATGAAAGTAGATTCGCTTATTGACTCTACGAAGAGTATCAATTACGCTTCACAACTAAACATAGGATTATTGTAATGCTAAAGAGCTTCTTCACATATATATATATATGTATATATATACATATATAAAATAACATTGAAAGGAAGCACAAAACACAACATTGATGGATCGATTGGTGAAAGCAATGAAATTCATCAAATAAACTTTCAATCAACATCGGAAATTGGATGAACACACCACCCTCTTTCGTACCTTCTACCATACAAGCACCGACACCCCCTCCTACCCCATCTACCTAGCAACGAAGTTGTAGCTAGTTACAACTTTGAGATTATAACATGAACCCTAGATATCTTTACTTTAATTCATATGTAACATATGTGTCTATATATTTATGTTTATATATGTGTCGTAGTGAGCACTACTATATACTGATGATAAGCCGTTAATTAGGTTGTATGTTCGTGTAAATTCTGTGACCACTTCTCCACAAGACAATTTAATTGTGCCATATCAATATATTTTATACAGATTTAATTAATTCGTTATCCTGTTGATCATTATAACAAGAATAATGCAACTTAAAGTTTTTATTACGGTTATTACTGAAATAAAATTAATCAAGGTAAATATGTCAGTTAGAGTTTAAAATACAATTGATAGTACTAGGTAAACTCCCGTTCTTGTTTTATTATTTTTCTCGAATTTGAAAGGAGTACTATTTTTTAAGTCGACCTCTCTACATGTGCTTGGCTGGATACAAAGTGGCACCAAAATAGTACATTATTAATGCATAGGACTGTTCGTATTGTACATGCCATGCTGAATATATATGATATAGAATAGAGTGTAGAGAGAGTTTTCAATTTTTAGACACCAAAAGGTCAAAATAAGCGAATTTAAATGATGACTAAATGATTCGATTGCACGACCCTAAATATTGTCTTATAATCTTAAATACTTTGCGCATATGGAAAATTCATTTTGAAACAAAAAAAAAAAAAAAATTGAAATTATGGTTCATTATGCAAAATAGCATTTGTCATGTAACATGTTGCTATGCTCTTGTGTCGATAAAGAACCATACACATACACATATATGTTACTTCTAGAAACAGAAGGGGGGGGGGGGGGGTGGGGGAAGAAAGAAAAACAACTTTTTTTTTTTTTTTAGGGGAAAAAAACTACTAATTTTCATAAGCATTATGTGTGTGTGTGTGTATAATTTTCCGGTTGCCCACAGTTGTTGTAGTGAAACAAGTTAAAATGACTTTTGTTAGTTAAGAAATTGAAAGAGGAACTCAAATAGAGATAACCGAGCAACTTTGTCTTCAGAAAAATAGCTAGCTAGCTAGAGATAATAATCCTATCCAATTTGGTGAAATGGAACAAAACAAAGTCACTATTGGAGTAGTTATTCATAACTAAAATTAACACAAGCTTCATCAATTCACGTGTGCTAGTGTGTGCATATGTGTGTGTGTATGTGTGTGGTACTTATATATCTATAGTTATATTAGCACCTATATAGTAATTTTAAATACGCATATTCCTTAACATAACGAGATATAAATTGGCCAGATCAATTATTTGTCTAAAATCTTGGAATAATGCAAAATAAATAAACTAGATGATTGAAACGTGCAACAAAATCATCAAATAGATGATAATTAACTATACGCACATTCACTTGTAATTGGACAAACTTAATTACTGTGACGCGCTTGAAATTCCTGATCAACAAAGAAAATGTGAGCAACACACAGATTGTGGAAATGGGACAAGTTATAGATGCAGCCACAACGTCGTGTCAAATAATCATAAATATAGTGGTAGTGACATTGTGCAATTCATGTACTTAACTTGCTAGTATTTTCATTGGCCGATACCCGCTACCCTGTGACAGTGCCATTATCAAGATGATACTTTAATAATTAGTTTTATTTATATACATATATATATATATATATATATATATATATAAACGGTAAGAGAGAGCAACTAAGACTATCGACGTAAAACATAATAAATAATTAGTTGATGAGGGCAAAAAATGCTAGATGGGATTGATGTACGACCGGGTAGCAGGTGAGGAATCTTAAAAAAAAAAAAAAATCGAGAAGAGAATAGAACCAATAGGGAGATAGATAAAGAAATATAGAAGAAGGAAATAGAACTAAGAACAAGAGTCAACGAGGACGAAACTAGAAAACTCAATATTTATTCATCAATCAACTATTTTCCTATCTGAATACAATAACAATGGTTCACCTCTTCATAGAGATCGAAACTAACAAAAAGATGAACATAACTTAATTTACATAGTTTAGTTAATCGTAAGAGATCAATTAAATCTACATTTAAAAATTAAACTACTAAAACTAGGAGATATCCTAATATAACTAATTATACAATTTAAATTCAAATATTATAATTTGAATTCTTCAACAGGGATATTTTCTGAGACTTGATCGGTGGGCCACTATCTAAATGTGCATTAGATTTGAAAACACAATATTTGCGTTTGGTCACATTCCTTGTAGATCAGAGTTTTTAATAAGAAAACATGGAAATTAGAGTAAATGTGGCTAGCTAGAGGAGATTTTATCAGTTGATAATGTTGGCTTAAGTCTCGGAGGACATGACTTGAATGACTCAGAGAAGTACCAAAAGACTTTTTTTTTTTTCCTTGTATTTGAGGACGTAAGGATTTAAATTCTACATCTTACTAGTTATATAACCATTTCGGCTAATCAAACTACAACATTAATAATTAGTTTGATGGGGCAAAAAATGCCGAAGTTGTGGGATATTTTATGAGAGTTGGCACCACATCCAAGTGTCCTTTAGATTTGAACGCACATTAGAGTTTTGTCACATTGTTCTAGTAGATCAAAGTTTTCAATGAAAGAACATACAAGAGTACATGACTCAGGTGGCTGACGATTGTGAGAAATATATATATATATATATATATATATATGTAAAGCATGGACGGTGAAAATAGATTTTTTTTAAATCAACTTAGAGAAGAGATTAGAACTAAATGCTCTTCTTTTTTTTTTTTTTTTAATTTTTAAATTAAGGGTCTAGAATTCAAACTTTATACCGTATTATGGTGTCAAATATGAAATTTTTACAAAGCTATATCTGCAACCATGTTTAATTAGAAGTTGTTGCATGAAAAAATAAATAAAAGAAAGTTCATGAAAAAACACAAGGAAAAAAAAAGTTAATAAACCACCTGTATAAGAAGTGGTTCATATCTTTTCCGGACTTTCCATCACACACATATTTATATATATACACAGAACGTGAACTCTAAAAGACTTGAGAAGCTGACAAAATATATATTTCTTACGCATGGCAACCACAACATGTTGGAATTAGATTTTCTGATATTAATAAAAGTGTCATAAATACAAAGAAAACACGTGCAAAGCCGTCTTTGGCACTTGAGGGGAAGATGAGATATATATATATATACACACATATATAATTATGTTTTTCTCTCTCTCTCTCTCTCTCTCTTTTTCTTAAAAAAAATTAAAATTGAATAGGTCTTTCAAGCGTGTGAGGGAGGGTGGGATTCACGTGACTTCATCCCAAAAGACGACAGATGGAGAGGAAAAAGAAGAAAGTTGGGACGTCAATTCTCAATCTGGTTTGCAGTTGGAAAGCAAGTTTTTTAATTTTTGTCTTAATAGGGTATTGAGTAGTCTGAAAATTTAATGTAGTAAAAAATAAGAGAACAATTTCAACCTTTTCCATTTATTTATTTCCTTATATCTTAAGTATTTGGTTTTATATATCCTTCTTGCATTTTAAGAAAACAAAATCAATAAAAAAAATTATAGCAAAGAAAAATACGAGCCTAATTAATTAATTAATAATTTCCATTTACCAACTACGGCCCAACGAGTATTGGTTAACATCATACAACGAGGGGATATTGATTAAATATAGTCACCTTATTGCTTAGAAGAATTCTTTAAAACAATTTCTTGAAATATTAATTTTTGTGATTTTAGATGTAAAATTAACTGTAATTTTGACCCGTACTTGTAGACATATTTTGCCACGTGTCTTTAATAAATCATGAGGAAATATATTTTGCCACGTGTCTTTAATATTGACTTTAATAAATTATGAGGAAATTTTCATGGCAGTGAAAAAGTCATGTTTAATAGAGGCAAGAAAAGGAATATATAGGACTCGCAAAGGTTTGGGAAGATTAACACGCCACGTAATGCTTAATTATCCAATTGATACAAAAATAGTAATCAAGGAAAAATAAAAAAAAAAAGAATGAAAGAAGAAGAAGAAGAAGAAGAACTTGTGTAATTTTTTGGATGGTATCCCAAAAGATCAACTTGTGTGTTATCCTCTTTTTAGTGTATCTGTATTTTCTTTCTCAAGTCATTCCAACGAATGTTGTTCTTGCTTGTGTTTATTAGAAGGCAAGAATTAATATTATCTGAGTGCTTCATAAAAACGACCTAATGAGAAAGTTCATTTGCATGAAAACATTTAAATTTATGACTTCTTTTATGCACATCTTGTCTAAACACAAATAACACTTAAGGGGGAAAAAAAAATCACGATGCTAATTTCACTTTTGAAGGTCTCAATTTAGCAAATTTGTCGGTTATATCATCTCGTACTAGAGAATTGGATTTTTTTTTTGTTCCCCTTAATTACACCAAATCAAGTGATTTTCATTGCGTCAAAAAATAAAGTGATTTTAAGTTTGTTCCAAACACCCCATTGTACGTCCTTGAAAATTTCTAGATATATGCTACTACGAAATTCTTTGAAGAAATACGGTGCGCAGGGAATAAACCGACGTCATGTAGATGCCGGAGAACAAGAAATTACAAAGCATTGATATCTATTTTTTTTTTTCCTCAACATTTTATAATGATTGAACTTGAATGTTGAAAAGCTTGATTATGTGAGACCATAAATACTAATGCATGATTTGTGTATATAGATGTGTGTGTGTGTGTGGAAAGTGAGACAGATAATAATGCAAAGCAAATAAATGTAGATATGAACAGAAAGGCTATTTAATGATGAACAGCAGAAGTAGCTAGCTAGCTAGCTACGTACACAAGTATATATGCATGTTATAATCTATATCTATCTATCTATCCAACACAAGAGGGCAAATAATAGAAGGCATAGAAATGGTTCAATCATTGGCCCCTAAGTGCACATGCATGTTTACATTTTTGTATTCCGAAATTAAGGTTCTATATATATATATATATATGTATATATTCCTCATAAATCGCCTTATTACCTGAACTGACTGTGCAAATATTAAGATCTAGTAATTGAGAATGAGCTCGGCAGCTTAATTAAGGAACAATATTTCATTTAAATTAGGCAGCTACCTATGGAGGAGCCAATTTAACGATTTTTTTCTTTTTTTCTTTTTTTAATGAAATAGAGAGATCGAACTAGTCTCATAAATTTTTGCTCAATAACTTTTGTTGTCATTCAAAAGTTTTAATAGACATCTTTCTTTCTTTCTTTCTTTCATTTTTTTTTTTTTTTTGGTAGAAGAGTATATCTTCCAACTCGAAAGCTAGGAAAAGTTAGTTAATTAATGTTTTTCTTTTAATAAGATTGAGTTTGTAAGTCTTTAAAACTATTTTTTTGTGTTGCTTTTGATTTGTTTTGTTTTGTTTTATTTTTTTTTTTTTTTAAGTTTTCTATTTAAATTAATTTTCAATTAATAAATTAGTGGAGGCTCACCGCGTTTTTTTTATTTAGCTGTCTGTGGTCTGAAATTTAGATTTTATAGCGATTTCTGAAAGGTTGTTTTTGCTAATAGCCCAAGAATTCTTCATGCTTTTGAGGTTGAATTATTTGGGGTTATTAGTGTGACTGATTTAGGAATGTTAATGGAATAATCTTTGATTCGAATGCGATTACTCTTATACGTGGTTGGCTTACTTCAATCTAGAAGCAAACAAGTTTCTTGGAAATTTCTTGTTAGATGGACCAGACTCTTCAATATTTGGAACAAGCAAGATGGGGGTGTGGATTGCTTTCTCGTCCTCATCCTCGTCCCCATCGTCAGGGTCGGAGGCGAGGAGGTGTGAATGGAGGCGGCTGCCCCATTGAATTTTTTTATTTTAAATTTACCCCAAAAATTTAACATTTTTATAATTTGCCCCCACTAAAAATAAAAAGTTCTCACATACTTCTTACTTTACCCCCACTAAAAAGAATAAATTCTTACATAATTCCTACTAAAATTAATTTTATGCTCATAATTTTATTGTTTTGCCCCACCAAAATAAAAAATTCTCACATAAACCCACTAAAATTAAAAATTCTCACATAGTCTTCACTAAAATTTATTTTATCTTGAAAAAAAGTTTTGGATATATCCCTCTGCTGGAATATATTTCTAGCTCTGCCCTTGTCCGTCACCATCCTCACCTGGGGGGCCGGTTGCGGGAATTCCCCATCAAGTGAGCCTTTCCCCTGCCCACACCACTCCCCATTATATAACTTTATATTTTGAAAATTACACAACTAATAACAAGGAATAAAGTAAATATCAACCATAAATTTAGGCTAAAATCAAAAGTTTCAAAAAACTAATCAAGTTCTGAACAAATGTAAATTATTTCGTAGCAATGAGCCACACAAATGACTCATTAAAAAAAAAAAAATCTGAAAACTAAATAACGCATACTATAACTATTATTGGCCAATTAAAGTTACTGACTAATAATTAATTTATTATTTCCTTCTTTTTTTTTTTTTTTTTTAGTAAAAACGATGTAATCAGTAATTGTTTTTAAAAAAACTAAAACATTCTAATTAAGTTTAAAAAGTTAACATGCATATGTATATACATATAATATAAACACAAATGATATATTTTTAAGATGCGAGTTTCAACTATTTTTTGTGACTAGTCTCCGGATCTTTTCTTGCTTATTGCAATTTTTTTAAAATTTTTTGTCTTGCCTACTGTTAGGCTGCTTATGTTTATTTTCCTTTTTTTTTTTTTCTCTTTCAGACTCTTATGTATCATTTTCTTTTCTATCTATAATATTGAGCGGGTGACTGGATAAGGATGGGTTTTTTAGTAGGTGTCGATCTAATTAGAATATATTAACAAATT
The DNA here is from genome assembly GCA_025413485.1 of Ficus microcarpa. Taxonomy (NCBI): domain Eukaryota; kingdom Viridiplantae; phylum Streptophyta; class Magnoliopsida; order Rosales; family Moraceae; genus Ficus; species Ficus microcarpa. Next base: position 12,287,707 of record CM046379.1, on the reverse strand, counting down.
TTGATATACGATCTATCCCCCAATCGTTCACTAATTATATGTTAAAAAAAAAAAAAAAAAAAAACAACGTGCCACATTCTATCTGTAAAGACCCCTTCCGTGGCAAAACAACATAATTTGATTTGATATATATATATATATATTTTGTTCCATTGAAAGATAACTCCTTTTACATCATGTCGAACATAGATATATAATAAAGTTTTTGTATCAATAACAGTTCTAAGGAACCAAGTTATAATTTCATATCATTATCCTACAAGACATGGGAATTAATTCCAAAAATTTGCCAAGCTGTGATCTTTTTTTTTTTTTTTTTTTTTTTAGGGAAAAAGTTTTGTAACCCTTCTGTAATAAACAAAGTAGATAGAAAATTCTTCACAAATATATCTTTATGAATCTTTCTTATCTCTAGCTAGTTTTATATGTAATTTCAGATTATGATTGACCAACCAACATTCAAAACTAATTAGATTATGGAAAGTAAGTGTTTACCTCTCCATGATCAATTCTTAACATGTCATAACCGAATAATTAATCTAACAACAAAGTCGAAACGCAACAATCCAATAGAAAGCAATTAGTTGTTTGCATATCTTGCTCTCTCTATATACACACACATATACATATATATATACACACACACATATATATATTTAACTATGATGACATTTATCAGGGCATGTGTGTGGCAAAAAAGAACTAATGAGTAGCCATGACAGAAAAACAATGAGAGACACCAACACAACCGAAAGGTAGAAAGCAGAAAAACATCTGTAAAATCAAGGGACGTACTAAAAGGGTAACAGGAACATGCTCACCTTGACATTTGTCCAAACCAATTTAAGCGGTTATGTGTGGCTTTCAAACCATATATATTATACATATTATATATACACATATATAGGTATAAATATATATATATATATATCTCTAGTCAGAAACCTAACTTGCCCTCAGCCCAACCTGTGGCACGTGCCATTCAATCTTTTGACATGTAGTAGGCTTTCCTTATTAATGAAATCACTCTTTGGCCCTCTTTTTGCTTTTTTTTTTCCCCCCTTAAAATAAAATAAATTTAATTTTTTCACTATTATATATCTTTTGGCCTGTCTTCTTACTATAGTTGTGTATATTAATGCGTTGGAGCAAGGGTCTGGAAATGACCAAAATGCCCGCACCAACTTATTGGGTTTGTATTTCATTATAATGATTGGCATGGGTATCATGGTCATTTTGACTCGCGGGGGAGGGGGATGGTGGTTGTGTAGATCATTGAGATGACTTTGTACTGACCTTATCTTTATTTTATTCCTTAGTTTATGTTGGTTTCCAAAAGCCTCACATAAAATGACAACTATAACCGACATTTTTAGTGTGCTTGTATATTTCGTTCATTAGCCTCTTTTGCTTACGTATCATACTACTAAATACATTCATTAATTTCTATAGTCTATTGCAAATATTGAAATTTTCCGTTTTTTTTTTTAACCAACTGCTAGAATAAAAATACAGTTTTTTCATATTTTAAAAAAATATAGGGAAATTAAAAACACTTGACTTATTGTATGCCATACAGCTGAGGTCATTAAAGTCATTTTGAGAAAAGTCTTAAGAATTTTTTTTTTTACTTTTTGTTTATGTTTTCTTGTTGGCTAATATCTTTGGAGTTTCTATCACACGACTTTTTATTATTTTTGTATTATCCGTAAAAATTTTGTCTAAATCATGATATTAATTTTTAATGGTTTGATTTATGAATCAACTAATTCTGTATCTGTAAATTTTTACAGCGAACACTCATTGATTTTATCATTAAAAAATAATTTTTACTAATAGTGTAAAATAAAAGATCAGTAAAAACTCATCTTTATATATTCAAATTAAAAAATAATTTAAATTTCTTCAAATGGAGAATTTTAAAAAGAAAAAGAGAAAAAAAATAAAATAGTAATGGTGAGGAAAGAGGGGATGTGAAGAAGAAGATTAAAAGCGACAGCTTCTCTCTCTCTTTCTCTCTCTTTCTCTCTCTCTCTCTCTAGGCGTTTGTTGGTTTGAGAGAGATATCAGTCTCCCCAAAGGCAAAGGAAAGCCTCCATTTTTATTTTTTATTTTAATATTTTGTAAGTTCCCATCTCTCTTTTTCCAGAAGGTGATTGCAAAAAACACTCACTGCAAAGAGCAACAACAAAGAGAGAAAAGAAAAGGAGAGAAAGAGAAAGAAAGAGACGACAGACAGGGCGACACAACAGAGAGAAAGAAAGAAAGAAATAAAATAGAGAGAGAAAGAAGGAATTCAAGAAGCTTTCATTACCACAGAAGAGAAAACGATGTCTGAGAGCTTTACATCCTTTCATACTCTGCAACTCCAGGAGGTATATATATATATATATATAATTATGTACAACATATATATATATATATAATCACACACTCACTAACATAGGGATGAACAAAGCTGAAAATGATAAGGCAGATTAATAAAAAATTCGAAAAAGCAACTTCTAAAAAGACCCACTTCATACCTTTTCTTTCTTTCTTTTCTTTATTTTTTTTCTTTTTAATTATCTTCCCTTCTTTTTCTTTTCTTAAATTTACGCACTGATATAAAATATATATATCTTTTTTTGGGATTATAATTTTACATATAGAGCAACACAAATTGTACGATTCATTTGTTTGGCTTGTATCTGACCGATCCAACACTGAATTGAACAGTAATCAGGTGAAGAAGGGAAGCAAAGGGGAAAAGGAGATAAGGATGAGGAGGAGGATGATGATGATCAAGAAGATAATTAAGAGCTTGATATGGGAATAGCAACACCACCACTTCCACCAATCTTCTCAAACTCCAAGTTTCACCCCTCAATTCCAAATCCCAATTCTCCCAACAATATAATTTCTATGTCCCAACAGGACTATCACCAAGCAGCAAACATCTTCAGCACCTTCTCGAATGGCTTCGAGAGATCGGCGGTAACGGCAGCCGCAGCGGCAGCAGCCCACCATGACCACCACCACCACCAGCACCACATAGCGCAGCAGATCCGGAGGGAGAAGCTCCGCGTGCAAGGCTTCGACACATCTCCCCCGACACCACCATTGGTTGGCATCGATGAGGACGTCGAATCCGGTGCCCTACCGGTCTACGAGACCGCCGGGATGCTGTCCGAGATGTTCAATTTCCCCCACGGCAGCTCCTCGGCCACCGAATTGTTGGAGCAGCAGCAGATGAGGCAGCCGCAGCCTCCTCAGCCGGGAAACGACTGGTACGGTGGTGGCCGACACCATCAAAGTGGCGGCCGCGACAGTACCATAGCCGCTCATCATCATCATCAGCATCATCAGCATCATCAGCATCCTCATCCTCATCCTCATCATCACCATCAGATTTCGGGTATTAATGCGGACTCCGCCGCAGCCATGCAGCTCTTCCTGATGAATCCTCCGCCGAGATCGCCTTCTCCTCCTACCCCGGCCGCAACCACCTCCTCCAACACCCTCCACATGCTCCTCCCAAACCCTTCCCCTACTTCCCTCCAACCCTTCACACACCCCTCCGCTGCCAATCCAGCAGCAGCCGGAGGACCTTTCAGTCAATTCACATGGGTCCAGGACGGGGCCGGAGGAGGAGCAGCAACTGCCACCGCAGCCGATATGGGCGGCGGAGGAGGTGTCGTCGAAAGCCAAACACTTTCTCTCTCCCTCAATTCCTCCTTGCAGCCCTTGGAAGCCGCCAAGGCCGAAGAGTTCCGGAACATCGCCGGAAACGCCGGGCTGTTGTATTACGGCTCGGCTGTAGCTCACGGCGGATCTAATTCGGCGGAACAATATCCGTACAAGGGCTTCGGAACCGGACATGTCGGCGGCGGCGTAGTGGCGGCTCCGAATCACCACCAACTCCACGTGGGGTATGGCTCTTCTTTGGGAGTGGTCAACGTGTTGAGGAACTCAAAATATGTCAAAGCCGCACAAGAATTGTTGGAGGAGTTTTGCAGTGTCGGGAGAAGTCATTTCAAGAAGAACAAGTTCGGTAGAAACAACAGCAACAACAACAACAACGCAAACCCTAGCTCAAGTGGCGGCGGTGGCGGCGGCGGCGGCGGCGGCGGTGGATCTTCATCGTCGTCGAAGGATGTCGTTGTCCCTCCTTTGTCAGCCGCCGATAGGATTGAGCATCAGAGAAGGAAGGTCAAACTGTTATCTATGCTTGATGAGGCATGTAATCTCTCTCTCTCTCCCTCTCCCCAACTAATTTTTCTCGCTTTGTTTTTCTCTTTACCCTTCTCTCTCCTCCAAGAGTCAAATAGCCGATGATGTTATTATTATTTTTTATCTTCCCCGAACAAAAAACGACGACAAGAAACAGAAGTTTCCGACCAGTCTGAATTAAAAAAAAAAAAAAGACCCTCACAATAGGGAAAAGCCGGCTTCTTCCTCGAGTGTGGGTGTATTGGGACCATATCGATAGAGCTAGCTAATAGCTTTAGCTATAGGCTTTGATTATACACTTTCTTATGTGCGTTTAAAAAAAAACAATTATTATATCATATTTTCATATTTGATTGGATTGGATTGGGGTTATATATATTTAGTTATAATGAGGTGAAGTTTGGTGTGAAGACGTAAGAGACTACTATTAGAGGTATACCTCCATTGAGAAGCTACGTCGTTGGTCCTCCCGATTGGGAAGAAACACCATAGATATTATAAATGTGTATAATTAGCACCATCACTACATTACGTATGAAGCAGTTACGAATGCCTACTGCCCTTTAAGAGATTCATACCCATCATAGTAATATTTCAGAGAAAGCTACCTCTATATATATATATATATATATGTTTATATATATACAATCACATATATAATGTATTGACCTTATATGGCAGTTGACCTTTGAGAGAGGAGAAGTAGTTTATTTCTTTTCCATTTTTTTTTCCTTTCCTTTTCCCTCTTCTCTTCACTTTTCTTTTCTATCTTGTTGGCTGTGTTTGCAGAGGCAAAAAATAATTATATTAATAATAATAATAAATTTGCCCCAAGGGATATTCTTTACTTCAAATTAACAATCATTTCTCTGTACCAGGCTTTGATTCACACATTTATTCTCAATTTTAGGCTTCCCTTTAAGAGCAACAGTAAAGTCCCCACACAGAAAACTCAAACGCTCTCATGAAAATCCTCAAAGAGGAAAAACGATTGGCTTCAATTTCACTCTCTTCTGAAACTTCATTCTTTCTTTTTTTTTTTTTAATTTTTATTCTTTCCCTCTCCAATTACCCCCTTGCCTCTTGAGTCGGAATGATATAACGTTGAGTTAGACATTTTATCTGTCTATCAACATTTATCTGCTGGCACGTTGCTTTCTCCAACTGATCATCACTACTCTCTTTCAACCAATAAAAATCCTTAAATTACACAACAATTCATGATGTAATAAGCGTATTTCTTATATATAATACCATTTTTAGCCAAGAAATTCTTTGAAATAAAATTTATAATCACTAACGCAAACTAATATTAATATTAAAAGAAAAAAGAAAGAAATATGCATATTTTTTAATTAAAAAAATTTTTTAATTTTTGGTTGTAGGTGGATAGAAGATACAACCATTACTGCGAGCAGATGCAAATGGTGGTGAACTCGTTTGATCTAGTGATGGGGTTCGGCGCGGCGGTGCCGTACACAGCGCTAGCCCAGAAGGCGATGTCGCGGCACTTCCGGTGCCTAAAGGACGCCATAACTGCGCAGCTTAAGCACAGCTGCGAGCTTTTGGGAGAGAAAGATGGTGTGGGAAGCTCTGGAATAACCAAAGGAGAAACTCCGAGGCTGAAACTGCTTGAGCAGAGCCTCAGACAGCAAAGAGCCTTCCAATCCATTGGGATGATGGAACAAGAAGCTTGGAGACCCCAACGAGGCTTGCCTGAACGCTCTGTCAACATTTTGCGCGCCTGGCTCTTTGAGCATTTTCTTCATCCGTACGTCCCTTTTCTTTTCCCCTTTTATTTTAGAGTAAAAGAGAATTCTGTAAGAAAAATGTCTTTACCGATTCTTGTAATTTAGTATTCTTTTCATGTCGTGTCGCATAGTGGAAAGTGACCTAAATCAGACGTTGCGTAAAACGATGTACGTAGAATTGGTTACTACACTAATAATGCATAAACATTGTTCTTAAGTTTAGTATTACGTGCCTCATTTTTACTTAAAAAGAAAGCCAAAGAAAAAGTTAAAAAAACGAAAGGGAATTATGATAAAATGAAACGGGGAAATGTGGTACTAGAAGACTATATGCATATACATAATGGAACTTTATTAGTAATTATAAGTAAAGAACAAGAAGAGCTTTGTTGTTAGTTGTGATTAAAAGGAAGGGTGAGAAAGTATAGTTATACAAAGGCAGTTTGTCCTTGGACTTTGTCTGGGACAGTCAAAAGCTGTGAAAAAGATCAACTCCATTAAATTAAACTATAATTTGCTTTTCTGGACACATTCGAGAGAAAAAAAAAGCGCATTGTGTATTGTATTGAGAGAAGATCAGTGAGTACAGTTGTTGGATCTGCTTTTTTTAACTCGAGGGCGTACCAGCTAGCTTAATAGCTAGAGCCTAGAGAGGGGGTTAGCTAATCACTCTCTCTCTCTCTCTGCTCCTAGATTCTCACACCCATGCACAGACAGACATATATACATATACACATAGATATATATGTGTGTGTGTGTGTGTGTAAATAGGGAGAGAGAAGAAAAGGTGTCAATTCCATCTGGGGTACAGAAAGCTTGACGTCTCTTTATACAGTTTTAGGCATGAACTCTGATGTCATTTTCTGGTCTCTTTCTCAGGTATCCAAGCGATGCTGATAAACATCTGTTGGCACGACAGACTGGTCTATCGAGGAATCAGGTAATCGGAATATGCATATATAGATATATATATATATATAATCGCTACTTCTCTCATACAAAATATGTTACATTACATGATAAACACAAATACACATGTACACACATATATGTGTGTTTATATTGTGCATGGCGTGGCAATTAGCATTAAAAATGACTAAAACTCGGTGGAATTGAGGGAATTAAGGGACCAGCGGTAGGTTTCAGATTTTATATATATACATACATATATATATATATAGAGAGAGAGAGAGAGAGTTGCATGGTTTTGTGGGTTTTCCATTTCTTCTTGCCTTCTCCTTGTGCCTGAGAAAGACAATGTGTATTTCCTCTGCCTTTTACAACTTTACTTTGGATTCTACTACGCAGTGACATAAATTCTGACAACAGTGAACCAACCCCACAGACAGTAATATTTATACTAATGAAAAAAAAAAAAGGAGGGGCAGTGTTGCAAAGTACATAAGAGACGAGACATATAAGTTTGCAGCTTTGATTCTCTCTCTCTCTCTTTGTTTCTCTCTCTTTCCTCCTTTGTTTGTTTTCTCTCCTTCCCCACATACGCACTCTCTCTCTCTCTCTCTCTTACCAAATGAGAGTCTCCAACCACACGATAGGAAGCCATAAAGACTGAAAATAAATTTGTGTACTTCATGAGCAAAGTATTTGTCTCACGCGTTTTCCCATTGAAAACCCTTATGTTCATAAGCTTGGCATTATATATACTACTGTTTAAAAAAATTGTCATTACGTTATCCATGCAGTCCATCACGTTCCATTAGTTCATCGAAGACTGTTCAACCCTTTTCACATTATTTTAAAAAATTAATATATATGAAAATTAAATTATTTTCATATTTTTTTAAAAACTATTAAATTTTTTTTTTGGTTTATGGATTTCAGTAAAAATGCCAAAACATAAAACCGATTTGCAGTAGGGGTATAAACCAAAAAATCCCTATTCTTGTTTCTATTTTTCCTGTATTGGACATGACTCAGTGGTTGACAAGTCTCGTCTAGAGGGTGCACCTTTTTCTTTTCGTAATAATTCAGTGAAATCAAATAAATTTAAGAAAGTATAAAATAAAAATAAATAAATAAGCACCATTTGGAGTAACGGTTTTGTATTTCTTTTTAGGTTTATAGAGTTGTCATTTCAAAAGAAAGAATTTTAACTTAGATCAGTGGGAAAACATTTAGGAGCTATAGGCTAGCAATATCCAGTCACTGCTTACACTGAACAACTAGTAAGATAAAAAGACAATAAAAATGCTTCTTTTGCAAGTTACCTTGGGTGATTAAAGTTAGACTTGTACTTTTAGATCAGAACTTTTTTTTTTTTTTTTTTTTTTTTTTTTTTTTTGTTGTTGTTGTTGTTGCTATTGTTTTTTTTTTTTTTTTTTTAAATGTGTGGCGGAAAAATGATGAACAGTTTGATTTGGAGTCGGAAAGAGAGAAATGAGGACTACATTATATAAAACAGCCTTTTTACTATGATAATTTCAGCTTTTAGCAGAAGCTGGTTAGTCTGCTTTCTAAAGCCATTAGTAATTATCATGCATAAAAACAAAAGTTAGGCGGCGATTGCCTGATCATACCATGTTTACTTTTGAATCATTTCCCCCACAAAAAAGAACAAAAAATTGTTTGAAACAAAAAGTCGCCTTCCTTGCTTCTTTGACTTACAATGTATCCACTTCTTTTTTTTCCCCCTTTTACCAGGATAAAGTTTAAATTTGAATACTGATCTATGGTCCATTTGATTTATTGATTTAAAGAGAATTTTTGAATTTTTGTGAAAGAAAATACTAGACTGAATGTGATTTCAAATTGTATATATATATGACTGCAGATTGATATATTTAAGATATATAATATTTTATATTTTATGTGCAGGTTTCAAACTGGTTCATAAATGCCAGGGTCCGGTTGTGGAAACCCATGGTGGAGGAGATGTACCAGCAAGAAAGCAAAGACGAAGACACATCAGAAGATCAGAACAACATCAACAACAATAATAGTAATAATAATAATAATAATCAAGAGAGATCAGAAAACAACAATACGAGCAATAATGTGATTACAAGGAACAACCAAAACAACATTAGTGGGCATCACCACCAGCATCATCAGCATCAGCAGCAGGTTGCACAAACTCCAACGCCCGGTTCTGCTCCTACTACAACTACTTCTACACCACCACCAGGGACAGCAGCCTCATCGGTTCCTACAGCCACAGCCACAGCAGCAGCAGCAGCAGCAGCAGCAGCAATATCATCAGCGACGGCCACAGCGTCAACACCAACAACAGCAGCAACAGCGACTACTACGCCAACAGGCAAAAGATCCGATTTCAATGCGCTTGAAAACGACCCTTCACTTGTTGCAATCAATAGGCAATTACCCTTCTCGGAAAACCAAGCACTCAGGCACCTCCACCCCCACCACCACCTCCTCCACCACCACCATATGATTCCCACCACCATCGCCTCGCCGTCGGACCTGTTGGCGCCGCCGCCTATCGACGACACGTGTCGAAGAGTAGCCGATCAGTTCGGGACCACCTCGGGTAACAATAATAATATTAATAATAATAATAATCATAGCATTGGTAGCATTGCTGTTAAGGCTGACACTAGTGGCAATATTGGCTCTGCCCTCATAGGGTTTGGGACCACCGCCGGTGTTGCTGGGGGCGGAGGCGTAGGCGGTGATGTGTCACTCACTCTAGGGCTACGCCACGCCGGAAACATGCCGGAGAAGACTCCTACCACTTCTTTCTCAGTAAGAGACTTTGGGAGCTGATTATTAAATTTCTACAATCAAACACTATTTTTTTTTTCATTTTAATTTTTATATTTTTCCTTTTTTTTTTAACCTTTCAATCTATTGCCAAAAAAAAAAAAAAAAAACAGGGAAAAAAAATACGTTACGGTGACGTAGCATAATATTACGTTAGCTATAGCTAGCTGTACGGGGGATTATTGTAATTGTATAGTAGATTGTTTTTGCATTTCGTCTTTTTATTTCTTTTGTGCACTTTAGGTATTTTAATATACCTTAATAGGAGTATTTACTAGAATAATGTGAAATTCATACTCGTATAGACAGTGACCTAGTGAGAAGGAGAGAGATTTACTTTGCACTTGATCTGATATATTGGGTATATATGGATAATGATATTTTTGCATATTTCTTAGTTAATTTCTCTTGTTTAGATATATAATGAGATCAAAACCCTAGTGATAAGATAGGTAATTAATTTATCTCATGCGTACATACATTATGACTCTGATTGAGAATGGAAAGCTGCTATGTAAAATGTATGATAGAAATTAGTAGTTTATTCACCAAGTTATATATATATATATATATATAGTGACTATCATTTTCCGTTAGCTCATTTGGAGGAATCATTTAGATTTGGTATCAGCTTCTTGCATCAATACGCCGAAGTGATAAATATCGTAAATTTATTGTCAATTCTTGGTTTTTATGATTTTTCATTAATTTAAGAAAGAAGTTGTTAACCCTTAGCCGAAATTTCTTAAATGTACTATTTTTTTAAAAAAAATTCGAACTTAATTCTTTTATTTGCAGAGATTTTTTTTTTTTTTTCTCATTTTGAGATTTTTGGTCGTGTTAATTTAAACATAAACTCTTCAGAGGGTAAGTCCACAATACTCGACAGAATAATTAAGAATACATATGTGGCACAAGCCTCAATTTTTGTTAAGCATGAATATTTGTAAATTGTTTAATTAATGCTTTGTTTGCCTCATATTTCATTTCAACTCAAACTGTACTTTTTTTTGTCTTTTTCCCAAAAAGTTTTTGTCTTTTTCCCAAAAAGTTTTTATTTGAAAATTCAAAAAAATTTACTATTACAACTAAAATATTTCAACTCATAACCAACCAAACACCCCCTAATTATTTCATATTTCCAATTTGTCCGTAATAAATTGATCTATTCAGCACACATATTTATAGAAAGAGAAAAGAATAAGAAGAAAGAAAATTCCATTGCCCTAAGAATTTGTGGCCTGTTTCCCAATTTATTCCACAGGAATGCTATTCTCCAATATTAAAAATTGAAAGGAACGTTTAACCTTATTAAATCTTATCGGCACTACATCGACATCAAGGCAGCTGCAACTGAAACCTCAAACTTAAAGAACTTTGGTTTTGGAAACAAGTAATTAATTAGCTAAAACCCCAACTATAAGTAGTCCAAGAATATAAAAGAGCTCATTAATTATTATTTTATTGAAAAATATTATATTTACCAAAATTTGCAAAAGCTTTATATATATATATATATATTAAGTTATCAAATATGAAATCATCGTTAGATTATATCTGAAACCCCAACTTTTATATCTTTTGCTTCCTCTCTTTAAAATTGTAGCCACAATATTATCACATATATAATTTTTATTTTTGATTTATCGTAGAAAAAGGGAGCATCTAGAATCATTCTTTCTCCACACTATATATCAGATCATATTTATGTGTGTGTGTGTGTGTGTGTGTACACACACATACTGTTGTACATATGCGATATCCGTGCGTTGTTATCGTTCAATATTGTCTATTAGTCATTTAAGTGGATGCAAAAGATTCACAGCAGCTTTTTTCATTACTTCTGCTATAAAAAGTTCTGGAACGAACGGCCATCGTTTAAAAGTATTAATAGTTAAAATAACAAAGAGTCTTCACATTAATGAAGATTGTAGTATCATGTCAATAGAAGCATGATGAATTTACATATATGTAATTATCCACCTAGATATTGAACATTTGTTAATTATTATTAGATTGTGCTAAACGTACTAGGTAGAATCAATTTGCAAGCAATAATATCTTTTGTTACCGATCATCTTGATAAAGAATATTACTAAAATGCATCTTTCATTAGTGTACCACGTGTACGCACACACAATATTGGTAGCTTTCATATTTATATAAATTATATATATAGTCTAAATTAATTAAGTAGTTGCCAAGAAATACAAATAGACTAGCTAGCTAGGAAATTGAAGTCCAACGAAAATAAAACTTTATGCTAGACTCGTATTTTGTTACACCACGGAAACAAATCTCCGAACAAAAGGATTTTCTATTCCTTCATGTTGCCGCCTTTGTTACACTGCTGAAGAAACTTGTGAGCCTTTATTCCTTCATTGCAACTTTGTTAATGCTATTTGGAACTGCTTGGTTATCTTTGTGTTTTGGTTTATTTGGAAAATTCGTAATGCGGAGATAAGACTTGCACCACTTAACAGGCTTTACTCTCTCTTTGGCATATTATTAAAGAAGCCGACGTCCTTGATTTTGGAACTATAACAATATGTCTGATCTTTTGATACTCAAAATGTTTCATGTTCCTAATAAGCCTGTTAAAGCCTCACAAATTGTTGAAGTCCAATGGATTCCTCCTCCTCTAAACTGGCTGAAAGTTAACACTGATGGTGCTGCAAATGGTACTTCCCCTGGAGTGGCAAGCTGTGGGGAAATTTTCTATTCTTACAGAGGTTTTCGTAAAGGTTGCTTCTCAATCCTTTTGGAGTGTTTAATGCATATGAATCCGAGCTTATGGGAGTTATATGTGCTATTGAATCCGCTATCCAATATAATTGGAATTATCTATAGTTTGAGCATGGTTCAATATATGTGGTTAATCTTCTCAGGTAAAAGAAGCAAAATGGTACCGTGGCATTTTCTGGCACATTGGATTTGCACGATCAATTATCTGAACACTATCTACTATCCCGTCTCACATATTTTCAGAAAAGGGAATCAATTGTGAATAAACTAGCATCTCATGTAATTCACGTGGCTCAATCTACATGATGGTTTAATGCTGCTTCATTTTGTGACACAAGCCATAGCAAAAGAATTTGCCGGGCTACCTTGCTATAGATTTTCGCAATTAATTATGGCAAGCATGTTGTCTTTTACAACGGGACTCTCCAGTTGCTTTGTTTCTAGTCGATCTTATGGTAAATATATATTCTTTTTTCTCTTTAGGATTTTTCCCTTTGGGTTTTACCTATGAGGTTTTTAACTAGTCATATTTGTAGGCTACTCTCAAGGAGTGAGTCTAGATTTTATCATATGAGACTGCCCTCTGGCTTTTATCTTTTACTAGGATCAATTATCTTGTAGTTTTATTGATTGTCTTTTATTTTCCCCTTCAGATAAACTCTTTTGTAGTTTTTCTTTTTATTAATAAAATAGAGCGATAGGAAAGTGATGATGGTGCAAAAAGGGTGCCGACTTAGTTGGCATGTTTTGATACACTTATTGATTTATATCATCTCCATTAATTCAATATATATATATATATAGTTACACCAATATTTACGACTTGTCAATTGTACTTTTGTGTATTTTCTAATCAACAATACTTGGAAGAATGATACTTAGGTTGGATTTTAGTTATGCTACCTTTACATCCTAATACCACGTAACTGTACCGAATATATAAGGGTGAATGAGTTGGTAAGAGATCTCTTAGGATCTCATCAACTGAGAGACCTAAGAGATCTGAGGTTTGAATCCCCAATCAGTTCAAGAGAGTGTCTTTACGTATGTGAATTTAAAAAACATAAAATAACAGGATTACCACCAAATCTTTTTTTAAGCTAAAAATAATAATAATAATGTCATGTTCCCGTCCCTTGTATATGTTCCAAAACAAACGGTTTTGCAAAAGCAACAGGTGTTTCTTACCTAATATGTTGCTTTTGCTTTGAGAAACAGAAATCCATTTTGGTTCCCAAATTTTGATTTACCAACTTATTATCCTGCAAAGATCAACTAGCTATAATTCTCAGGAAAAAAGGGGGGGGGGGGGGTTTCGATCGGTTGAATATTATTTCAGCTATCATTTCACGTAAGAAATTATTAAAAAAAAAAATTTACAACATATATAAGTGAAAAAATAAAATTGAAAATCTGCGGACAAATAAATGCTAATACACTCAAAGTAATTAAAACCAAACGTCCAAATGCTATCAGTCATCTTTTCCTTTCAAATTTCTAGGTGACAAGAAATGTCACTTTCAGCTTTGTGTTTAGACACACGCATATTTTGTACACATTATCTGTGTATACTTTAAAGTGAGAGAGTAGGTACTTCCCGTGACCAGATGTATTCTTTTTTTCTTTTCTTTTGACAGAGGAGCCCTAGAAAATAAACACAAATTAAAGTAATAAAATTATTCAATAAGATTATTACCATTTATAATAATTAGTGGACTCATCAGAACTCTATATAAATATATATATATATATATATTCTTCTTAATTTGGCTACCTAATAACATGAACACATAAACAGAAATTGACCCCCTACTAACATGATTGAGGTGTTTAAATGCATGTCAATTCCTTGACGTTTTTAGTTTCATTAATTTCTGTTCTGTATCTAGTCTTTCACTCCTAGCAATAAGGATCGAGCACTGAAACCTACAATTCTACAGGCAAAATGCGGCATTGACTGCCATGCACATTTAATTCCTTGATGTAACATTTACATACGCATATAATTTATATATATATATATGAACACATGTGTGTATGTGTATATAACTATATAAATCCTTGATGTAACAGCATTCCTGCTAGGAGTAGAAAAAAGAAAATGGAAAAAGTAAGATTTGGCCTCGTTGAACCCCACCTGAAAAGGGGCAAAAAGTAAGCCCCCACATTAATCCTGTAGTAGTCTAATGAATTAGAACGGGTTTTGTGTCGCTTGGAAAATTTACTTCCTCTCATTGAATGTGACATTAATGTTTGTTTTTCCTTTTTTTTTTTTTTCCTCGTGGGTCACCTTGCCCTGCAAGACTGTTCATTTACACCTTGGCTGAGAGAGATATAATATGGACATATATAAATATATAGATGCCCACCACTGACCAATGCTATATATATACTTGCTCACAACAACCTCTAGCTGGGGATTCTTAATTTTCTACACTCCCAAATGGTTTCTTTGTCTTGTTTTGGCCACCTAGATTGCATATTCAATGCCAAGAAACTGACGAAAATCTTATTTGAGGGCCTTAAATAACACTCATTGTCTTTTAATTAAAAAAGGCCCACTTTTTTCCCACCAGCCATCCACACCAATAAACGATCAATTTGAATTTTAGAGGACTACAAATCAACTTGGGGATGGACCCACCTATATATTAAGCTATACATATGTATATGTATAAGTGTACGAACATATATATATATATATATATAGCTAGGTATCTGATGTCCATAAATATGCAATATATTAAATATTCCAAGGGCAATCTAATATCAATTGGACGACTTGTTTGTGGGTCCATAATCTAGCTGTCTCCTTGCAACTTGTTATTTTGTCAAACAAATTATATAAATGGACATAAAAAAGAAATGTTGCATCAGAATTGGTGCAGCTAGCCGTGGAAAAGACTTTTTTTTTTTTTTTTTAACTTGGGAATGTGGTGATTAATTTATTATATATACGTGAAAAGGCACTAGAAATGCTAAGAAGAGTGTCTATTTCAGCATTTGAAATCCGCAGAACTCATATACACATATATTATATATTGGCATGTGTCATGTGCCATGTGCGTTCCATGAGAGAGCTAGCTTTACACAAATTAATGATCAGATGATCAACGGACACCTACAAATATATATATATATATATATATATTGTATTTCAAAGTGTCCACGTCAGTCCCTTGTTGTATCTTGAACGTTTTGTACGAGGATATTTTTATTTGTATAAATTGATGATGAAGAAAGGAGATCTATATAGAACATTTGTGAGTGTATCCTTAGAGAAGCCTTATCTGTCCAAATTTTGATGTGTGTTCAATGGGAAAGATTTGGAGAACTACATGATCAAATATATTGGAGGTGAAAAAACAAAACAAAACACAACAAGAAGAAAAAAAATGCTATTCACGCACACTCCCAATAACCCACCATCGACATCACAACTCCCTTTTAATGATAATTTGTCCATCCATCTTATCCTCAAGTAGTTATATCAAGAAGATATCCCAACTCCATCAAGATCTCCACAGAACCGGAGAGCTCTACTGTATTTTGGAATTTTTCATTTCGATAATTATTTTCCCTCCATTGTGATCTCTCTAGGGATCCACCAATTTTTTATCCGATTTTTTTTATAATTATTTTGTGCGTACATATAATTATATTGGAAATCTGATTATGATATCTTGTTAGGTCATTAAGGTTCCTCTAAAAAAATTCTCAGCAAAAAAAAAAAAAGTTCCTGTAAAAAGAAAAACAAATTGAAAAGAGTTGTCTAAGTCCTATTCGCAAATTCATATATATGACGCTCAACAATCGAGATATATATATATATATATATATATGTACTTACTGACATGAGCGCTGTAATATATAGCACCGTGTGTTTTTTTTTTTCGGTAGTTGGTAACTTCTGGGTCAATATCAAAACCTACTACAAAGACAGATGAGCTGAGGGGTCCCACCTGCACAACACGAGTGGATAACCGAGGGACTCAATCATGAAGGCTCATTCAATCTTCATTCAGAAATCAGTTGGACCACTCTGCCATTTCTAATCCACTAATCCTCGATGTAGATAAGGATGTATATATTTACATCTATATATATACACACACATATATAGGAGGGGGAAAAGAAAGACAAAAGCATATATATATAAATATATATATGTAAAGTCTTAAATCCGATACCTAATGATATCTGATACGTGAACTGAAAATTATGAATATGAATTTTAGTTATTATTGAACTTCAGTTATTAAAAATGTGAATTCTTGTAAAAGAAAATATAACTAAAATGAATATAAATTCTCATTATTTTTTATTTTATTCTGCATGAATTTACATTAATAATAACTGAAATTTACATTCACAGTAACTGAAATTCACATTATTAGATATTATCAGATACCAGATTTAAGACCATTCTTATATATATATATATGTCTCTCTTATATGCAACTATATATACATATGTTATTCTCGTCTATATGTATCCACTGTATATCCAGATAAGAGAGCCCACTTAAAGCGCAAGAAATTAGGAGGTGCATATATATGGCACTGTCCCCAATCGTATTTGAAGATTATGAAACAATTGTTATTTTTTTCTCACTTTTTTAAGCCAAATATATCTTTTTTTAAACAAAATAATTACAAGGGACTATTTTTAATTAGCACAAGTACACGTAAAATAAATGTCCTAACTAATATGGCAAGAGGAAAAAAGAAGAAGAAGAAGAAGAAGCAATAGCAAGAAGAAAAACCATGAGTCTTTGGTCTATGGTGCTTCGAGTGTCGTCATATATAATCTATACGTATAGGCTTTCAAACGTATAAAATACACACAAACCTCTCGCATTGCCTTTATTAAGTCGGTTGTAACATTTTCCATTCCCGGCAACTAAAATCACGTGTTCGAGTGTATGCTTATTAAGGGTGAGTTTGATTGGTTAGTTTGAGTTGAAATATTTTAGTTGTAATAGTGAATTTTTTTGAATTTTCAGAAAAAACAAAAAACTTTTTGAGAAAAAGACAAAAACTTTTTAGAAAAAAGACAAAAAAAATTTGAAATGAGTTTGTAATGAAATGGTTGCCAAACTTAACCTAAGTATATAAATCCTATATATGAATTAATTTGAGTCTTTACAATGAAAGCATATATATTGTTCGTAAAGATTTGAAAGTGATGAAGCGATTGTTTCATTGCAACTGATCATGGTACACACACACACATATATATTATTGCCCTAAGAAATCCTAGGCTCCTAGCTAGTGTAGACTCTGGTTAGTTGGAATTTATTGCCGTTTTGAGGAGTCAATTTTCAATGCGTGATAACATACAGAAACATTAAAGTCGGACCAGAATTCCACTTACATGACGTTCTATAAATAGGATGATCCTATTCATGACAGTATCTTTAATCAAATAACGCTATTTAGAGCTCTACAAAATCACTTATGACACATATCATACAAAAATTAGCGCACGAGACGACGTGGAATTTTTGTCTGCATGCATGTATATGTGTGTATACATACACCAAAGCAAGAGAGATTGGCACATATATACATACATACGTATGCATGTGTATATTTTTTGTGTGTGTGTGTGTGTGTGTGTAACTGTGTTTGTGGTGTGGGGACATGAATATGAGAGGGACAACAGACGAGCTTTCGCATGCATATAAAGAAATGTAATGTTATATATGCACTTCTTGAACTTCGCGTACGTATTTTGGAATCTGTTTTAAGAATCACACATGCCAAGCTAGCGTATGCACACACACACACGCATCTATATATATATATATACACACACACACACACACATCGCAGAACATGACATGTGCATCAAGTAATTGCGAGAAGGGTCGTCCCTATTTATTGTTGGGGAACACTAGGGGTATGAAAAACCTGTTTTGTCAATCTCAAACAGGAGACAAGCACTGAGTAATGAGTAGGGCATTTTTCGCTGAAGAGATGGTACACTTTGTTTTGGGCCAAATCGAAAAAGATGACATGCTAGTTAGTTGGATATATACATTGATTATTATTGGGCTGGAAATTGACAAGTTACGTAGCTCAACTAGCCCTTGTTAACGTTCGTTTTTGTAATTCAAATTGGGCCGATGACGAGCCTACTTTTGAGGAATTAGTGTGAAATTATACGAAATGGCAAGATTATAAATTGAGAAAATGGATTGAGATATAGCAAAAATTTATAAATATTTTAGGAGCAAATTTTTTAATTTGTTACATATCTATGGTTATCTTAATTTTTAGTTGATTTTTTTTTTTTCATTTTTTTCTTTTTTAAAGATTGCATTAATACTACCAAAAAAGAATGAACTTTGACTCAAAAAAATTTTTTATGACACTTTTAGTCACAACATTTTTTATGTAATTAAATGCCACTTTTATTCACATGTTGTGACTAATTACATAGTAATCACTCGGTTATGACTCAAAGTGACATATTGTCAAACAAAAATGTTGTGACTAAAAATGTTATAAGAAAATGTTATGACTAAAATTTCATTTTTTGTAATGTAACCATATTTCATAACCACGAAACCCGAACTATAAAATGACAAATATATAACTCAACGGCAAGTATACCATTTTACAATTACATAATGACATGTGACCTTATTAAAAAAAATATCTCGACAACAACAAAAAATAAGTCATTTTACTATAACAACTGATAACATTACATAATTACATTATCTAGAATTATAATGATAGGAACAAAACTATAACGACTTAAGTAGAACTAAAATGACAAGCATATCATTTTAAAATGACATAATGACAACGCTATACAGTGACATTATGATAACATATTTATCTCAATTGACAATGACAAAATGATAACACTATATACTAGAAATTTCAAATTCATGTATTTACATAACCAGGGAGATATTCAGGAAAATTGTATTTCGTAACAGGGATGGCAAAGAGATTTTTGGAATAATTAATTGATACATTATTGTTCCCATTTTGCAGGAAATTTTGGTGGTGTGGTTAAAGTTTATACAAGTTGAGAAATATAAGGATAATTATGTTATTTTAAGTTATGATTTTGCAATTCTTAAAATATATATATATATATACATATTTTTTTTTTTGCTATATTTTTAACGCCAATAACTAGATATTGTTATTTGTCTAAAAAGCTCCTTTTTCTTTCTCTCTTGTTAGATACAGGATGGAGCCAATTCTCACAATAAACAGAAACATGGTTTTTTTTTTTTTTTTTTTTTACTTACTTACTTATAGTGGGATATATAACTCTCACTTGCTAAAAATAAATAGGGTTTCCCACCAGAAGCTCTATCCAATTCACTCTCTTCTCAGTTGCTAAAACTAATTCCGCAGGATAGTAAAGAGAAAATTTAAAGACATGCCGTAAGTTATAATATCTTTCGGTCTATTCCACAACTCTTTTGTGGTTAAGATTACTTTAAGTCGACTTATTTCCTCTACTTTGACTGTCCAATAAAATTTCTTGTTTTAATATATTCTTCTTTTCCATTCTACAAATAACACAGAACCTTCCCACTTTATTAAAATTTCTCTCTCCCCTCACTTTCTCAGTTCATTTAAATTTCAGAAATATTCGATAACATCCATTGTCATGCACACGTATAAAGGAAAATACATTAAAGAAAGCTTTATATATACGAGAAAAGAATTCAAAATTTACAAATCATTTACTCTTTTTTTTTTGTGGTTTTTTTTGTGTGGGGGGGGGGGTTTGGAATGGCAAATCTTGTACTCATTGATGTTGTGATATGTACTTTAATATGTTTGTATTAAAACATAAAACATTTTAAGATGATAAAAACATATTAAGAAGATGTTGTTTCCCCAATGATTATGTTGTTTCCCCAGTGATTATACATATACATATGTATATAAATACATACATACATACATGACTGTTCTTATGTTCATTACAATCCTCACCCCCCCCCCCCCCCCCCCGGCTCCCGCGGTATGATTATTATACTAGAAGAAAATACAGATTGATTTTAAGCATTATTTATTCATCTATTAATTTTAGGAAAAATAGTGACATGTATATCATCCATTGATATTTTTGCAAATCAGAACCCTGAGATCAACATTTTCATCCTTACTTATGCAAACACAGTGAATCTAACAAAGCAATTTCATTGATATTCATATTCCTTCATAAAGGACCCAACTAGAGGCACTTAATCTTTTCCAAGAAAATCTTACAATATCAACCAATGCAACGAACCCCAATTTTCGTGAAGCAAAAGCAGTTTGCCAATGAACACGATTTTCCTTATGGAGCAACTTCCCAATCCCATGTCACCTCTCAAGAAAAAGGGAAAAAAAAAAAAAAAAAAGAAAGAAAGAAAGAAAGAAAAGGGAAATCCCAGTTCTTCATTCTTTCAATCTTTTTTATCATTCAACTTGCCATGAACATGACATAATGTAGAATACCAACATTTTAGATTTACAAATCATTATTTCTCACTCTTCACTCGCTTTATAGTTTATACCATTGCTTTTACTTCTACTATGTCATGAACTTTCACGTTTAGTTATCTGATAACTGGAACGAATCACCTTGCGGTTCCACATACGGTCTGACGAAGGTCCTTCTCCACCAAACCTCGAAGGCTCTCTGGAGATTTGGGCAGTTATCTCCGGCCTTCAGAAAACTGCCCAACCAAGAGAGTAGAATACTCTGCTGGTCCTCTAGAGGCAGCGTGAGGATCGTCCTACCAATTCCTTCCTCCACAACCTTCCGGTCGAATGACCGGCAGCCATGTTGTAGCCAACTGTAGTCGTTGATCAGCGGCTGTAACCAAGTTTGTAACAACAACTGACGAGTGTCCTTTGAAGGCAGAAGCTCCCCTCTTCCAATGCCAACGAATAGTCTTGCCGTAATGCAGCTGATGTGGTAACGAGACACGATAGGTAGCTTTCCATGTAAGGCTGCCAATTCTTGCTGGCTTGTCCATATAACTGCAAATTCATCTGCCGCTTGCCTGTCGGCTAAGATCTCGAGCAACCATGAGAGGTTATCGGATTCTAAAGCTATTTGCTTCGTCACAGGTTCTTTGATGTCCATAGGGTTAACGGCAAACTCAGGCTCTGTTGCCTGCTTGAACAGAGACAGCAGCGAGTTGAAGCAGCTTCTGCATGAGTTGTAAATGGTTTCGTTGCAGATGTCAGCAGATCCTGCATAGTTTGGGAGACCATTGTTTTCCCTGAGGAGCTTCAGGACTACAGACTTCATTTCACGGCGGCTTCTCTCATCGTTGCTCTTGAGAACGAGTTCGATTATTTGGCAAAGCGTGTCTTTCTGGGGTTTGGAAGCTTCAGAGGATACTCGTTTCAACACCGGGGAAACACCAATACCCTCGCCTTGGAGTCTTAGGACTGATGAGACGACTTTTTCTTCTTCTTCTTCCCCAACCCATGGGACTGCTTCCAAGTAATCCAAACATGAGTGTATGCATGAGTTGAAGCCTAGTTGTTCCGCAACCTGAAAATGTTGCCACATACCAATCATGAATCTTGCAAACAACGAGGTGAATCAAAAGATGGACAATCAAACCTACTTCTTGATTCACCATAAGCCCAAAGAGGTGAATTGGGTCCCAAATAACGAGAGACATGTAAAAAGCGGGTCCATTACGTTTATTCCTAATCGTAAATGGAATGTAACTATGTAGAGATTCATTAAGAGGCAAAAAGGAAAGAAAATGTAAAGATTGAGGATAAGGTTTTGTGTACTGGATTTTGACGACCTGATCTATTATCAGAATAAAGCTACTTTTAAAAGGGCCGGGGAAAAGTTATCACTATATATGCAGAACTTCCAAAAATTTATGGATGTTAAAAATTTTTACAAGGGAATTATCATAAATGATGCCTGGGTAATGTGAAGAAAATAATACAAAGATAAAATCCGTAAAGGTCAAACAATTTGCTTCAATTACGGCCAAGCTATAGTGCATGAAACAAAAGCTTGAATTGTTCTACATATCAACCGTATGCATGGTTTGCACTTAAATTCAATGAATAGGAACGACACAATTATCGGTACGTAGCATTGCTCATCTACTCAGAGAATCTTCCATTGTAGACAGTGATAAACCAAGTTCTCTAACTTGACATTCAACTTCCCCATTGAATAGTAACTCCAGCAAAGCGAATAGCATAAAACGTGGATTTTGGATGCTTATTCCCACCACATAAAGCGTGTAACATGTAATTTGCAACATCTGAAAGGGTTTTAATTATATTTCAGGAAAGACAAAAAAAAAAAAAAAAAAAAAAGATTGAAAGAATTGCCCATACTCATAGTTTGTTAGATTTCCCCCTCTATTTGGCACAAATTCATTTTTGTAAATCACATGACAGATGTGAGATTTAGAAATAAATCTAATACTGAAACAGCATCTGCTATAACAATGAAAAGGTTATTTCTTAAAGTTCACTTGCATCATGTAATTCAGGAAAAATTATTTATAGCAATCAAAGAAACATAAATTTCCGTAACATAATACACAAGATCCATTGCTTTAGATTCAAAGCTTACCTTCAGAATCCGGAGTACCCGAGAGACGCTTTGCTTGATCAGCCTTTGCTTCATTTCTTTACAATACATCAGTCCCACAGTTTCTACATAGATTTCAATATCTTCGCAATCATCAACTTCGAGACAGGACAAGCCGGACTGCTGTTGTTCAGAGAGTTTAACAGCAAAGAAGCTACTACACTCCATGAGAACATTCTTGTGAACACTCAACTTCACACAAAACCCCTGCTTCCCCAGTAAAATCACCTTCATATCACTAGTCCCAGGCTCACCAAACTCGATCGCAACCTTCCTCGGCAAGGTCTCGAGTTTCGGTTTCGGGACTCTCTCTGGAGCCACGGATGCACTGAGAGCAGGTGCATCAGTGGTCTCCAGGTTGACAGGCCGTTGGCCATCAGAGATAAGGGCCGACCTCGACGGGGTGAAGGGTGTCTTTCTCTCGGTCATCGGGTTCTGTTTCCTCTGGACAGTGGCCTTGTGTGGAGGTGAGGAGGGCTTGGGTTTGTTCAAGGGATTTTGAGTCTTGAGGGTCTTTTGAAACACAACAGGAGATGGGCAACACCAGAAACCTTCTGGGGTTACAGCAATTGGGACATTTCTAATCTTGGTCTGGCCTTGTTCTACCCTTGTAAGCCTAATTTCAGCCATAACCAAAGCAAAAACCAAAAAAAAAAAAAAAAAAAGTCCCTTCCTTTCTTCAAACAAGATACATTTTACAACCAAAAATAACTAAAACAAAAACTACCTTTGTGGACCCTTTCAAGAACACTAGAAATGCTTACACATTCTATGAATTATACAACAAGCAAAGACACACACACACACATATATACGTAGAAAATTTTGTTATTGATCCAAAGAACCCTAAATTTAGAAAGTAAATCCACTAAACCAAAGCTATAAATAATACCAACAACACCCACATAAAGAATTTCCCACTACAGTGAACAGGAAAAGAGAAACTAACATAAATCTAAAAAGCTAAAAAGAGAATATGGTTTCAAACTACTGTATACTTGCTTTAATCAAACTACAGATTCAACAGTTAGACAAAAACCCATAAAAGAAATGAAGAAAAGAAAGCAAAAACCTTGGTGGACAAGTGAGGAACTTGAGGGATATGAAAAACCCATCTCGGTTAATGTGATGATTATGAAGGAGGGGCACGAGTAGTAGAGCAAAAATGATTGAGTGTGAACTCCGGTGTCAAGCATCAAGGGAACCGCTTAACAGAGGAATAATGAGAGCTTGTTGTGCCCACTTTAAAATTCATACAGTAAAAAAATAATAATAATAAAGTAAAAAAAACTAAAGAAAAGAAAACCCACAAAAGCTCTGAGCCGCTGACCCAAAAAAACAAAAAAATATATAAATAAAAATAAAAAAACTAAAGAGATTGATGGCTCATGGGTTGTGTTCCTACTTTCCCAGTTCCTTTATTTTTTTTATTTTTTTATTTTCCTTTTTGTCTGTCTATGCTTTTGCTCTCTTACAAACTTTTCTTTCTCAGCCATCAAAACAATCACCATGCCTTGCTCAGCATTCGTTTAGAATAATTATATTATAAAACGTGTGTTTTACAATTTTTACTAAAAGTAATATTTAAATAATATAATATTAGAAAAATAAATTTAACACAAATTTTTAGAGAATAAAAATTTACCATTTGTTTAGATCACATATCTAATTTTTAAAATTTAAAAATTTTTACAAAAAATTATTTTTCCTAATTTTTTTCATCATTTTCTTATTTTTAAAAATAAATTATCTTATTTTTAAATTTATTTTATACTATATCTTTTTTTAAAAAGAAAATAAATCTTTTTAAAATATTCTCACAGTATACAATTCTTAATATTATTTTTTTTCATTTTAAACAATTATTTGTTTTCAAGAAAATTTTTTTTACATATTTAAATATCATCTTATTCTCAAAATAAAAAATTTTTTTATTTAAAAAAAAAATTTTCTTTATCCAAGTAATTATATTTGGATCAAATTGTTACGAAATCATAAAATATTTATGTTTGCACTCCAGTAATTGTGGAAATCAATGCAATGATGAACCGCTTTAATAGTGCAACCAAACGAATGTTAACTTGACTCGTTTTTATTTCTGTCATTTTTTTGTCAGCTTTTTTTTTTTTA
This sequence comes from Ficus microcarpa, assembly GCA_025413485.1. NCBI lineage: Eukaryota > Viridiplantae > Streptophyta > Magnoliopsida > Rosales > Moraceae > Ficus > Ficus microcarpa. The sequence continues at coordinate 12,262,516 of CM046379.1, read as the reverse complement.
AAGAAAATAAAAACCTATGGCGCAAACTTTTTTTTTCCCTTTCTTGTCATGTAATGTTGTTTTTAATTATAAGTTGAGTTGTGATTACATGGATGACCTAAAAATAATTTTATATTTGACTCTATTATGAAATGTATAGTTTGAATTCTCAGACCACGAAGTTTCAAAAAAAAAATTACAAGTTAATTTTGTAACATTTTAATGTAAATAATCATAAATCAAATCATTAAAAAAGTAATCTAACAATTAAAATAATAAAATCTTTAGTTGTGTAGTATGTTTATGAATGTTTTATGTAATTAAAATGTCATCAAAATAATATAAATGTATATAAATTTAAAAGTTTAAAATAGAATCTTATTGTACAACTCCCGTTTAAATTATTGGGACTTTCATTATCTTTCCTCAGTTTCTTAGCTGTGTTTTTTTTTTTTTTTTTTCAAATGTCGCCGTTGCTTTTGGGGACCGTTGCTGGATTTCCTACGCCATTTAACTAGAAAACAACTATCGCCATTATAGGAGTGTTAGCTTGTAAAATTACGAAAATACACTTTTGGTCTTTTCATAAATTGGGCCCTTGACGGTAGAAGGGTAGGGTATTTTAGGAAAGAAATGCACGTTTGTACGTCTTGTTTGGAATTTGAGTTCAAACTTAAAATTGTTATCTCAATTTTTATCTTTTTTGAAAAAGTTTTTTGTCTTTTCTGAAAAGCCAACAAAAATTATTATTGAAACTAAAATTTCCAACTCAAACTCATTCACCAAACGAACCCGTAATCTTAGAACAAAGTTTGGAAGTAGGAAAACGATGGGATGACCAAAAGCCAGAGTACATATTTATTTTGTTGTTTGAGATTTTCCAAATAATGTATTAGGAATACTCTTTGCTTCTCAAAATTCTAATGTTCCCTCTTTTTTTTTTTTCTTTTGTTTTAATTGCTTAAAAATTCCTTTCAAGGCATTAATAATTTCAAATCAGCATTGAAAGAGCGTGCATTAAATACAAAATACTGTATGTATAAAAAAAAATTAATGAGACACTTCTAATAATTGTTTTCTATCAAGTTCAAATAGGGAGAGAGAGAGAATAGAAAAGGAAATTTAAAAAATTAAAAGAAAAAAAAAATAAGGACACTCCCAACTCATGTGGGGTGGGGAATACTCATTAGTAATGAGATTCCATGATTTCATTCATATTTTTTTTAATAATAAATAAATAAATGAGTTGTTTTATTGTCACAATTCACAACATCATATGCCAAGGAAAGAGTTGCTTCTACTACACACCAACTTTACCCTTTTCATATATTTTTTAATTTTTTTATGATTTCTCTCTCTTTTCTTTTCTTTTCTTTTCTTTTTTTTTTTTTTTGGTGCTCTTTTCTTTTCTTTGGGGGGAGTGTTGATTTTTTAAAACACAAAACATAAATCGAAAATAATACATAAAAAATGCACCTTGCATCAAAATCAAGCCCAATATTTAGAATTCCAAAGCATATACATTAATTTTTCAAAGCTGTCATAAGGTGGGTGTCCAGCCAATTAACCTACTTTATTGCAAAGCATATTTGATAGATTTTAAAATAGAATGATTTGTAGAATTACCTTTTAAAAAATACATCTTTAAATTATTATCCCGACTATATTGATTTTAATTTTTTTAACTTTCAGTTAGCCAAGTGTAGACTGTGGAGGATCAAAAATCCAAATAAAATTATGAAAGGATAAAAAAAATTCAAACATGTTTATTTAAATGGTTATTTTCGAAATTTTTTTCTTTATAATCTTATTGTTTTCCACGTGGTGAGTTGTTATGTTTTGAAGAATTTTAATACTAATAGGACACGATTTTTAATTATCAATTTTCATAATTTTTTACAAATTTTTAAATCTAATATGACTTTAAATTGATATAACATTTAAAACTAAGCAAGCATTTCATGCACTGGTTGCATTTCAAATGCAATTGTTTTTTTCAATTCCAATTATTTACAGTTTACTATTACAACTTTATAACTAAAATTTTAAAAATATATAACTTTGCATATGATAAATATTTTTAAAAAATTTTATAGAATTTTGAAACGAACAAAATAAGCTCCATATTATTTTTCTTTCCAAATACATTTGAAGTTTTTATATTTTTTAATTCCAGTCATACAAATCCGTACGTCAAATATATAACAATTCAAATCAAATCAAATCAAAAAACCTCAATTTAAACTTGTGTATCAAACACAAATCTTATCGATAATATATATTTTCATACCTTTTTTTTTTCCTCTTTTTTTCTTCTTTTCTTTTCATATTACATGTAACACAACGGAGCTTAACCACTTGCTGTTGTTTCAAGCATGTTTCATCAATGGTCGATTTTCATATCTGAAAAAGCCAATTCTTATCTTAATCAAAACTTTAGGTGGGTCCGTTTCATACCAAATTTAGAACAAAGGCCAAAGCAATCATTCTAAGATTCACCCTCCGAAAAACCCATACCAACCATGTTTCTTTTTTACTTTCTTTCCTTTCTTTTCTTTTCTTTTCTTTTCTTTCTTCTCCTTTGCTTATTCTTGCTTCCTACTTGGCTTTTTAAAAAGAGCAAAAACAATATCACCACAATCAAAGTGGCACAACTTCACACAAGAAAAAACCACACAAGAGGTGAGGATTGGTAAATAGTAGTAGGTAGACCAACTATCAAAGTTTTTTTTTTTGTTTTGAAAAATCTTTTGACTTGGCCCCCCCTCTTTTGACATCTTTTGGGTTTTGTGCTTTCACTATGAATCCAAGGACAGTTTCAAAATAGTGGCTTGGTAAGTGCAATAATAGAGGTCACAAACATAAAATGATGCTAACTTGCAAAAATAAATAAACAACCCAATTATTTCTCAATTAGTCCGTAACCATTTTACAAAGTTTCGATTTGGCCTCCAAGTTTTTTTTTTTTTTTTTTTTTGTCTAAAAAGTCTTTAAACTCTTTTCAAAAAGTACGAAATGATCCTTTTTAACTAAGATAAAAAATTTGACGGAATAGATTATGTGCATGAAATATGTAAGTTGAATCATAAAAAAAAAAAAAATTTTGCTTAATTACTCTTAATTAGTAAATCATGTAGGATTCTCATTACATTTGTTTACATTTATAGCATCTGTTACCCAAAAAAAAAAAAAAAAGACCATTTTGCACTATTTTGAAGAGTTTAGAGACCTTTTAACTACACAAAAAAGGTTAGAATCAAATCATAACTTCATTAAAAAAAAAAATTAGGGATCCGACAAGTAATTTATTAAGGGAAGAAAAAAAAAAGAGTACAGACAGAACGTTTTCTTTCCATCATCAGAGCCACAATGAAAAGAAAATCCAGTGTGATATGGCCTTGCTGTAAACTAGGCCCACTAAAATGGAATCTCTTCTCATGTGCCTTTGAGGGTCTTCATGGCTCCTAAAAAGCATTTCAATGGTCTAATAAAATCTCTCTCTCTATCTCTTTTTTTTTTTTTTTTTTTTTTTGGGTTTCATAATCCAAATCCTAAAATAACCCACCTGTCATGTGGCATAATAAGTGATTACTACTACAAATGTAGAAGATCTTTTAGTTGAACAAATGATTGTAATGTTTCAATCCCATATAGGACAAAGCTCTCATTATTGTGGATTTTGATTGGTTGAATAAAATTGCATATCAAGATGTTGGACCATATTTTTCTTCAACCAAGCCTCTTCACTAATTCAACCAAACCTACAAGTTTTCAAGGCAATGAGTAAAGCTTTTTCTGCCTAACTCTTATTTGCAAGTCAAAAGTCTAGAGCCAATTGAGTTAAGACCTCATGCTGGCTAATCATGTAAAACACACAGCTGAGCTCATTATTAGAGGCTCTTGCGTGGACATGGTTGAATGATTTCCTACAGTTGCTACCTTTGGAAATTATGGTAAATTTGGTAGGACAGAATCAATTTTTCAGACATTGGATGATGTAATTAGATCGATTTAGACAATTCAAAGTTAATTATTAGATACCACCTAATAAAATAACTATTCAACTCCTAAAGGTCCAGATCAATTTTAACCTTCATCTATAACTGAAAAACATGTTACACGACTCATTCCTTATAACTTATAAGTACAGTTGTTTCCAGGCTCCAAGACCCATGTCCCACAACCGTAATTTGAAATAAAAATTTTCTGGTTTTCCTTTTTTGTTTTTTCTTTTTGTTTCTTTTTCTAAAGTAATGAAAAAAAGATGTGAGACCTGAGATAGCGTACGGACTGTGCAAGCACAGAGACAATAGGCTTAGACAGTGACAGTCTGAAAAAACAAAAACAAAAAAACAAAAAAAAAAACAAACTGTGTTCTGTTATTTGTTCAGAAGAAAGAGTTCCTCTCATATACATAACAAAAATAATGCATGTGACGCAAAACATTTTTGAGGCAAATTCGCCAAAGCTAAGACCAGCTTTAACACGCCTTTGAAGTGGATTTGAAAATTTGATCACTCAGACCCACAAGCCCATGTGCCATGGTCTCTTGGTCATTTTTAGCCTTATTCTTCCTTTTCTTTGTTTCTTCAGTGAGACAGACAGAGTGGTCCTCTCTTTCCATGCTTCCCAACCAGTACCAGTGAAGCAGAAAAGAGACAAGAGGCAAAAGACATGAATCCCTCCATATGTGTTCATGAGGATTCGACAGCATATATACAACACACATGTTGCCGATAGAGTTTGTTTTTAACCGTCAAATACGTACAAGATTATGTCTATTCTACATATAGATACATATTTATGTACTTTCTGTTTTAATATATGATTTTGAGCAGGTCTGATATTCAAATCGTACGCTACTAGAAGGTTATCTCTCTATAGTACGAAGCACCTTGTGTATTTGTCATCCGAGTTTTGCCTTTGTTTATGGATGGGCATGAAATGAGAGTTCAAAGAAGCCGTGTTGAAAGAACACAATGGAAACCTCATTTACTGATATTTATGCTAATAGAATGGAGTTCCTTTTTATTCAATAAATGAGAGTTTCATCGGCATATCAAAGTACATTGACAAAGAGAGAACTTATTACCAACAACGTACAGCTTCCGCTACAAGTAATAAATTTCTAAACATGGTAAACGCGTTATTACTCCATAATTCTGCCAACGAACAGCCGCATAGCCAAAATATGCGAAAACTGACACGTTGAGAGCAAGTGAGACGTTGGGCACTGATGTCTTTGGTGGCACATTTCAACATAAACAACTTTAAAACTTATGGCCAAGTAATAAGCATTTATCATCAGACAACTTCAAGGAACTTTGGCTAATAAAAAAAAAAAAATCTGCATTTCACTAGTTCAGGATGGTTTCAACATTACCAAAAACTTCATCTAAAGGAAGGAAAAAGTAAAAGGAGGAGATAGAAGGAATGCCAACCTCGTTTCTTCGAAGAAACCTGAGCCAAGGTTAAAAAAAAAAAAAAGAAGAAGAAGAAAAATCCTTGATGAATCTACTTCAGGCAAAGGTAGCATACCATGCCAGAAGAGGACCACTGATCAAAATTTCCATTGCCCGTGATCAAGCCATGGCTTGGCACAATACGAGCGAATGCCTCAAATTGAACTATCAACTGTTTGATGGCAATATGACTAGAAGATTTTGCCATTCGACCACAGAAAGGAATTCCCCGACAAAATCTCCTACATCCATGAAAAAGATGCAAGCGAAATTCTGTACACCTGAGAAGGTTTAATATAGGCGACCACGACATACAGAAGCTCCACATTGGCAAGAGTATCCTTCTCCAGGAAGCAATTTATACCGATAGTCAAATGTTAATTCTTCGCCCAATGATATCTGCTCAAATATTAGTAAAAATGAAATGAAAAGATGGAATAACTACTTTAAAGCACAATCTAGGACTAAGTTTTTAATAACCGAAGCACGTGCCATTACTCAAGGAGAAAATATTGTAAGGAAACGATATTGGAGAAGGTAGATGCCAATCATCCAAAGTGTGTATACGTATGGAAGATCAATCAAGGAGGGGAGTGAGAGATTCTTACGTCTCGACTCGCATATAGACCTATATGTGAACGGTGACAATCCATGCTTTCCACAAGGACTTGGTGACTCGCAAGATTTGCCAAGCAACTACAGAAAATGACAGATTTGAGGAGTAAATGAATAGGAAATTAACAAGCCTAAGAAAGAAAAATTAGAGACAGCTTTATCTCAATAATTAGATGATAACCCTCAACTGCAAACAAATGGAAAGCCTAGCCAGATTGAATAATGAGTACAATCCTGCTTAAATAATTCTCCTAATGAGATGTATATTTTCTAACCTGTGATTAATGAACCGTGAAACGTTTCCATATTTTGAGGCATCAATTGTATAACGGGACTGGCCTTCAATCAATCTGCTCATATCATTGACATGAGAATCGATTTCAAATAAATAGCCGCAGCCTTCTTTTCCATACCTGTTAATCGACAAAGACCAGTGTAAAAGTACGGCATAGCCAGTAGTCTATTACATGGACACCTATACCCTTGAAATTTAATGAACTCTAGGTTGCATGGACTGTCTACCGGCATGCATCGATACCAGTAGGACATTAGAAAGTGGGTGGAAAGAAGCATTACATCAAAGAAACCACACTAACACACCAAAATTGTAGTCTCGAAAAGGTTTCATGCTTAATGTTAAGAGTTCTTTACTCGAAAAAGAGATCACATTCACAGTTTAGTTTTGGAAACTAGAAATTAGATTTCATAACAACGTTCGCAGACCTATATATACTGATATTTTAGTCCTGCATTAAAAATAGGGCTACGTGAGTTGGAAATTTTAATTAAATAAGTGAACAATCAAGAATAGCGAGGACATGGGATATAAGTGCATCACTCAAAATAATGAGCTAAAACAAATTAAAAATTTTGAAAAAAGAAAAAGAAAAAGAATTGTTGTGTCTATCAAGAAAGAAACCAAAACCTTTTGCGCCTTGTGTTTGCTTCCTCCTCATCTAAAACCTCGCCTACGTACTCACACACAAATGTTCCACGCATGATTGCTTCACCAGCTCTGACTGCCCATCCCTGCGATCATCATCAGTGTATAGAAGTCAAACAGAGTCTCCAGCAAACAATAATAGAACTGAAAGATTTACCTTTTTCTCTGTTTTAAAGACTTCCAGCTTCACTCGAACTCCATTCTGCAAAACTCTATTTGGACAGGTTTTGGGGCAGCTACACATCTGATTGCACTCGTAAACAAGGTAGCCTTCCTGCAAAATTTGTGAGAAATGAGTAAACTGCCGGTCTTTACCGTCGCATGGGATTGATGGAACTTGCGTTAGTTGTTGTCACTGATTAGCAGGGTTGCAGTTAGTAGATCATTAGAAGGGAATTAATAGTTAGTGATGGGATTATTGGGAAATTAGTCGGGAAGGGTCTTGGTGAGCCAAGAAAATAGAGAGCAAGTAGTCTCTCGAATAACTACTGCTTTAGGTATTTCTGTAATCTACCCTAGGCTCTTCTTTCCTACTTTCATTAATAAACGGATACATTCTTCAGTTTCTAGTGCATTTTGTGTGTTCTTGTATGAGTTTCCTCTGGTTCCTATCAGCGATTAATGAATAAATTACTCACCTCAAGGATAATTCGGCCTTTATCATCATATGGGAACCTACCACGCATGGATTTCACATAAATGTCTTTTGCATCATCAAAGTCAGTATCAAAGAGGTACACGTGCTCACATGTTTCAGGACAGCATGTTGGATGCGAGCAGGTGCAGCCCAGCTGGAAACTCTGAAAATATAGGGACGACACAATTATAAATTTAGATTTCCAAAAAATGCAAATGATAATCACAAGCACACGCATAGATTTTAAAGCAAAGGGACGTGTGTGTGTGTATGTGTGCGTGTGTGTGTTTGTGTGAGAGAGAGAGAGTGGTCAAATATCAATACTAAAAATGAAAAAAGCTACCTGTGTATCAAGAGAGGGTGTATGGTCAAGCTTGGGCTTTGTAATATAGGTAAAGGTCTTCCATGGCAGATGTCTAGAATCAGAATCTGAGAGACCATTATCTGCTACACAGGCCACCGGAACCGATTCCAGCCCACGACTTAAATCAGCAAAAAGTACATTGCCATTTTGCACAGATCTTTGTCTCAAGTCGCCTAAATTTATGATATAGTGGCACTCATCCACCTGCCATTTGTCATCCACGGGTTCAGGCGAACACGCTGATCTGTGGCCTAGAACACCATCTGTAAGAGGCTTCAAGGTTGATAGGAAGTGTGAATCCTTGAATGCTGTGCATCCCTCAGGACAAATGAACCCATCTTGATGCCAATTCAAGAAAACATTATGTTCACTACAGAGTTTCGCTGCCTTTAGATACAAACGCTCTGGCAATATTCCATATTTATCCTCTAGTGTGTTTTTAAGGCCAATCTTGCAGCAAGTGGAACGAGCTGCGGTTAAAATCTCAGAGTTGTTGGGGCGAGGTTTTGTCTTCTGCATCTCGGAAAACAAAATTTTTGCCACAGATGAGCATTGAGATTCCACCATCCTGCCAATACTTTCTGCCTCGGGAGTCACATGAGGCAGTGCACCTATTCCCCCTGTGCTAATTGACTTTGATGCCTGGATGCGTTTCTTGATATTATCAGTCACTCTGTTCCTTATTCTATATGATGCTGCAGCCAAACTTTTCTTTAATCTAGGACGGCTGAGTCTGCCAGATTTTAACCTATAGGCATAATAACGCACCCCCCTCTTTGCTGGTCTAGAGGTGGCTAAACTTGGCCCCATATGAGCAGCTTGGTGGTGGCGACCAAGATCAGGAAGTAAATCAAACTTCAACCCGCAAAACCTGCAAATAAATCTCCGGGAACCACTTAACTTCTGAGAGTTATTATTCTCCACAGAAACCAAACGTTTTGGCTCAGGCTTTGGAGAAGACTCCTCACCAGTTAGCAGAGTCTGTTGAGCTGCTTTCGAAAGCCTGAAATCAACCGGATGAACTGAGAGCACATGCAACCATAACTCATCAGGGTTCCCAAAATGGCTGCCACACGGAATACACTGCAGAAGCATGCACTGCTCAACAAACTGCACGTGGTGTCTCTCCTGCACGTGAGTTTCCAGGACTTTCTTATTGGTAAAAGAATCGAGACAGATAGCACAAGCATAACCTCGGAACAGCCATTGTGCTTCCTTTTTATGGTTCTCCATCCAGTGGTTGCCAAGTGCTTGGTCATCCAAAAACTCCTGTGAGCAAATTTTGCACTTAATGGCTTTGTCATCATCCTGTTCCTGGCTATCATCACCCACCCATGGCAATTGGGCTGGTTCTTCCACGACGGAGGAGGAAATCTGCATCGAAACCTGAGCATCTTCGTCGGTGCTAAAGCCCCAAATCCTTCTCAGTCTCTCCTTTTCATTGCAAACCAATTTCATGAAGAATTCCCCAACACCAAAATCTTTAGAAGCTTCAGATAGAGCCCATTGAAACTGAACTTCCTTCGGTACTGGGTTTCTCAGGGATAAAATACTTTTGAAAAGCCTGTAAAAAAGCTCGCATGCCTGATGTAATTGAACCTTTTGGTCCTGTGAATGGCAATCCCTCAAAAGGTCTACAAAAACTTCTTTTGATACTATCCTACTCTTACCATTCCTTGCACGTTTAAGCCAGCTTGGAAGGTGCTTTTCACAGTATAACGAGTGACGCTTTGGACTTTCCAGACAAGGGATAATGTTATCACGCAAGCAGGAACCTATACAATGCAAAGCCTCTGTGTTATTATATTCTATAGCAAGAAGCTCAGGCTTCTCACCCAAGTTGCTTCTTCCATGCAAGGCCTCACTGTCCATGACAGAGATGGGATCCACTTCGAGTGGACTCGCAACATCTCCTAACAACACTAGCTCTTTGCCGTGCATGCTTTCTAGATTATGATTGCTCTCTTCATACTTTCTCTTGAGTGGATTCTCTGAAAAATTTGAATTCTTCGTATCATTCTTCGGTCTGTGCTTCTTACAAAACGAGGACCCAGGTAAAGATCGATGCTTACATTTTGTACCAAGAACAGTTGTCCCTTCACACATTGGTGTATCATTGGAAACAGTCCCCTCTGATCTTGCAGAGTTTCCCGTGAAACGAGATGATAAATGGACACAACAGTAAACATCACCATCATTAGCCCACCTCACACACTGCCTTCCTTTAGATTCAATATAAGCAATGCATTGGCGATTCTTACTCCCATATTCTAAAGCTTTTGTAGAAGTCACTCGATCCACTGGTGTCATTTCAACATCCTTTGTTTGTCCGGCCGTTCCATTTTCTGCTTCAACTATGATTTTGCTCCATTTATCAGCCACATCACCAGGTGAGTCTGTTGGTACAGCAGCAACCTTTTTGAAATCTTCCTCACTACGAGACTCTGATGCTAATGTATTGACATTTACAGCGTCTCTACTGTTGAAGAATTCAGAGTCAATTTCAAGCGTTCCAGATTGATTAGAATCCCTACTATCTGCTCGGAAAGCATGTGGCTCGGCACGACGAACTTCAAGCTTGGGCCTTTTCCTGCTAACTTGCGGACTTGTGCTCAGGGGACCATCACTACTTTGTTGTTGTCGCTCTCCACCACCGTTTACCGGATGAGATGTTGAAAACCACTTCATGACTTCATGCTTCCAAGTTTTCCACTCGGAGCCCAACGTAGGTTGGACTGATGAATCCCTCAGAGAGTGGACTTCATTCCACAGAATAGAATCAAACAACTCCTGAACCAGAAACGGCAAAAAGAATCAACCAAAAGCTTGGGAAAAATATTGTATGTTAAGATTCTTCAGTCCATTCAATTAGTAGGAGTCGGAGAAAGTTTGTTACAACATCAATTCCATATATATGATAAAAATATACATACCTCCTTCAGTATTTCAATAGATTCTGCACTATATGCATTCTGACACCTCTGAACCCAAGAACTAAATGATATCCGTAGCCAGTCAGAATTCATGTAACGCTTCAATATCATCTGCATAGGAAGGGGGAAAAAATAGTTTCTTTAACCACTAAACAAAGAAAAAATAGCACAACATTTGACTTTTCAAGAACAGAACTCAGACACTTCACATTTTGACCTAATATGAAACCTAGTTCTAGAGCTATCACCAAGTCTGCGAGTTTACATTCTGAAGCTTCAGAAGCATCTTTCCAAGATCAGGATAACCGTTACACCGAGACACCTCCATGGCAAACTCCTTCCACACCACCACATCTCGGGCAGTCTCTATCAAGGCCTAAGCATGATCATGCATACAAAAATGTAACAATTAAAGCTTAAAAACACAACGAATGCAATCACTGAAAAGGAAGCTGAGAAAGAAGTGAGCATCAAATCACATACCTCAGTATGGAATTGGTCAACAACATTTAGCATACCAACAGCTAACTTTTGCATGATAAAACGCCGCGCAACTGTCAAGTCTTTAACCATTTTCAGTCCAATTTTGTGCGTCTTATAAGCAATAGGGTGAGGGTATTCATCGATGGAACGAACAAGAAGCATGTCTGCCCAGGAATAATTCTTGGTGTGCGGGAAAAATATAACAAAATACTTCTTCCTATCATGTGTAGGTTTTGCTCTCAAAGTTGATAATGGCCAGTCAGCCTTTGCACATCTGATTCCTGTTTGCCACTTTCCTCTCCACTATACTTGGCGGAACAGCAAAGTAAGAAAGTATTTAAAAAAAGAAAAAGAAAAGAAAGGAAAGCTTACTCTATCATTCTCCACCTTTGTTCTTTTTTCAACAGTGTTTAACTGATTACTTAAGAAATAAAAGTGGAGGCAGGTATCAAACTCTATCATCATAAGCCTCAACCAAAATGGAAAACAGAATAACAAACCAAAAAAATCAACAAGATTACAGAGAGAAAACAATGCAGAACCAGTATCTAGTACAGACTAAAGACTGGAAAAGGCAATCTCATTTTGCAAGCTGCTCTTAACATTTCATGAACTTTTGAAACTGATGGAAATTAACAGTACCTTGACCCACAATGCCACTGATTCATCCCCTTCTAGCCATGTCGGCTCTGCAAAAGATGACTCTCCTTCTCTAATGCTGTTCGGTATATCACCCTCGATAGTATCCACAACAATATGACAGTTATCAGAGGCTAGCTCATTAGCATCATCATCGTCGTCATTGTCATCATCATCATAATTCTCATCGCAAGCTCCATTGCAGCGTTTTTCCGAAATACGCAATTCATTAACTGTCCCTTCAACTCCATCCCGTCTTTCCATTTGGGGCCTATCCGCACTTTGCAAAATGCCATCCACTCTAACTTCTGTCAATTGTGCCTGTTGCCCATGTCCATCAACTTTAGGTTTTTTACCATAAGTAAGATCAATACCCGAACTCTGTTGAGAGCAATCAGATTCTCCACCATACTGGACTCCAGAACAAGGAAGCACTTCCATGATTTTTTATATCGAAATTTGCAGTCCCATATGAAGTTTTTGTTATCACTGACTACTCCTCCCCACCACCTTACTGTTCAAATCTAAAATATATATATATATATATATATATATTGCAATCAGATTGTCTCTTCCAAATTGAAAAATCCTTTACTAGCAACAGCAACAATAAAAAGAACTAAAAGGCAAGAGTGCACACATGAGATTTATAGCGGTTCACCCTCAATACAAGAGCTACATCCACTTTTGGCCACTGCAGAATTTCACCACTACGATGAAGAAAGAGCATATTTAAATAGATCACCTTTCACAGAATAAGCATCAAACACAGATGTCCAATTAAGTGTTTACAATATTTAAACCAAAGTCAAAAGAATCATCATATCAACCTAATTATTAACAACAAAAGAGAAACTTATTAGAACCTAAAATCACTGCAACAAAAAAAAACTTGCATTCATTGAGCAATTCAACCATGGAAAGCCTGGTCGTAATTATATTTAACTGAGGAATAGGGTGCATTAAATTGGTGAATCAGATATGATATTACTTAATTTACCACACAACTAAGTTAATTTGCCTAAGATTACTTTGAACTTGAATCAAATTTGTAAGTCAACAATTTATAAAACAAGGTCTAGACAGAGATTTGCTTGAAGGTTAAAATTATATTTTCATTGCCACAGAAAGTTAAAAAAAATAATAATCATAATAAAAATAAAAAAGGGAGATCATAAGAAATGAAAGTCTTAGCATACTTGAACAATTTGCCACACAGAAGTGACACATTAGACTTTAACGCAGTACTCTATTTATTAATTTATATCATCTTTTCTGTAATTTTTTTTACTGTGTTAATTGATTGGCTGAAATAACAATTGTCTTTACTTTCAACAAAACTAATATAAGTCAATATATCCAGATAAATTGGAAAACATTTTAAAAAGCATCTATGTAATAATTTCTATCAAGTTAATACTGAATCTAATATAAGATACTACATGTATCTAAGGGCATAAGAGAATTGAATCCTCCCTCTTATCAACAATATTTCAACAAAAACAATATTTCAAAAAATAAAATAAAATAATTAATTAATTAAACCTTAATAAAAACGTGTACAATAATTTCAATAACAAAATCAGATTTTTTTCCCCCTTCTCTCTCCCATTGGGATTTTTTTCTTTTTTTTTTTTTGTTAACTTGAGAGTGAGGACTCAAACTTTACACCCCGTGATGGAGTCAAATATGGAATTACTATTAGGCTATTCTTGTGACCACGGATAATTTTTTTTATGGTAAAGATTAATTTGAAAAACAAAAAACGTTTTTAAATACGAAAAGTTCTTAATTTGAAAGCCCGAGTAATAATTTCAATTGAAAGACCGGACAAGGAAGAAATACAAATAGGAAAGCATTTGCATCACAACTTATGTGGCATAAAAATTAGCAGCCAATGATCTTTTTTTTTTTTTTTGGTCCAGTACACCTTATTTCCTACGTCCTAACATGGGTATTCAAAATTTCATTTAAAAAAAAAAAAAAAAAAAAAAAAACTAGCTAGTCCTTCATGCTGGGTCACCGTTCACAGTTCGCACCAGAACCAATAAAACAACTAAAGCTCAGAAACTAGAACTAATAAGAAAGAATAGAATCCAAATCCCAGGAACAAAACCCTAAATTTTCTAAAACCCCATTAAAGAAAAATCAATCAAGGCCCTTAATTACCAACATTAATTGCCAGTACAACCAAGAAAAACCCTAGCCCCCCCAAAAAAAAAATCTGCAGTTCAGTACAGATCGTGACCATTTTTATGTTTCTTAGTTTAATCCACAAATAATAAAAACTACCAACCAATTAAAAACGTAAAATGCCCATATGATTAAAAAAAATAAAAAAAGGAGCCCTGATAAAGTTGGGGCAATTAGAAGTTGGAATCAAAGAGGGTTTACAGCTCTGATTTCTCAGTAAATAAAAAGTAATTTGTTTATTCTTTTGCCCCTTGGGGGCGTTAATAATGTAAGAGACAGTGAGCTAGGTCAGCAAAATGAAAGGAAAAAAAAAATAAAAACAAAATATTTATATATAAAAAGAAAAAAAAATGTGACATACATAGGAGTGTCTCGGCCAGGTTACAGAGATAGATACATAGATAGATACATACACAAATTTATAAGGTAAAGAGGAAGAAGTGGTGGTGGTGGTGGTAATGTAAAATGTACCTTTAGAGGAGAGAAGTGGAAGTTATGCACCGGGAGAGTTTTTTTTTTTTTTTTTTTGTGGGGGTGAAATTGGGTTTGGTAGATATGGGTTTGTTTTCTAAAGGGTACCTTTTTTTTTCTTTTTCTCTCTCTAATGTCTCTCTCTCAAATCTTCCCTAGTAACAACAGATGTGTGTGTGATATATATATATATATATACACACACATACATATATAAAAGGGATGGGTGCGTTTTCTATGACCAGGGGCAGGTCCTCGGTCCAAAATGGAAAAACAAAAGGAGACCGATATTTTAGATGAAATGAAATGGAACAAACAAAGACCTTGTGGTCTGGGGTACGAAAAAAAAAAAACCGAAAGAAATGGTCTGGTTTTTGGGTCTATATGGTTTATGTTTGGGGGGTTTTTGAGTTTTGACCTAATATAATTTTATAAAAATAAATAAATAAATAAAAGAGGGTCAGAGAGGGACTGGGTTGGGGAAGATTTTGGTGGGTTACTATGGCTTTATGGCTTTTCCGGGTGATCTCTAATTCTCTATCTTCTCGATTCTCTATCTATATTTATGTATAAATATGAAATATATATTTGAGAGAAGTGCGATTCTATAGGTTTGTTTGTTTGTTCGCGTAACGTGGCTGTATTTGGATTAACCAAATATTATTACCCAAGAAAATTTATTTTTTCGTGTGTATATATATATGTATATTTTTTACCCTCTGTTTTTGGGGTCTCTCTCTAGTCTTCTGCTAAAACATAACTTATCTAACCCAGAAGAAAGGTTTTTAAATTTTTTTTTTAATTTTAATTTTTTTCTGTGTTAGATTTTTATATATATATATAGAGAGAGAGAGAGAGTATATATATTTTGGGTGATCGAATTAGAAGATGAATTTTGGTTTGTTCCCGAGATTTTTCACATCGAGATGCGAATTGGGTACGGCCACAACGACATTTCTTTCAAGGCTTTTAATTTAAGGTAGCAGCCCACCGAAAGTGCATTTTGTGTTTGGGGGGGCTTTTTCGTCATTTTGCTCAACCTGAAGCTCTGCGGCTGTTTGGTCACGGCAAATTGGTCCTCTCTCTCGCTAGGTTTATTGATGTTATCCACTTGTGGGCAATTCAGACTTTTTCTATCTATACATATAAAAAAAAAAAAAAAAGTTTCTAACTTTATTAATAAGCAATTTTGATTTAATACTAGACGAGGAATAAGTTAAATGAATTATAAGGGACAGAAAATAGCAAAGAAAATGAAAGTCGATCTTCCTAAAAAGTGCAAATAAACATAATTTCATAAATAATTTTAGTATCATTCTTTAAAAATTTCTTATTTTTTATTTTTATACAAAATAAAATTATTTTTAGAACGCTGCCAGATACAACACTGCTCTCGTTTCCATTATTTTCTTTGTTTTGGGTTTTTGAAGATCCATTTGCTCACGAAAGAGATGGGGAAAAAAAAAAAGTAAATTGTCTCTTTCTTTTGTTGTTTGGTCGATTGTCAAGTAAAGGAAAGGTAATATACTTGTCCAGTTGTCATTTTCTTCCTTGTGTATACTTTTATTTTTCCTTTTGTTTTATTTGCTTATTAGTTCTTGCATAGTCATGCTTGCTAAATTACAAGTTTATCTTTGATGACTTCTGTTATTTTCAAAAAATATAAATAAATAAAGTTGGCTTTCAACGCACAGAAACGACATGTCATTCATTGTTTTTACCCACATAAGCACAAGCGACATGTAGTTTATATGCTTGAATTGAACTTTCGCCGCCCCCAACAATGTCCTCGGGTTGCGTTAAAGCCTAACTCGGTCGCGCTTGGGTCCCATCTGGCACAAACAACATGACGTGTCACATCAACTTCCATTTCGATTCCCCTAATTAAAACGACACGTCGTTTTTAAGGAAGGGAAATGCCATTTTTAAATGTTCCTTCCCCCCCCCCCCAGCTCCCCTAAACTCATCATTTTTGTTAACAAGCCCTTAAACTCATGATTGATTAACGAGTTGCATTACTAAAATTAATTAATTAATTAAATTCCGTAATCAAACTGCTTGATGCAGTGCAACAAGATCTCTTTATGGTATGTTGGGATCATCGCAAAGTCAAATAAGACGATTTTCTAATTTTCATATCGTTAAGTGATGTTGTCAGATTTAGGCGAAAAAATTGTTTTTGACTTCAATTTTCATTTCGTTTTCAAAAATTTTTCCTTTTTTTAATTGGAAAATTCACCTTTTTATTAATATTTTTTAGTCATGTGAAGTTTGTTTTGATTAGTCTCCCATTTTGTTTTATCTTGTAAGTAACGACATCATCTTGTAATAAGAACAAGTTGAATGGAAATCGAGTGATTACTTATTTCCTTTTCAACATTTAGTATTCTTTGTGAACCAATAAACTTGGTTGTCAAATGGATTATAAAGCTATAAGTTAATGGAATCATTTTATTTATTGTCTTTACTTGTCTTAACGTACGCTTCCACTGAAGCACTCCTGCATTTTTATTTCTTAGCACATTTGTTCCGAATTGATCACGTCGGTTGTTTCGAGATGAAAATCAACGTGTCACGTGATGTATGTTGGGCATGGATTGATTTTGAAAGGTAAAAGTGGGATAACAAATTTTAAAGAGAAAAAAAAAATTTCATTTTAGTCAAATTCACTTTCTATACTCAAAATTAATGATCATAACCATAATTCTCCCTTTTCTAATTCAGTCCCCCACGCCCCTCTCCTTATCGCGTAATTTAATGCGGATTGATGACAAAAAATCCCCACTAGAAGAACTCTCCCTATATCGTATTCATTTTTCCCATTGTAAAGAAATAAATCTCACGATTTTATTTATAAAAAAAACTCAAACTAAATTTTATTAAATTAAATATAAAAAGTCAATAATGTAGTCAATAATATCTTATAAAAACAAATCAAAAGCTTAAAAGTAAATCCGAATTCCTACAGTGAACCTAAATACAAACTCCAACAATATGAAATTAGTTTCTTAAAATTCAATTTAAAAACTAAAAACCAAACTTATATTACAAACCAAAGCATTACATATTATTCTATTATAAATTTATTAAACTAAGAGTACATAAAATCTTGTCGAGATGGGTGTGGGAGAGCTTTTCCACCCAGTCCAGCCGGATTCCGGGGTAATTTTAGCCCCAAAATTCTATCCTCCATCCCATTATAGCATGTTTATTTACGTGTAGTCGGAATGAGTATGAATTGGAGTAGACTTGATTCAGATTCAGGATTCAAAGTCAAAATATGTTATTTACTTGGGTTTCAGAAATCAGAGTCGAAATTACTATTAATCCCATTCATACGTTTAATTAAAACAGAAATCGGAGTTAGTTGTAATAAATTTACTTATATACTCCTTTATTTTTTGTGTTTTCAAAAGTTAAAAAAATGATTAATTTTTATTTATTTATTATCATACTATTAATCAAAAGTAAAATAATCATTATAATTTAAGGCAATAAAATTAAATTGTGCAAATTTTTGTTTAAAAAAAATTAAAAAGAGTAAAAAAATAAAGTAAAATAAGAAACATAATAATATATTATGATAAAAAAAAGGTTCTTTATTTACTCTAATAACATTAGCAGTAATTAGGATTATTATATAATATTGAGTTAATAAAAATATATTATATTTAGTTAATAAAAATAATTAATATATGTTGTTATTATATTGATACAATTTTTTGCAAATAAACTAAGGATAAAATAATAATTTAATATTAATAGTAAGAATGAGAGTTACAATCCGAATGGTGGAATGGGATTATCAATCCATTCCTCAATCTCAAATTGGTATGAGATCCACCATTCTCATTCTCATTTTAGGGGAAAAAAAAAGAGCAAGTAAACAAGAGATTAACTCTTATTCCCTACTCCTAATAAGTAAACATATTAATGTTTTCAATACCTAACCTAATCTGTATATACTCAAAATCAAAAGTAAAGGTATAGTAACGTTGGTGATTGCAAACATTTTATATCGTAAACAAAATATAACAGTAATTTTATGTATGATTTTATTACAAGGTATAGAGTGTGAATTTTTTAGAGAAAAGAAGTATGGTAACATCGGTTTTCATTCACACTAAATTCATCTAGTTTCATTTTTGTTCTTGAAAATGGCATGTAGTTTATGCTGATAGAAAGCCGTATGTTATGTAAGCTATTTCGCAACGACACACACGCCATTACATGTATATATGTCTTATGTCTAGAAAATGAAGCTTTAACACATCCAAACTAATCAGTGCCAAATTTTGATACTTTAAAACGACATGCATTTTCATGTCGTTCCTCAAGTGCCGTTTTTTCTTTCCAACACCCACTAGTAAAATGTAATTTGAAAACGGAACTCGTTTTTGAAATATTTCAAACGACATGTCGTTCACTAGTATGAATCTCCCAAATTAGCTAATTTTCGCTTGGTTAGTCGATTAGAGATAAAATTTTTAAATTAGAATAAGTTAACTTTTTAAAAACTAATTATAAATTTTATTGACTTTTCAGAAAAATATAAAAATTGAGATAAAAAAGTACAATTTAATTAGAGTTAAACTTGAATACCAAACAAAGCTTAGAGTTCGTTTTTAAACTAACATTATAAATTGAAAATTAAGTTTTCATAGAAAAATAGTGAATTTAAAATGGAGATATAAAAAATATCATATCTGACTTCGCTTAAAGATACAAAATTTGAATACCTCAATCCTCATGTTAAAAAAAAAAAAGAAAGGAGATATGTAAAGGGAAAATTACCTAAATGACACAAATTTAAAGACCATTATACTAATATGACATGAAAAAGTAATATTAGACTTATATGACATAAAATTAAATTAAAACTTGTATTATATTAATCAAGATAAGGGAGTTTGTGTTTTGTTGATTAATATATTTAAAAAAAAAAAAAAGTGGCTGATTGGGTAATTTCTCATATAATAAATGGTTAAATTATGGCTTCATAACGGAGACAAAGGGAAAAGGGCCCCCATTATTTGTCCTTGGTTAGAATTTGAGGCCTACCTTCTAGTTGGGTCCACTGTCTGGCCCAATCTTCTCGACACAATTGCTCTTAAACAAACATAAACACAAGGTGAAAGAAAAAAGAAAAAAAAAAAAAAAAACACAGACATAAACATACACACACATATATATGTATATATATTTCCAAACATAAAATACAAGTATTGTCACGTTTTTGTTTTTCTGCTTTCCTTTTTTGCTGGCATTGTTGGATTAATATTATTATTATGTTTTAGTCCCTCCCATCTTTTCCTTGATTCTCTCTGATGTAAATTTCATGGCTAGCTACGATCTTAACCAAAGCTTAATATATTCTAATCTGGTCCAGGATGAACATTCTCTAGACAGCGGTGCAAGCTTCAATAATCTTGACCAAAATTTTAATATTACGGGTTCAGTTTAGTTAAGTATTGTTCAGCTTAGTTAAGTTAGGTATGTTGTATTACTACTAGAATTAATTGCTAGCTCAACTTCCCATGTGATCTCTAACTGCTCTAACACATCCCATTCTGATTATATGATATATGTGTGTGTGTGTGTATTTTTTGTGAGCTGGAAACTTCTCTGTTTTGTCCTTTAACTAACCCCACAAGTGATTACATTAATCCTCAGTTGTTAATAACTTAATCAACTTCTCTAATCTCAGTTGTTTGGAGGGGTTCCTAGTCAGTTATATCCTTGTTATTTAGCTGTCTCATACTATTTTTATTGGTATAACAACTATTTCTAAACATGGGTCGTTATTCAAAATGTCAAAATATCAGTATTTTTAGCTCCTTTTCAAGAGTATAATGAGTCAATTTGTAATCTGTTAACACCAGTGTTGAATACAACACTCAAAGTTTGGTTCTGTTGACAAAATTTTCTAAAATTAACTGCTTTTAGCTTCATGAGTCCAAAAATGAAAGTATTTGGATGTGCTGTCATAAGAACTTCTAACCTCAAAAAGAGTTTTTTATCAATACTCTTTTGAGTAGACTTTTAAACCTTGCCTTGGAGTTTAAATTAGACAATTATAAACTTCATTTTAACATTTTTATTATTAATTAGAAAATTTTAAAATCATTTTGACTTCAAAAACTCTTCTAAAATATGAATCCCAAATGCTTAATGAAAAATCACAATATTTTCTTATATACTAAGTAAAAACAAAAGCAAAAACTTTGCTAAACAAGCCATTTGTAATTTTGTATATGCTTAAATTTCGAGTACAAATAAAATTCTAAATAAGGATAAGTTTTGCAAACTCTTGTTAACTTTTACATTAGCAGTCTCCTGCACTTTTCTTGGAGCCCTTTTATTTTACTTTGCTTCCTTTTGAAAAAGTAATTAAGTAGAAAGGAAAAGTGATGAAATCTACTTAAAAAGAGTTGAAAGGTACAAGATCTTATTCTTCATGTGCTTTAAGGCCGTGTGGGCTTTTATTTTTTGTCAACTTCATTATTGCTTTCTCTACCATATAGAGTATATACTTGTATACAAACCAATATCAATTCTGCTGATTGTTCCAAATGCAATAATTCTATTAATAGACCAAATTTCTTGGATGGTTTAAACATACGTCATAACATAAACCTTTTCTTGTGGCACTAGTACACTGGATAAGCTTCACTTGGCTCAAATTGACTTTGCAAGAATTTTATGGTATCATGTGTTTCCAACTTGTTGGTGTCGATTTTCAAATTTTCCATGAGTGATCTGTCAGGCTATGCTTAAAATCGAAACCGTACAAAAAGAACCAAAAAAAAAAGAGAGAGAGACCATGTCGGTACGATTACATTTCAAATTACGTCAATTTTGAATATTTTTTTTGTTTGTTTACGTTTTGATAAGATCTAATGTTTAGAAACATACATTATTGATGGGATATCAAATCATGAAAAGCTCAAAAAGAAGTTAAAAAGACAAAAAGGAATCTTGGTAAACTTTCTAGAGAAAGAAAAGTGCAAGTGCATCTCAAGTTTTGAAAGTGGAATTTTTTGGGGTGCAAATGTAAAGAAGAGAGAAAGTGACGGTGGTTTGCGTGCATTTTTCTTGGATTGTATCGTTTGGTAAGGTTCGGTTGATTGCAACTAAAGCTGAAACTTGGGTTACCACTAAACCAGGTTGTCAGCTTCAGTCTCACCAGCACTTTCAATGAATCAATGGCAAAAAACCTTACACAGCTTTTCCTTTTTTCTCTCTCACAAATTTCAAAATTTTCAAATGCGATAAAAAAGATACTTCTTTTGTGTCACGCAAGGTTATTATCCAAAACTCAACAGTTTTATAACATTATCTGTACTTTGGTTTTGGTGATATACGTGTGTGTGTGTATGTTAAGTGCAACCCAAGGACCCATAGATCAGTATGAAACATGTGTTGTGTAATTGTTAGTAGTGGACTTGTCACTACACTTCGTTACTTTGTTTATGATGCTGGTGTTAAATATTATGCGGATTGTAATATCAATGTTATTAGCCTCTTATTTTTATCAGATTCCCATTAAATTATCGTATTTTTTCTAATCTGAAATGTTGAAACTTCCTCTCGTATTCGTCTGCAAGATCACGAACCCTCTGTTTTGAATACAAACCGAAAAATACAAAAAGAACAAAAACCCAGATTTGAAGAGAATCCAGAAAGAACTTTTATTCATCAATCTAGTTTTACAATCAATGAATCTCCTATCTTTCTCACTTTCTCTCCCTCCTAGAACCTCCCTTCTCTCCTCCGAAGTGTTCTAGCCTCTCGGTCTTGGGATACCCTGTTTTTCCTCAGCTTATCCTACCTATTCTTTCTCTACAAAACTAACTCCTTAACCCTTTAATACACGGGTCAAAGAACCGGGTTAAAAGAACCCAAATTACAAGCAAGTAATTCTATCCTAAAAGCTAGATTGTAACCCATTGACCAAAACAAGTTGACTGGCCTGCTGACTGGACTTCCACGTCAGACCCGAGTTGTTGACTCAGCTCCCAACAATCTCCACCTTGAGTCAATACTCCTGACTCTCCTGTCAACTTCGCTGCTTTAACGTGCTGCTTTCAACATTCAGTAGTTCCAGACAGTGGTTGAACTTTGAGGAAGGTAAAGCTTTAGTAAGCATATCTGCAGGATTATCTTCTGTGCTCACCTTTTCCACTTTGACCTCTCCCTTGGCAATGACTTCTCTGACATAATGGACCCGGATATCTATGTGTTTTGTTCTCTCATGGAACATCTGGTTTTTAGTGAGATGTATAGCACTTTGGCTATCACAGAACACAGTAACAGTTGTCTGCTGAACTCCAAGCTCCCTGATCAATCCCATCAGCCATATAGCTTCCTTGACAGCCTCAGTGATAGCTATATATTCGGCTTCAGTAGTTGACAAAGCCACTACGTGTTGTAGTGATGCTTTCCAGCTAACTGTACAACCAAAAACTTGAAACACATATCCAGTAAGAGATCTTCTATTGTCTAAATCCCCAGCATAGTCAGAGTCTACAAAACCCAATACTCCTGTCTGTTTTTCCTGACTTTTCTTGTAAAGCAACCCTTCATTAGTTGTCCCTCTGAGATACCTTAGTATCCACTTGGCAGCTTCCCAATGATTCTTCCCTGCATTGGATAGATACCTACTGACCAAACTCACTGCATGAGCCAAATCAGGCCTGGTACACACCATCAAATACATCAAGCTACCCACCACACTGGAGTAGGGAACACTCTCCATGTAGTTCGCTTCTTCTTCTGTACACGGAGCATCCTTCACAGACAGTTTGAAATGTTGAGCCATAGGAGTGACTACTGGCTTTGAATCCTGCATTCTGAATCTTTCCAGCACCTTCTCCAAGTAACCCGTTTGTGACAGAAACAAGTTTCCTTTTGTTCTATCCCTGCAAATCTCAATTCCCAAGATTTTCCTTGCGGGGCCCAAGTCCTTCATTTCAAACTCAGACTGCAGCATCTTCTTTACCCTGTTGATTTCCTCCTTGTCTTGGCTAGCCAGCAACATGTCGTCCACATACAGAAGAAGATACAGGTATTTCTGCTCCTTAACCTGTCTAAAATACACACAACCATCGTAGCTGCTCCTGTTAAATCCATTTTTCAGCATAAAGAGATCAAACCTCTTATACCACTGCCTTGGTGATTGCTTAAGCCCATATAAGGACTTCTTAAGCAAACATACATGATTTTCCATTCCAGCCTTCTTGAATCCCTCTGGTTGTGACATGTAAATGGTCTCCTCCAACTCACCATGAAGGAAAGCAGTTTTAACATCCATTTGCTCTAACTCCATGTTAAAAACTACTGTTAATGCCAAAAGTACTCGAATTGAGGTGTGCTTTACTACAGGTGAAAAAACCTCATGGTAGTCCACACCCTCCCTTTGTGTGAAGCCCTTTGCTACTAATCGAGCTTTATACCGAGCCACCTCCACCCCAGGAATGCCTTCTTTCCTCTTATAAATCCATTTACAAGCTACCACCTTTTGATTCTTCGGCCTTGAAACCAACTCCCAAGTCTGGTTCTGTTGTAAGGATCTCATCTCTTCTGCCATTGCAAATCTCCACTTCTCAGCTTCTTTCGAGTTAACAGCTGCTTTAAAACTTTGTGGCTCCTCCTCACCATAGCTCTCTGCAATTAACAGAGCATATGATATCAGGTCTGCCTGTCCATATCTGGCTGGAGGTTTTATCTCTCTTCTCGGCCTGTCTCTCGCCAATCTGTAGTTATCTGCTGCAGCTGGTTCTGGCTCAAGATCTTCATCAGTGGCTCCTTCCTGCAGATCAATGTTCTCTCCCAGAACTTCACTATTCTCCACCTCCACTTCAACGCTTTCCTGTTTCTTGGAGTCTTGCGTCTTTAGTTGGTTTTTCAAGTGAGAATACATCTGAGTCTCATTGAATCTAACATCCCTGCTGATTATTATCTTAGGCTTCCCAGATTCTAACCGCCACAGCTTATAACCTTTAACTCCTTCTGGATAACCAATAAAGATACACTTTATGGCTCTAGGCTCCAATTTGTCCTGCTTGACGTGGGCATAAGCAACACAGCCGAACACTTTTAACTCCTCATAGCTGCCAGGATTTCCACTCCATGCTTCCATTGGTGTCTTCATGTCGTTTGCAGAGGAAGGACTTCGGTTTATCAAATAACAAGCTGTAGTCACAGCTTCTGCCCAGAACTGTTTTGATATCCCTGAACTGGCCAACATGCACCGAACCTTCTCCATGATTGTCCTGTTCATCCTCTCGGCAATCCCATTTTGCTGAGGAGTATCTCTGACTGTATGGTGTCTCCCTATTCCATGCCTCGAGCAATACTTATTAAAAACTCCAGCACAGAACTCCAACCCATTATCTGTCCTTAACTTCTTTATCTTGCGTTCAGATTGAGTCTCAACCAGTGACTTCCATTTTACAAAGGCCTCGAAAGCATCATTCTTGTTCTTCAGAATATATATCCAAACCCTTCTAGAGTAATCATCAATCAAAGATAAGAAGTACCTGGCCCCTCCAAGCGATAGCACTCTCGAAGGTCCCCATAGGTCAGAATGAACGTAGTCCAGGATTTCCTTGGTCGTGTGCACACCTGTGTTAAACTTTACTCTGTGCGATTTTCCCAGTACACAAATCTCACAAAAGTCTAGCTTACTCAACTTCTCCTTTCCGAGTACGCCTTGTCTGCCCAATTCTTGAAGCCCTTTATCTCCAATGTGTCCCAAGCGTCTGTGCCAGAGCCAAGCCCTCTCCAAATCTTTGTCTTGTGTTGTGGAGGCCTCTCCTGTTACTGTCTTGCCTTCCAGAGTGTAGAGTCCATTCTTTCTGATACCTTTCATGACTATCAAAGACCCATTTACCACTTTCATAGTCCCATGCTCCACCTTAATCTTTAGGCCAATAGCATCAAGCATCCCAACTGAAATCAGATTCCTCTTCAACTCAGGAACTAATCTCACTTTGGACAGGGTTATAATTGACCCATCTTCTAGCTTCAGCTTGATATCCCCTATGCCATTAACACTGCACTCCATATTATTTCCAAGCAGAACCTTCCCTCCATCTATCTTCTTGAAGGTAGAAAACCAGGAACGATTGGGTGTCATATGGAAAGAACAACCCGAATCCAAAATCCATTCATCTTCAGACTTAAAATCAGAGACATGAAGAACTTCATAATTTTCGTAGCCATCAGAGGCAACATCTACTTCACCAGACTCCTTCTGTTTGTTCGATGTCTTGTTCTTCCTCTCCGGGCAGTCCCTCTTGAAATGACCAACCTTGTGGCACTTAAAACATTTCTTCTTGGTATTCTTGGACTTGGATCTTGATTTCTCCTTTTCCCTGTGGTTGAAATCCCTCTTCTCTGGTCTTCCTCGAACCATTAATCCTTCTGCCGCCTCCTCCTTCACCTCGGACTTCTTCTTTAATTCTTTGGACATTAAAGCAGATTGTACTTCCTCCAAGGTGAGACTCTCCCTGCCATACAACATAGTGTCGACGAAATTCTCGTACTGCTCTGTCAAAGAACTCAGCAAGATCACGGCTTGATCTTCGTCATCCACCTTGACTTCAATGTTCTCCAGATCTAGAATGATCTTATTGAAATCATCTAGATGGTCCGAGATTGTCTTCCCAGGTGCCATTTGAAAAGTGTGAAGACCCCTCTTCAAATACAACCTATTTGCCAACGATCTCGTCATATAGAGATTTTCCAATTTCTGCCATACTGCCGCTGCAGATTTTTCCTTGGAAACCTCCCTCAAGACTCGATCTCCCAGGCTCAAGATTATCGCACTGTGTGCCTTCTCCAGCAAGTCCTTCTTCTCCGAGTCCGACAAGGTAGATGGCAGATTCTTCTCTCCACCAAGAGCTTCTTGAAGCCCCTGTTGAACCAAGAGGGCTCTCATCTTCAACCTCCATATCCCAAAATCGTTTTTCCCCGAAAATTTTTCGATGTCGAATCTTGCAGATCCCATGGCTAATCACGAACGAGGCTCTGATACCACTTGTTGAAACTTCCTCTCGTATTCGTCTGCAAGATCACGAACCCTCTGTTTTGAATACAAACCGAAAAATACAAAAAGAACAAAAACCCAGATTTGAAGAGAATCCAGAAAGAACTTTTATTCATCAATCTAGTTTTACAATCAATGAATCTCCTATCTTTCTCACTTTCTCTCCCTCCTAGAACCTCCCTTCTCTCCTCCGAAGTGTTCTAGCCTCTCGGTCTTGGGATACCCTGTTTTTCCTCAGCTTATCCTACCTATTCTTTCTCTACAAAACTAACTCCTTAACCCTTTAATACACGGGTCAAAGAACCGGGTTAAAAGAACCCAAATTACAAGCAAGTAATTCTATCCTAAAAGCTAGATTGTAACCCATTGACCAAAACAAGTTGACTGGCCTGCTGACTGGACTTCCACGTCAGACCCGAGTTGTTGACTCAGCTCCCAACATGAAATGTACTTTTTATGTTTCGATTATTGTATCGTATTTAAATGGTTTTGTTACACTTGGATTGATTAGGGCTTGAAAAAGGAGAGTGATATGTGGCCACCGATTTCACACGGACGTTAGAGTAGCACTAATATTCTATAAAACGTGAACGAGGGTTGAAAGTGGGGACAAAAAACTTGGAAGGGGAGAGAGAGAGAGAGAGATGCCTTTTGCTGGTTATGATTGGCATTGACTTGCTTGTCCAAATGTTTTTGGAAAGTTTCACTTTTTATGTACAAATTGTGGGATTCTTCGCCTCCTCTAATCCCCCACTATACCAGTATGCCCTTATAGATCCCACAACCCAAGTTTTACCACCACCAAAAACCGCTTAACTCTCTCTCTCTCTCTCTCTCTCTCTCTCTCATATATATATATATATATATAGATATACAAAAATGTATAAATACAAATATATTGGTCGAGGACACTTTTTGTAGATTTAGTTTAACAACTCGAGGCACAAACATAACAAATACACTTACAGTCCCCACCCGTGAGAGATGATCCATTAATTAGGCAGAGTCCAGAGAGGCATCAATATTCAGATCAACAAGCTCTCATCTCATCACAGAATCTGCCTCTCGTTTTCTAAAAACAACCTATGTCTGCTTTCATCTTCCCAATAATACTAGGCTCTTGAAAAGTCCTTTTCCTTTTTTGCATTACCACTATACCACTCATTATCTCTTGTTTTCTTTTATATACATATATATATATATATATCTGCAAATATATAGATCAATATGAATGCTTATAATTAACCCTCGTTTAAATGCGCATAAAATAACCCTTCTCTTCTTTTTTTACTCTATAGGATTGGTTATGTGTGGCTTTTTAAAGTAGTAAGAGCAACTATAAACCTACCACGACCACATTGAAAGTCTAATAAGTTAACATTAACTCAATCTGTTAGGTTTGTACTATAATATCTGATGATGATTTTTTTTCTTATTTTTTATTTTTTACTGGTTTGAAACAACATTGAAACCTGGTATAGTTCCGTATAAAACAAAAATCACAATAATACAAGTTAGAAGTACCTGTTTTCTTTGGAAGTGTTACAAGAAGAACAACTACAGATACTAATTAGAGCCTCTGATTTTAAGTTAAAAATTTGTTTGGTATCCAATACAATTTTTTTGTCTTCTTTCAGCATTTCAGCTAGAAAAACGTGCTTGTCCATATTGAAATCATGTGTTGCAGCTACTGTTTTGGAGTTATGGAAACCATCGTAATATTCCAATCTTGATTCAAATCAACCAAAGTTAAAATTTCAGACTTTGTAATAGTAAAAAACATGTCAGCATTTTCATATCTACCACAAAAATTTTTTTTTTTTCACATGAAAAAAAAAATGAAATTTTTATATAACCAGAACTGCATGGAACTCTGTGAGTGTTGTGTTTTGATCCTTGAAATAGGGACGTCTTTTTTTGCATTCCTCAAAATAAAATTAATGTTGCAACTCTCAAAAATAACATTGTTCTATGAAGCATGTCTGTCATTTTGATTCGAAAATTGAAGATTACTCTTGAATTGAAAAAGGACCCCAAAAAAAAAAAAAAAAACTGGAGATTTTTTTCTCGGTATTCTGATAATTTTGGCATTGAGAACCTGAACATCTGACTTGTACAAAAACTTGGATAATAAGATAAAAGAGAAGATTCATTTGTTTATATATATATATATATATATACAGGGACTTACAAAAATTTTCGACGTACCCCTTAAATCTTAAACTATATATCAGATCA
Organism: Ficus microcarpa; assembly: GCA_025413485.1. Classification (NCBI taxonomy): domain Eukaryota; kingdom Viridiplantae; phylum Streptophyta; class Magnoliopsida; order Rosales; family Moraceae; genus Ficus; species Ficus microcarpa. The sequence goes on along the minus strand of CM046379.1, from coordinate 12,233,507 downwards.
GATCAGATAGATCCAAAAAGAGCATTCAGCTTGTCTTTCCTAGAAACCAAATGAAGCATCCACTATGGAAGATAAGATTTAAAAATGGTTCATATGCAAAACACAATTTATATGAAAAATTTTGTCCATGATCTCTTCATTTCGGTCATTATCATATTAGGTGTGGCCATTACTTTTTGTCATGAATTGCCAATTATATATGGGTTCAGTCCAAGATGGTGTGGAAAAAAAAAAAAAAGATTCTGAAAATCATTTCTCAATTGGTGCACACAATATTGCTGACAAGTTTTGATATATATATATATATATATTTCTTTATATTGTTTCACATTCTATATCTATATATATATAGATAAAAAAGTTACTCCTAATGCTATAAACCTATAACACTCTCTAACACTCATGTGGTCACAATGAAAATTTTAGACTTTACTCTGCAATCTCAAGATAAAAAAGGCAACACAAATAAACAAACTACTCAATGAAAAGTTTGTTAAAAAAAAAAACAATACTTTTCCTCTCTCTCTCTCTCTCTCTCTCCCTCTCTCTCTCTGCATTGGAAAAAAGAAGCATTTTTTTTTTCCTCTTTTCCTTAGTAGGTGAATATCACGACAAAAAGAGAGACCAGGCCACCTTACCTTACCCTTCTGCCATCTTTTTTCTTTTGTATTGGTGTTAGAAATGGTCAAGCAAATTAATCAATTTTTAATTGTGAGGATTCTTTGACAAACAATAGTCTCTTGGACACTCAAGGACAATTTGGGCATCTTCTAATTTCTCCCCCAAAAAAGGAAAAAAAGAAAAAGAAAAGTGATTTAGACAAAGAGAAAGCTCACAAACCCTCATTTCCTTTCAAGCATCCAATGTCTCCTTTTTTCTTTACCTTTCATCCCTTTTGAGGTTTTCTTACTTTTCTTCTTTTAACAAAGCCATGATTAGGCCAAACCCCATTTTCGATTTTTGCTCAAAGTGAGTTTAATCTCTGTGGACTTATTTTATAACCAAAAAAAAAAAAAAACTTTCATTTTGTCCCCAATAAAATTCTATCTCAATAAAAAACGGTAACACATTATATGTATGAAAAGAAACATTCATCGTCGTCATATATGATAAAAAGAAAGTGACTAGAGAATCACGCCCGTTACAAAACGGTGCTTATTGTCAAGGAATATGATCTGGAAAATCATTCCGAAGGCCAGTATTTATTTTGTAAAAGAAATCAAAATGCTTTTAAGAGGATCATTTTGTTAATTGCTGAAGATTAAACGGCATACACGTTAGGTGCATCAAATCAAATATTTGGCTATCAAAAGGGGGGCCAAAATCAATTAGTTACGCTCTAATCCATTTATTTCATGTGGGTTCACATATATATCTTCTGAGCCATTACTCTCTATACCATTCCATTTTACTTGAGACTGTTCATTTGTACTTGAGTAACCACAAATCCAGTGTCAAATTGTACAAAGATAATACCCTTCCTTTGTACAAACATCGAAGTTTTCAGTTTTTCATCCTCATAGTGATGTGTATACAAGAATATGTGTGTATATGTATAGATATTAGGATGAGTTATTATTCAACGTCCTTATAAAATGGGCGTTTGTAACTTTTTTTTATGAATATTATAACAATCAAGTAATTCCAATATAATATTTTTCAGTAAGACTTATCTTTTATACCGATATCTAAATAGTATCATGTTACAAAATTTTAAATATGAAAAAATGTTTAAATCAACTAGTTGTTACAAGTTTCAATAAAAATACCATTAAATAAAAGACCTTTATATATACATATATATGACTGGGAGGTTTTAGGTGACTATATATTTTCATGTCAAATTCTCCAACTTGCAAATTATACAAGAACACGCACAAATTTACTTATAGCTAGTGTTGACTAACTTAACAATTCATGGTGATAATTAGTAGTTTCCCTAAGATACTAAAGTAAAGTCAATGAACCATAAATACACGTTACACAAAATACAATGAAGCCGTGCACATAGGGTTTAGGAGCTCATGTGTAACTATAATTAAAAAAGAACACACACAATCTCATGCATAAATATTTTATTAACCGCCTTACTCATGACGATACTTTATATATTTTCTTATAAACATCCAGACTCAGCCGATTTGAGACTTGAAGCAGTTTCTAATTCCTTGCCTACAATTAAAAGTAAGATGAGATGATTTAGTGGTTTTTTTATTTTTTATTTTTTATTTTTATATTCACATAAATAAGAACACACATAATTTTATGACGCAAATCGATCAAAAGGATTTCAGAAGGAACAATTGCCTTAAATTCTATCTTTATAGGGTCCATTTATGGGTTCATTGACATGATTTTGAGGCTCTAATGGACTATAAATGCAAGTTACATGAATTGCAATAGTGAGTATAATGAGTCCGGGCACAAATGGCTGAGGGGGGGTTGTCTATAGGGGTATGGGACAAAGGTGGACGGGCGGTCACCAACTCCCACTTGCTTGCCAACAAGAAAATAGAATGAAGAAAATTTCTGGTCATGAAAATAGAGATATACATATAATATTCCAATAATATAGCAGTTACATGGCCACTGCTATTTATCTTGCTCTCACTTGTCCCTTTTATAACATTGTCCCCGTTTGGACGCTTTGACATTTACTAACGTGAGTCGCGTCTACAACAAACCTTTTTCTTCCTCCTCCAATTAAAGTCCTTGAATTTCTACCGAAAAAAAAAAGGAAAGAAAGAAAGAAAGAAAGCCCCGTGAATTTCTACCAAAAAAAAGCCCCCTTGAATCTGCTTTCTTGTTGTTCTTCTTCTTTAGTGAAAAGAAAAGAAAAGATATGAAAAGAAAGAAATCTCTAAAGCTAGTGGATTTACGGTGTGACTAGCTTGAGAGAGTCAAAATATCTATACATATATACATCATTTCAGTTCTGCGTCTTATTCAGAACTCTGTTGCACCAAATGATCGCTTTGTGGGTACTTCCGTGAAGCTCTGACTCTGCTTTGCTGAAATGCAAAAGGTGACAAAAATGACGCTTGGGAAGTCTGATTAGAGCTTCTTTAATAACGTTTTGGCACTTGTTGGGCTAGCGGGTCTGCCTTGGTTTCGTCTCTAAAGAACTCCATCATCAAGTTTTTCAGTAATCATTTTTGTTCTGGTGTCTAGTGGGTAATGCTCTGTTTTTTTCTTAGCTTTTGTGAAATGGGTTCTCTTTTCTTTTCTTCTCTTTTCTTTCGCTGAAATTGCCATTTCTTAGGAATTTTTTTATTTTGTGTTTTTTCAGAGATGGGTTTTGACTTGGGTGAAGATGGTAAAATGCTTGGAATGAGTTTCATTTCGAGACATAAGCGTTCAAAAAGGTAACTTTTATAGCTTAACCATTTTTTTTTTTTTTTTGGTTTTTGTTTGTGTTGGGAAGTCATTAAATTCTTTTGTTAGCTAGTAATCATTCTGCTTAAGACCCTTTCGACATTTTTGTAATTTTGTAACTAATGAGAAGCTGCTTAAACTGGAATGACTTATGATAATGATTTTAGTGGAGAAAATGGGAAACTTTCTGCTCTTTTCAGCTTCTCACAGCAGCTTCACATTTTTTGTGATTTCTCAAGTCACAGCCCTGACAAAAGTATATCTGTTTTACTCCTGTTTTGATGTTTGTCGTCTTTTCTACTCATTTATTGCCAATGCAGAAAAGGGTTGGCTTTTTTTTTTTTTCATTTCATTTTTATTTTTTTCCTGGTCAAAGTTAGGCTCTTAGGTGAGAAATTTGGGAGTTCTACTTAAATTCTTGATAGGGTGAAGAAGACCAAGTTCGTGCCGTGAAATTTCTTCTCTTCTTCTTCTTTCTTTGAAATAGAGAGAATTTTCTGGCTTGGGGTCTTGGAAAAGATTGAAGATTAGGAGTGAAGTGGGGAAAACAGAATGATAGACATCAAGTCATTTATTCTTCATTCAAAGCCTCACTCTTTTTACTCCCTTTTGTGCATTGGCAGCTTTCCTGATAAGAAAAAGACTGAGGAAGATGACTTGGGTGGTTCTATGGAAGCATCAAACTGTGTAAAACTGGTGAGATAAACAGCTCCTCTTATATATATATATATATATATATATATATTATGTATGTATGTATATTTATCTCCCTTATCTTTATAGGGTTCACTTTGTTAAGAGAAGTAAGAGATCTTAGTGAAAAGTGATGGCTTTAATATTTGAAGTTATGTTTGAATGATGTACATTATGAAATAGTTGCTTTATAGATCTCTTATATTTTGATCAAAGTCATATGATCAACACATCTGATTGCGAAGATGAGTTGTTTAGTAATGAGTTTCCTTATTGGGATTTATTTGCAAGAATTTTTGAGTTCTGCATGTTGTGTTGCAACAGGATATGGGGCACTTCAAGGCCTGCGTTACATTGAAGAAAAAGCAATCACCTAAGAAAGAAGTGCATAATTCTTTGAAACAAGAGGTATGAACTAAACTTGTTAAGCTTTTCATTCAGGTCTTAAAACCAATTTTTGTTCATGGCTATTTACGATCGCTGCTTACGATTTTTGTATCTTGTATGCAGATTCTACAGCTTGAGAAAAGGTTACAAGACCAATTTCAGGTTCGTTGTGCTTTGGAGAAGGCATTGGGTTACAGACCTTCTGCGCATGGTGATATCAGCAACGTCGAAATGCCCAAGGTAACTCCACAGTTTCATGTTATAGAAAGAAACTCAGTTTGTTATGTTTTGTAGTTATGCATTTCATCGTCATATTGTGATAAAACGTATTTTTAACAGTCTCCATTAAAGTTCTTAGAAAGTAGTTAGAAGTGTAAAGCAGTGAATTACCTACAATTTGGATGCAAGAAAAAAGTTGGCCCTGTTTTTTTTTTGGCTATCCATTCTAACGATGCTTTTATGCGACTCCAGCCAGCTACAGAACTAATTAAAGAGATTGCAGTATTAGAAGTGGAAGTGATGCATTTGGAACAATATCTTCTCTCATTATACCGGCAAGCATTTGATGGGCAAGTATCCTCTGTTTCTCCTCCTACCAAGGATGAAAGTATCAATTCACCTCTTACTACCCCAAGAGCTAGGCTTCTGGATGCTTCGAAAGCTGGCCTAACATTTAAAAGGGAAAGTTTGGCAGTTCAATCTGGTTGTCAGTCACTTGAAACTCCATGGAAGGAATCAAATGGAATCGGTAGAGAGGAGAAGCTCTTAGATTCTAGTGTTCACCGTTGTCACTCCTCACTGTCCCAGCGTTCTGCCTTTTCAACCAGAGCTTCTCCTCCAGGAGACTCTTCGGCTAAAGCCGTGCGTTACTGCCATTCTCAACCATTGTCCATGATGGAGGTAACTTCCATTCGTCTTCCCTTGTCTTTTTCTAGTTAGAAGTTAGTTTCGCCGACGAATGATAAAAGCATTTCATGAACAATATTTGTCCTTACGTTTAGTTAAAAACGAGGTCATTTCTCGACAATAAATAATGGCATGTACCTCTTTACCAGGATGTGGAGCCCTTTAATGTAGGAATGATTGCTAATGTAACTATTGCTCTTTTATCCTGTGTGACGTTTTGGATATTTCAAAATTTATCTTGATTTCTTACTGGGAAATTTGCCAAAATGACAAGCTCAAAAATTGAAATTAGCCAAATAACCTTCTTTCATTTTAACATAGGAACAACCACAGTCATTCCAGGTCGTTCTTGGTCATTTTGCTAATAAAAATTTTTGAAAAGTCATATAATAAATAAAAGAAAGTTAATAAGTCATTTTACCAGTTCACTCATTTCTAACATTTAATTGCTTTTCACAGTACGCTCAGAATGCTTCATCAAACATAATCAGCCTAGCGGAGCATCTTGGTACACGCATCTCCGATCATATACCAGAGACACCTAATAGGCTTTCAGAAGACATGATCAAATGCATGTCTGCTATATATTGCAAGCTTGCAGACCCGCCTTTGACGCTTAATGGCCTTTCATCTCCCAACTCATCTTTGTCCTCAGTTGGTGGGTTTTCTCCAAGAGATCATGGTGACATGTGGAGTCCAGGTTTCAGAAATAATTCATCTTTCGATGTACGATTGGATAATCCTTTCCACGTGGAAGGACTTAAAGAGTTCAGTGGGCCGTACAGCACAATGGTTGAAGTGCCATGGATTTATACGGACAGTCAAAAATTAGGTGACATAGATCATTTGCTACAAAATTTCAGGTGCGCTGCACCCTTTTCAACTTGCATTGCAATCAATTAAATCATAAGTTCTCTTGAAGTTCACATTACCATGCTTATTGAGGATTTCTGTTATAGGTCTCTAATCGGCCGGCTAGAGGAAGTTGATCCACGAAAATTGGACATGATGAGAAGCTAGCCTTCTGGATCAACATACACAACGCTTTGGTGATGCATGTAATGGCTGTTACTAGTAAATTCCGCGTAATGCTAACTGCTTTAAATGTTTACAAGTTGGGTCTGAGTGGTTCTATGTTTCCTTATAGGCATTTTTGGCTTATGGGATTCCACAGAACAACATAAAGAGGGTCTTTTTACTCCTTAAGGTAAGAGAGTCTCCTTCGAAGTACTAAGGGAGAATATTGGCACACTGTCTTCTTACTGAGTTTCGTTGCACCATCCAGGCTGCATATAACATCGGGGGTCACACAATAAGTGCGGACACAATACAAAGTTCTATACTCGGATGCCGTATGTCTCGTCCTGGACAGGTGCATATCTATTCTTGAATTTTCAACTATAAGTTATTGTCTCATGCAAATGAAACAAATTTAAATGCCATGTAATAGTCCTTTTCTTTTTCGCTTTTGTATTTTGTAACTCATAAAACTAGCATCTGCATGTAGTGGCTTCGGCTGTTGCTCTCCACAAGATCAAAATTCAAGAATGGCGATGAACGACAAGCATATGCAATTGATCATCCAGAACCCCTTTTACACTTTGCACTTTGTTCAGGAAGCCATTCTGATCCCGCGGTACTTGACCTCTCTTCATCACTTCCTCTCAATTTGTGTTTATAAATAATGTGTTAAATATGTGGCATTGGTATAAATTTTCTTGTTAATACTCTTTTTTAACTTGCAAATCAAATGTTGAATGTTAACAAAGAAAGTACATGTTCTTTCGAGCTTAAAGACAGTGTTGTATCTATAGCTAATACTTCACGAGAGCAGCTATAAGAATATTTCGGCTTTCTTTTCAGGTTCGTATATACACACCCAAGAGAGTATTGCAAGAACTGGAAGCTGCGAAAGAAGAGTACATTAGAGCCACTTTCGGAGTACGCAAGGACCAGAAAGTTCTATTGCCAAAGACAGTAGAGTCCTTTGCAAAGGATTCAGGTTTGTGTCCTGTTGGTGTCTTGGAGATGATCGAACACACGTTGCCCGAGTCCCTAAAGAAGAGTGTAAAGAAATGTCAGAGCGGAAAGTCGCGCAAGTGCATCGAGTGGATTCCTCACAATTTTTCTTTCCGGTATTTGATCTCTAAAGAGCTGGTGAAGTGAGTTCTTGCAGGGAATCTCCTCTAATACGCTGCATTGTTCCTAGGGTTGAGATTTTTATACATCTCTTTTGTACAAAGCAGAATATGGAGCCCAAAAAAAAAAAAAAAAAAAAAAGGAAAGAAAAAAAAAACGAAAAGGAAAAAGAACAGTGCAAAGTGTGGCATTTTGTATCTGCATATTTAGTAACCACTGTCTTGCAATGTTATGCTATGCAAAGCATTTGCGATTGCTGTGATGCTGTGAATAAGTCCAAATCTTACCAGTGTAAATAAAATCCATTTTATGTTCAATTTATTGATAGGATTTCCCCACTGAGTTCGTTAGTCAGTTAATCAGTAGTATGACAAATTAGTAGAGGTTGTTCGTAGTTAGTTTGGAGATTACTGATTAGGAAGAGAGGTTAGTAGTATGTTAGAAAGGAATGGGGAGTACAAAAGGGAGGAGTCGTTAATTGGGATTAAGCAGGAAATAGTACGTACAAGGAAAGTTTTGGTTTAAGCCAAGCGGAGGGGTGAAGGTCTGCAACTTTCTAGGCCTGCTTGTATATCGCCATAATCCATCAATAAAGATTTAGTTCGATTTAGTTTTCTTATTTGATTTATGTGCAATTGTGACGTTTTTGTTCTGGTTCTTATCAATTTCTTATCCGGAATGTCAAGTCACCTAAGAAAAAAACGATATTAAAGAGGAAATATTTTGTACTCGTTTGCTTGTTGCCACTTGCAATTTTTAATAGTTGTGATTAAAGCAATTTGATCTCGTGATTAAAGCAATTTGATCTCACTAACGTTAAAAATGCTCAAAACCGACAAGATTCCCCCCCCCCCCCCCTTTTTTTTTTAAGTCTAGACAGCTATATACCAATAAATGATTTTTTTTGTCACACATTTAAAGAAAATGATCACAATTAATAGTGGTGTTCCCCTCTTTGATGGTTATAGGTAGAGCTCAGCTCCATCTCAATCAAGAGATATTATGATCAGTGACGAAGTCAGAAAATTTTATTAGAGAAGGCTAATTAATACATAGATAAATTTCAAGTGATATGAATTAGATTTTTCATTTTTTAGGGGGTGTTTTATGCAATTTCCTATATATATATATATATATTTGTATATATACATAGATAAATAGGAAGGAAACAAAGGTTGAAGGGGCCTTAAGCCTTGCTTTCCTACAGCCCTGATTATGATATAATTATTAGGATAGTCACTGTCCGACAGCAATACAGGTCTAACGTATAAATGTAATTCTCTATCAAAATGCATGTATCTATTATTTGATTTATTCGTAATTTTGTATGCGATATAGTTCTATTTATAATTGTTATAGTGCAAATAGCATACATCATACAAGTTAACAACTTAAGTGCGTAATACATTGTTAACCTTATGTTATATTATTGGATCATCATGATTGATGGACAGAGACATTGCACATATATACATACATACATATATATAGATATATTGGTTGTCAGGAAGACATTTGCTGTCTGCCTTATTTCTGAGGGTATGTTTTGGGGCTCAATTATTATCATCGACTGTGTTACGTATGCAGTTATACATATAGGGGCGGGCCAGGTACGCTGTCTCAATGGGACATCTATATAGACTTTTTTTTGGTTCTATTTGTCGGTGGGTACTGAAGAAGATCATCACGTTGTTGTTATTATAATCTTTGCGGCATTATTCTTGGATCACATCCTACATTTTGCCAATTTTCAATTTTCTACTTTTGTTTTACTCTTTTTAAACTCGTCTTGGATCTTGCTAAATTCATTATTAGCTAATCTGTAATTATAAATAACATACATAAAACCAGAAAATTACAATCCTGATATAATTTGACTGTTAATAAAACCTGTTAAAAAATCAAGCCAAAGACAAAACACAAAAAAAAGGAACCAAAAAAAAAAAAAAGTAGCTGTGGTCATGTGATTATTTAGCACAGGCCAAGTTTCATCTTAAACAAGCAACATACAGATACAACATCTATAATTACCTTTTAACCCCATGAAAACCATAATTTTCTTATTCAAACCCACCAGTTAGCTACTAATTAACATTTTTTTTTTTTTTTCATTTTAAAGCTAGGATTAATCTAGTAAGGACTCTCACCAATATAGTTACCGGGAGGGTTATAGAGACAAATGGTGAGACTAGCCTTTTCCTTAACGCACGTGGCCTGAGCACAGCCGAGCTCGGAGGAGTTCCTCCAGACAACCTGGGTGTAGACCCCACACTGGTGGTTGGGGGCGCACGTGTTGTCGGCGTGGTTATAGAACTGCTTCTCCTCAACCCACTTCTGCACCGCCAGCCGCGGCGTCTCTACGGCGCCTCCCGCCCAAAGCTGGTTCGCGCCGTACTTGCTGTTCGTCAGGTTGGCGAAGTTGCAGCTCATCTTGTTCCTCTGGTAGCGAACCAGCCGGCTCGAGAGGTTCGCCATAACCTCGCTCCACCTCAGTGGGCCCACCCCCACCGCCGCTCTTGCCTCGTTGTGTGCCCCCAGGTACTCCTGCGCCGCCGGACTCAGCGGCTGAGCCGCCGCCGCGGGGGATGTGCTCTGCTGGTGGAGTGTAATTAGTGAGAAGAGTAGGATGACGAACAAGAGTGATGTTGATGGAGATGCCATTTCTTTTTTTTTTTTTTTGGTTGGTGTTGAGGGCATGCAATAGTACTTGATTGTGTTATTTATGGAGGAAGTGATGAGATGATCATGACATTATATATGCATATATGAATATATTATATATGTATATGTAATGAATATGATCACGTGAATTTACTGTTTTGCCTTTTGAGTTTTATACACATACAAATAGATGCTTGTACCTATGTATCTATGCACGTATATTTTTGGGTAAAGAATTCCTCACTTGAAATGGGCGGAGAATGATACGTGGGTGGTTGTTGATATGAAAAATCTTTGACAAAACATCAAATGGGATCACTTGATGTGGTTAGTCTCGCGTCATCATGTTCCGTCTAATCACCTACAAAAGAGATGCATCTCGAAATAAGGGGGATATCAGTTGGGTGTCTGTTAAAGGCACTCCGATACTTAAGTCAATAAGGGGGACTGATGAGCAAGCAAATAAGCAGAATTTTGACAAAGAAATTAGTTTATACCTGAGTGAGTGAGATACTCCTCTACTTTTAGGCATTTCCCACTAGTTTGGGTTCTCAGGTGACCCTAATGGGTCATATTCTGAAGGGTCTTGGTGGGTAGGCATGCTTTGGGCGTACGAGTGCTTGACCTCCACTTGACAGATGCTAGGTGCCCTACCATTCGAATAATGGGGGAGGGGACACGAGTGCAGGTGTCAGTATTAGCGCAGGTGGCAAGTACTGTGTCAATTTGGTCAAGTGGTGGAAGCTACCGTAGAGTATGAACAAGGACAGAGACAGTAACAAGTATCGAGCGTCAGGTGTAAGGTGGTGCAGGGTAGTGGGTGTAGTGTGCTTTGTCACAGTACGATTGTCAGCTGATACGGGACAATGTGGTAGGGGCAGTATGGGCTGACCATCCCAAAGACGGCTTAGTCATGGTCAGGGAAGTGTTACTTGGGCCAGTACTTTGGAGCTCCATGGAGATCTGCTCAAGGTTCCTAAAAGAGAGCTAATTCGGGAATCACCAGCTCAACGGAGGTGATGGTAGGTCAACCCGGTGACCTAAGAAGGGACTGCAACAAACCCGACTTATCTAATCTGGTCGGATCTTTTCAAGTGGTTGGATCCTCTTCATTGGATGGGCAAATGAGTTTGCTGGTTCTCGCACACCTCGTTTACTGGTGGGAAAATGGTCTTTAGCCTCGGAAATATTACACCATCAATGGTGGTTGTTCTTGGAAGAGAATATTTACTAATTACACCTAAAATGAATAATTTGATAGGAAATTTTAGGAACGAGCACTTTAAATCAAAAAGTCTTCTCATGATCCCTAACAAAAAAAAAAAATCCTCTCATGAGGTGTAAGTTAATAATTATAATAACAAAAAAAGAACCATTTGATTTAAATTTCACGATTGCATTTATAGAGTTCGCTTTATATTGAAATTGAATATACACCACTATAGTATTTATTATTGTTGTTGTTATCTTCACGTATTAATTCAATAAAAGAACTTCCTTTATTATGAAAATAATTATAGAATTTTTTTAATAATTTGTATTGCTGGATCAAACCAAAAAGATCATGTACTATTTAAAAATTAGGATCCAAACTGTTCAATAGTATCTATATATATTACGATATCTACCACCAAAAAGAAACAATATTGTCTACATATAACTATATTGTAATACATGAGGGAAGAAATCTTAGTACGTGAAAATCATCATGTACGACGGCATGTATTTTGTAATGTACTACTACACATTTTTGTCTTGAATATACTTTCGGTTCAAAGAGGACAAAATGGTCATCTTAAAAATAAATAAATAAATAAATAAAAATCCTCAGTTTCTCTCTATATATGGTTAAGCTGAGCATGATTTGATGCATGATGGGTTTGGGAATATTTTATTGGCATTTAAGGAGGGAAATTAGTGGTTAGTTTCCCATTACCCAAAAAGAGTGAGAAATTAATGTTGGTGCAGGGACTAGCTATGAGACTGCAAAAGACCTAAAGAGTGGATTGCAGAAGGGGCACTCACGTGGGACTGTTGACTCCGATCTGTGAGAGGAGTCAGCCCATGTGGGGTGCATTTATGTAAGTTGGCCTCACTGCGTACACGTTCGGTCTCCCCTAAAATTTCTGAATGCAACATATATACATACATATATATATATGTGTATAATATATTACACACTAGTTGTACTGTGGGGAAAAGATAAACAAAAAAAAACAAAATTAAATTAAATTAAAATTAAAAAACTCCATATGATGTTGACTGAGCCATCACGTATGTATTAATGTAACAATCATTAAAAATTGAACGAAACGCACATTTGTACTTTAAAATAAAAATTGGAGATAGATTAAAAAAAGAAAAAACAAAACAAAATAAAAAATGTCACGTGACATTAATTAGGTCACTATATAAGTAATTACGTGATAAGTATTGAAGGTATGATGAAAAATACACTCGTTATTTTATATGAGGGCAAGAGATATATGAAAAATGTATTGTATCTGATATCAGATACCTTAGACATATGATCTATGCTACTTTTTATTAAGAAAAACAGAAAAGATTGAAGGAGGTAATTTGAGAGTTGATTATAAATTATTCTTTTTTTTTTTTTTTAAATTATAATGAGAATTTACGGAAGGTGAAAATATCTTTCAAATTGAGAATTAACTGCAATAGATATTTATGTATCTTATGTTCATTTTTGTCCTTGTTCTTATTGCTCTATAATGATTTTTAATTCCCAACAAAAACCATATAGTCTAGATTTGACTTAGGTCCTAATTCTACCTAAAAATTGATTCAGTTTTACTCAAATTATCATAGATTCCGACATCACACATTCCGTTTGCCATTTATGACCTCTGATTGGGACTACCGGTATCGAATTTATGTGCATCCTAAACGAAGGAAGCTCCAGCAACCTATTGATGGCGGTAGAGTTGGTCCTGAAAGTAGAAACTCTCTCTACCTCCGTTAAAATTTTCATAGTTCACTTTTGTTCCTTTAACAGTTTGTTCACTCCTTCCCTACACGTTACAGGTAAAATAAGAAATAAAGTCCTTTCATTTCGTCTGTGACTTGTGAATCACGTAACGATGATTACAGATCAGGCAGCAACATAGATATGTAATTAGCTAAGCATTTTATAAATAGAGAATCAAAATGGATGGTTATAGTACCTGTTTTTCTTCCGAGTTGAGAGCAATCATTCAGATATATGGGTAAACTAATTATGAGTTTGAACATTAATGAACTCTATAAAGAGTAATTTATCGAGATAATACTTTTATTGACTTGTTAACAACAAGTAGATCAACTTTAAGAAAACTAAAAATGTATTAGAAGAAAAAATCATGGATATATTTTTTGATAATGGACTCTATGGATATACAACTAATGAGAGACTGTCATAATAAGAATTACAGGTTGTTTTTATATGTAATTCAAAGATTATATTCAAATGAGAGACGGTTCTAATTGTGAGAATTACCGAGCAGAAGAGAGAGAGAGAGAAAGAGAGAAAAGAAGAAGAAATACTAGGTTTCATATTCTTGGAATTACGAAGAAAACATAATTCATTATCAATCAACTCTTCTGAATAAAATTACAATCATTGAGCTATTTTTAAAGATCTAAACTAACAAAAAGATAAACTTAACTTAATTACGAGTATTCTAAATGATCTTAATGATAAACACACATCCATATTGTAGACTCAATGCTAAAGATAGATATATTCTGGCTAAAAACTAACCACAGAATTTTGAATTCTGATATTGAAGTGTTCTTCATTAGTAAATCTAATACTCCTCGCAATAACAATAATCGTTCAGATAGATGCACAAAACAAAATTGAAGATAGAAACTTATGTTAAAAACCATTAATTACAGGACAAACAAGTTCTGCTGAAAATGAATAACGGGCAAAACTTTAAGCCTGTCCCTATAGAGGGGAGAGAACGGTCCAATAAATATGCGTGGTATATATAACATTAAAAATTGAGAGTGAAAGAATTTTCTTCTTTTAAAAAAGAAGATAAATTCAAATATGAAATTATTTTTTAGACAACGTTCCCAATCATATATATTTTAGATAAATAGAACGGTGCAATATTAACGATATTCAAAGAAACGACACCAAGTGACAGTTCATTTCGCTTTTTACAATGCAGGAGAGGCCTTTTTATGAGCTTAAATAATTAGTGTTTCAGCACTGTTAATGACTGGAACAAGACAGAGAGAAGTGCTATTTGAAGAAACGACACCTAGTTTTTTTTTTTTTTTTTTTAAATAGCTTAAATAATTAGTGTTTCAGCACTGTTAGTGACTGGAACAAGACAGAGAGAAGTACTATTTGAAAAAGCTGTCCTGTACACAAGGAAGATGATGAAGATTCTCGTCATCTTTTGCAATTAAAAGAACCGAAAAAAATATTCTTTTTTCTCCTTTTTAAAAAGGAACTGGAGGGATTTAAATTAGGGAAAAAGAAGTAAATAGTATTTTTAATAGTAAATAATTAAAGTAAATCATAAGTTTTTTTTTTTCAGAAACAGTAAATAATGTTTTAAAAATATTCAGAATAAATTAGGTAAATAGCAAATTTAAATATAATATTATTTATACAATATAGGTCTCATTCATATATGATTTGTAATATCATATATATGATTTCTTTTTATTGCAGTATAGGTTCGAACTTGCGCCCTTTCAAATTTAAGTCTAGCTTCATTTGACTCTATGTGGTTTGATTAAATGATTATTGATGTTCATCTATGATTTTGTATCTATATTATTTAGTCGACATAATTTGTGAAAATTAAAAAAGTTTCAGATTAACATTGTACACCTTTTCAAAATAAAAAGAGCGAGCTTAACGTCATGCACTTTGTTAAACATGATGTGTCGTTTACTATAATTGACATGCTAATTAAAGCAGCATAACGATGTACCGTCCATCTCTATAAGAATGACATGTCGTTTTCTTAAAGGAAACATAAATGTCTGCACTTCAGGCGAAACGACATGTAATATTTATTTGCAGTCGTTTTTCCACTAATGCTAGAAAGAAACTAAAATGTAGAAATTTTTATGCGCTATTTTACGTAATAAACAAAATGGTTTGTCTATATATAATTGCAACAGATGATGAAATATCAATGGAAGTTGTAATTTGCCTGAATTATAAACGACATATAGTTCTTCAGACTATGTCGACTTCCTAAAGTCGACATGTCGTTGGCCTTTATGACTAGAAACTACGTACACGTTGGCTTTTAGACTGATGAACGACATCCAATTTTGACCTAGGAAACGCCATGTTCTGATATAGCTGTCGTTTATTCTCAACATGTCTATAACGAAGTGTTGTTTTATGGACACAAAAAATAATAACATGTCGTTTTGAATTGAGAGATGTCTTCAAATGATTAGTTGTGCTCCATTGCCTATAGCATTGGACTTCAACTTTCCTCCCCACCTCCCCCCCACCCCCCGAGACAAAATAAATAAATAAATAAATAAATTTCTATTCCTCCCATGAAGTGTATACACACACGCATGCATGTGCCGACACAGCTCAATCTAATATAAATTGGGTTTCCCGAGAACCTCTTATTTAGCCAGTTGGACAGGGTTGGAATTGGATCTAGCTTGTTGTTTTATTAAGAATAAAAATACGAGTAAAGAGTCTTGATGAGTAGAAATTGTCTCATTTTAATTTTTTTACAATTTAAAAACTACACAAAGCTCCCTTTGAGTTTAAGCTGAAACTTTGATACTTCAGTTATTAAGTAGACAAAATTTTCACGGTTTTAATCAGGTAAACCACATGTGATAATAATAATAATAATAATAAGTTACAAAATTTATTTTTTTCAACCAATGATGTGACTTGCATTTGATTAAAACAGATAAAAAATATTGACACTATAATAAAAAAGAAATACCGTTGTCGCAACCAAAGATAAGTTTAAGAAAGAGTTTTATTAATTTTAAAATTATATTGGAGACAAAAGAAATCCAAACTATGAAGGACAAAATAAGATTAGCCTTATTTTTCGAGCGTCAAATATAAAAAAGACTGTTATCTTATTTTTTAAAAAAATTCTTTTTTAAGGTTAAAATAATTCACAATGTCACACCACTTGAGTATGACATTCATTAAAGACTTCCCTCGCGGATTAAGCCCTTTGGTGGGTACCAATGCATTCACAGACATTAATATAAAGTAATTGAATCTGCCTTTTTTTCTTCAATTCCAAGAATTTAATGTTTCACATTCACACTGACCTTATGCTTTGTGAAAAAAACCATTTTCCCATTTCAACCACTCCCCCAAAGGGCTAATATAACAAAAGCGTAATTTTCTTCTCTTCTGAAAACTCTTCACGAAAGCTCTATGATGCTATACATTGGTCAAAGTTTCAAATAACTACAAACTTATTAATTACCCAAAAAATAAAAAAAAGAACTATAAACTAAAGCATTGTAGACAAATTAATAGGCCATTTGGATCATATATGTTTAAAAAGTAAATTTGAATAATACTATATATATATATATATATATATATATATAACTTTTCAACCAATCTAAAAAAACAGTGGGTGGTGATCCAAACAGCCTAATGTGGGGAAGCCCAATTTGCCCATCTATACACATTTCAACGCCAATAAATTCTCTAATCTCTAACCATTCAAAAGTGGTTTACTTTTTACCATTCAATGTGGTCATGGCACATTTAAAAAAAAAAAAAATCATAAACGAAGAAAGAAAAAAAAAAAAAAAAAGGTAATATTAAGAAAAACCGACGTTATTCCGACGGAGGAGGCTCACCGGAGAGGGGTCAACTTTTGGTTGGTAGAGGAAAAGTCAACGCCGGATTTGGAAAGAGCAGAGTTAGCCTTGATGGCAAGAGAGCAGAGGTCGGGGAGAGAGAGCGGGCGTGGGGCCTGAGACTCCGGCAAGAGGAAGTAGATTTGGCCAGGTTGGAGATCCTCCTCGTCGGGGACACGTGGAACGCACGTGCCGACCGACATGGTCTCGGAGCTGCCGAGGAAACAGCTGGGATACTTTGAGGTTACTTGCTTGGCTTTGGTAGGAGCCTTGTACTCAGAAAGCCGCCCATCAACTGCGTGGATCACTTTGCTGCTGTTTGATAGCCGTCTGATTCTCTCCGTTATTGATGATGGTCCTCTTTCGTCTCTCCTTGATCTTGGTGTTGGAGTGGAAGCACAAATGCCCATTTTTTTTTTCCTCTTAGAGTATAGAGAGAGAGAGAGAGTGTGGATCAAAGTTGGGTTTTTTTATTTTTTATTTTTATTTTTTTGAGGTTTAGTTGTTTGATTGGAAGTTTTTGTTTGTGGTGATATCTAAGGTCGGCTTCAACCTTCGACCCTCAACCCTCGGACACTCCGAAAAATGTTATAATAAATCAATTGGGCAATTTCAGATTTTATAATTTAGATAGGTATATGCGTTACATTGGATTATTATTATTATTTTTGGGTAAATGATTAATTGTTAATTATAAGTCAAATATGTGACCTCCTCCAATTAATTGATTATAAGAATGACCTAGAGATATGTATGTCCATAGAGACTTCTAGGCTAAGCTAGGTATATATGGTACTGCATCTTTTGCCTGATTCATAGTTACCTAACTTAGGACAATTCCATAATTAGAAGATCACCAAAATTATAACCATGGCAAGAGAAGAATGTAGATGAAAAAATTGAAGTTGTATTGCACAATGTTTCTAAACGGTGGCGAAAATTAAGAACAAAAAGTTATACTTGGGTCACCCCCTCAAAGCCTTGTGGAGTTGGATCTCTGCTTTTGGAAAAGCCCAAAATAATAATAATAATAATAATAATATGTTGCACTATGACATGTTTGTTAGAATTAAATTGTAATATGATATTAAAAAAATATGACAATTTTTTAAAATATTGTAGAAATAGTAAGCTTTTAAATTGATTATGGTTTTACTCTTATTTTCATATTTTATTTTGAAAGATTATATTAACCGTTATCCGTTTGGTCTAAGCTGGTTTTGGTCAGTCAATTAAACAAATGATCGGATTTTTTTAAGGGAACTGGTCGATGGGCATTTTTTGGTCAATCAAAGTCTAACATCGTCGATTGAGAATCTCTTATCACTGGATCCAACGACATCTGAAGAGAAGTCCATGGGATTTCTTCTCCACGGAGCATGATGAGGAGTTCAATAGTTAGAGGTGTTCACTAGATCTGTCAATCCGCTTAACCCAATCCAATTGGGTTTAGAGACCAATGGATTGGTTGCGGATTGAGATTTTCTTAATTTGAAGGTTATGGATTGATGATTTCTCAATCTATACAATCAGTGAATCCAAACCACATATATTCAGTTGATGTTGATAGGCTTTAAAGTTTACAGATGTTTTTAAATTATTGGAAGATGAGGATGCTCTCTTCTTGCAATATTTTACACGAAAGTGAGAACGGGAAGAAAATAGTAGGCCCACTGCTTTATTTGGATTCGGAAAATTATGCAGCATTTACAAAGTTTTTCAAAACTTTTTAAGATGTTGCCTTGAGGTTCAATGCTACCTTGAATGTCACCGCCACTACATATGTTCATGGGAGACTAATTAAGGAGACTAATCAAATGGAAAGAACCAAAGATTCTTTGCTGCAATATATGGCAGTAAACATGAAGACAAAATTTGAAAGTTGTAAATCCGATATTTGTAATCCGATATTTACGGACAAGATTGAATTAGATTGAAAGTCTCACGATTGAGATTTTACCAATCTGAATATTACAGATTGAATTATGGATCTGAGGTCTAATCCGTAGAATTTGATTCATGAACACCCCTAATTATAACACCGGATCTGACAATGATGGACCTGCGAACCCCATGAACAAAAACGGCGGGATGTAGTGATGCCTAGCATGATGTATTTGCGAGTAAAACCTTCTCTATTGCGACAATCAAGCACGGACCCAACTAAGGGCCAGTCGGGGCACGTGCCCCGACTGAAACAACAAGAATCTTTGATATATCTTGAGGTTTATGAAGATGTGCCCCCACCAAGTACTCATGGTCAGACTGTTAAATTCTTGGGCATTGACTGTACGATGAATGTTTGGGCTTTTGCAGGGGTTGGACTTGTCTTTCAACCCACTTTCCTTTTTTTTTTTTTTTTTTTTTTCACTTTTTATTTCTCAAAAATTCTTTGAATTTCATTTTTTTTTCGTACGACTTTCAGACTTTCTCTCCCGCTTTTTATTTTTTCCCCTTGAAGGGACACTCTCAGACTCTCTCTCTCTCTATATATATATATATACATATGAATATAAAATTGGTTGCTTTCCAATAATTCTTAGCTTACCATTTAACATATCGAGGTATGTTTATCAGAAAAACTATAGATATTATGAAATTTTATATTAAATATAGTTTTGTATTTGCGTTTTATTTTTATATACCACATTAAGATATTTTAATAAAGGAATGATAACATATTTAATTTACCTATAAGGTTTGTCTTTAATTGTACACCGATTGGATTCAAGTCATAGATCTGTCACTAGCGACAACGACGACAAAAGATTCACAACAATGAAGACATGACGTTACGGTGTGGAGGCTGTAGGGTAGGAAAGAAGAGAGTGAAGGAGATAAAGATGATAAAACCTAGTTTAATTTGGTTTTTTTTTTTTTTTATGGTAAATAAGTGATTTGTAATAATAGATCATTGATTGACTGGAAATTTAGTGAATAATATTATGATCAATTACTGGTTTATCATGTCAATAATTAATTTACTATAATCAATCACTAATCGATTGAAGTAACTATACTAATAGATTACCATGAAACGTTCATTTTGTAATTGTAAGTTAGACGTTCTATAGGAAAGGCAATTTTCGAGTGCTTGAACAACAATTTCATCATAATGAATCAGACGACTACATTTCAAAAAATAAAAATAAAGATCAGACGACTCTAATGAATCAGGCAATTTACAATGGATCCTTATTATTGTTTCCTAGCTTTTCTCTTTTCTTGATTTTTATAAATCGTAACATGGTTGTATCTCTCTCTCTCTCTCTCTCTCTTTTTGGGTTATATACACGTACACATGGTTTCATGAGGTTAAGATTTATAAGACAGATAAAACTATTCTCGTGAAGTCGTGTTACGATTCAGTGAATTTTGAACACAATTCTGTACTATAAATTCGCAGTAGGTTACCGATAAGAAATCATATGAATAATTACATTCTCATTATATAATTCTTATATTTCGTTCGGTTGCTCAAGTAACTAACACTGTTGCATCTCCTGCACGATTATCTTGCTCTTTTTTTTTTTTTTTTTTTTTTTTTTTTTGGTTATACAATTTTTTCGTTTGTTTTATATGGGCTGTTTGGTGACCACACAAATTTATATATATAGAAAATGTCTCGTATTCAGTGTATATAGTGGATGTATACACAGTGGATGTATACGTCCAACAATTTTTACTTTGTGTTAAGAAACTTGTAACGACAATTGATTAATGTATACGTAACTTTCCATATTAGAATATTGTAACATAATATGTTTAGACATCGGCACAAATGAAAAGCAGTATCGCTACATTAAGATCACCTGATTGTTATATTATTTCATTAAAAAAAATTTATGAGCGTCATTTTGTAATAGTGTTGATTAACAACTCATCCCTAGATATATAGTTATTAAATAATATGTGTTTTCTATTAAAGAAAAAATCCGTGTTTTAATGACCACAAATGTGTTCCAAACGGCAGATCGTCGAATGTTGGGTGTTGTATTGTTGACCTGGTTTAATTAACAAGAGAAGGAAATGGGTAGGCACTTTTACACCCTTAACGAGCTGGTCCGATTAGGCGTCATCTTTGACGCGATTAGGAGTTTAATCACTTTTTTCCAGTTATACATTCAAATCTTAAATTGATAATTACTATATCATTTACTTAATTGTGTTATTTATTTATTTCTTTTAATAGAGGGAGCAGATGAACTTCCAAGTCCCAACGATATGGTGTATCTAGTTGTAATTTTAATTCAATTTCGTTATCTAGGTTATAAGAAAATCTAGAATCAAAAGAATTAACAACGGAGAATAAGAGATTCAAGTGTGTTTAGGCTTAATGAAAGCTCTACTCTCATCTCGTAAGGTGTCCAAGTTTGAGCCACTAACATATAAATGTTTGGCTAATGAAATGTGCAGTATCTGACCAAATTTATGATTGCGTGGGTGAAATTTAACATATGATTTGAGTATATAATTGGATCAGGTCAATTTCATTCTATTGGTGAGTCTGGTAATTCTTTTATAGACGATGAGATGGAAGCGCAATGACATCAATGATCTTTAATTTGACGGTCAAAAAAGAGCTGCTCATAATCTCTATAACATGGGGACTTGCTACTAGGTACGTGTGTACCATGGCTTCTTAAATCCAGATATAAATCCCACCTCTCTAACGAACTCAGTACTGCACTCTTAGAGAAAGTTGATTAAAATTTAGTTTTTTTTTTTTTTAAACTCATATGAGAGTTAACAAGATTCGAACTCAACACTTTACTATTAATACCACAATAAAATTCAGTTCATTAGTTAAAAAAAAAAAAAAAAAAAAAAGTGACTGTAGCGAGCACATATAGCATTCACTACACGTGCAGAACATATATATATATGTGTGTGTGTGTGTGTGTTGAATAGTACAGTATCTGCTACTGTTCTACAATGCAGAACATATATATGTGTGTGTGTGTGTTGAATAGTACAGAATCTGCCACTGTTCCTTTCCATCTTGCAGTGTGCCATATTTACTTTCCTTTTTTTTTTTTTTGGGCTGAAATTATGCAGGTTTGATGCCATGTTTATGCTCTTACTTTCAAAAATACATTATCCTTTTTCTGAAGATGCTCACATTTCGTCCAATATTTGTCTCACATAAGAACAAGGCGTGTACTCACTGTCAACGACATAATTTTCATCTTGGGAAAGTCTCCTTGTATATTGGTTTTATAATCGCTAGTGTTAATTAAATCATGTCCCTTTCATTCCCTCTGTCGTTTAACAAGAAGTAGACAAGAAAAAGAGGGTGAAGTAGCAGGTAGTGATTTCCTTCCAAATTTTAATAAACAATTAGGCGTGATATTGTAAACATAGAAAGAAAGATATATATATATATATGAAATCTATATCAGGGTCCAAATTCTTTGAATTAGAAATCATGTGTGTCATGTCAAACAGAAATATATTAGTTTTATTTTCTCCCCGTTTGTCTTATACATCTTTAGTCATATATTATCATCGTGTTATTGGTTACTTATCTCTCTTTAAGACTTTGCAAAATTACTAAACTGTCTAAACAAAATATGATTACCAGACTAAATGAAGAAGACTAATTATACTAATAATGTACGCACATTCAGCTCCCGTAATGTTTTTAAATCATGATTAAGAACAACATGATCTATACGTACTTTGGCTCCAAACTTTCTTTATGTATATGTGGTTTTGGAAAAGTTGGAATCCGTGTATTTTTTTTTTTTTTTTTTTTTAAGCTAATGAGAAAAGCTCTTGTCAGCTGTTCTCTGAGGTCCATACATGCAAATCATACAATCACACTTTTTTAGAGAGATGGCTAATTGTGGGAGAAAAGAATCAAATTCTAACATATAACTGAGAGAGCCATAAAACGATCGTCCCTTACTACTATACTGGCACCACTACTTGTAGTTAAAACTGATGTAAGTTTTTGATAACTCAACTATAAATCATTAGGTGCTCCTATGTGTCCTGTTTGTGCGTCTCTCTTGAGACAATCGTATAGACATAGTCTAAACATAAGCATTTCTTGAGATTCAATAGTTCTAGAAAAATTAGAAAACAAAAATCATTCATCATTAGATCATGTTCCTTTCTGCCTCAATTACAGTGGGAATTAATATTTGTTTTCTTTCTTTTGTTGGAATAATTTTACAGCAGATTTTTATGCTTGTGGTTTCAATATATATGCATGTATATAATATCGTCTTAGCAAACATCCTTTTCATCCAATTGTCTAACACAAGAACAAAATATCTCAATGTCAGCGACACATATATAATTGTAACAATAACGTATTATAATAATTGTAACAAGTTATTAAAAACATGTTCCCTTTTATATTACTTTCTTTGTTTTTGATCAGGAACGTTAAATTAAGGAGTGAGATGCACGTCATGATCATTTCCTTTAACTCCAAACTTAGGTAAACAATTTAATAAAGGATGATAACCTAGGTCAAGTCCAAATTCTTTGTATTAGAAATTGTCAAGCAAAAACTTAAATTAGGTTATTGTATTTTCTCCCTTGTTGTCACATCCACTTTAATTTATATGTCTCCGTCTTATTATTTTATTAAAGTTTAGTTCCTTCAAATTAATTTAATTTAAAGAATTGAAAGCTTAAATATAATATATTATTAGATTGTTGTTTATTAAATAACATTTTTTTTCTCAATATTGCTCACCGAGCATCACAATCGAATTGATATATATTTATATATATTAATTACGCCTCAGTTTGGCAAATCATCTTAAACTCAAATTTTTCATCTCAGTTTTTGTCTTTTTCTGAAAAGTTAACAAAAATTATTAGTTTTTAAAAAATCAACCAATTGCAAACTTAAAAATTTCAACTCAAACCGTTTCACCAAATGAACCCTATATGTATTTATGCGAGCCAAATGTGAGTCTTCTTATATGCAAATCCATGCCTATGATCTATTAAACAAATGATAAATTTCATCGGCCTTTCGAACAACTTGAAAATAAAGTCAACAAAAACTTTTTGAAGACACTGATAAGGAAGTATTGAAGGAAATTTCCAGCGACTTTCCTTTGAACATGTACATCATCGACGTTAACGTCTTAGCGTTGAAGCTTTTGCTTCTTTAAGCCTATTTTATATAATAAACGTGTGTGTGTGTGTATATATATATATATATATATATATATTCTGTTTAGTCTTTTCAGAAAGCAGCTCGTGAATAACAAAATATAATCATGCTTGTCACCATAAATATAAAATATGCTGAACATCGTTACCAGTACGAATATTTAGACAATATTAACTTCACGTATACTACTATATATACATAGCAGTGTAATACGTATACATATATATATATATATGTGATGGTACTAGTACTACAATTGATCACAAATAACATCAATGTTCACTTATTAATAATTGTAAGACACTTGAGCATTTTGTTAATGTTTTTTAGTAAAACGATATACTAATTATATTAAGTTGTTCCCTGCGGAAAACCAGTCACAATATTAACACTCCAAAAGAATAGATTTTAAATTAGTTTGCTTATGATTTGAATCAATCTTTAGAGATCCAAAATATGGAGTCTAATGATTAATGTGATCTAATACTTCGTACGGACCCCTTCCCCTTACGTTTGAGCTACACAAATTCATGCATTACTAATTATAATTAATGCAAAGGATTTTATTTGTTCATCGAGCACTTTATTAATAAAAATTGAATATAAATTATGAGAAACCCGATAGATGTGATTGCATAAGATAATAAAGTACTATTGATAGCTTAAAAAAAAAAAAAAAAAAAAAACTTTTGAGGGCTTTTCTTTTCTTTGGCTCGGCCAATAGAGAACTTTCTTACGATAACAATAATTAAAAAGCAGTATTGAAAAGCTGAGAACAAAAAAGAATATTAATTATAGAAAAGATAAAGAAGTTGCTAGCTAGAAAGATGTTATAATCTCAAACCTTTTTCTTTCAATGCTTTTTTTTATTTAATTCACAATTTTCCATTTGCCAGCTACCTGCTCCTTGATGGTGGATGTAACAGAAGAGGACAGATGACTTTTCTTCCATAGTAAGAAATAAGCGGGCAAGTTAGAGAAATATCAATTTTGGAGGGTTAGTATTCGAATATATCATTTTAGCGGAAAGATTTGAGAAATTGATTTTAGGGGAATAAAAAGTCAAAATAATATCCTCTTTTAAAAATCATTTTCTTATTCTCGTGTGGTAAAAACTAAATGTGAAATGTCTTTTTATCGTATGAAAATAATAATTTTTAAACCAATAAAAAAGTGATAGGGGTTTTAAATCATAAAGACTTCGTAAGTTTGACTAGGCGAAAAATTTTCCCCAATAAAAATCTAGAGAGAACAACTACCGTAGTGGCGAAGCTATTTGAGGATGCGCCTTCATTGACTTTTTTAATTTTTCAAAATTAGCTTTAGAAAGTTTATGATTTTTTTAAAACTTTTTTTTGCCCTTATTGATGAGTTTGGCTTTTGCATAAACGTCCTTATGAAACTTTTATAATTTTTTTTATTTTCATTTTATATATTAAAAAAATTAGTAAATCATGTCTTTATTAAAAGTAGAAGACTCGCCGTTGATTGCAATACAGACTTTTGCCATGCGTAAAAATAGTTAGAAATCAACTGTTTTTTAGTGATTGCAGGCATAATCTATCAATAATTACATGCTGAATGCATCAAAAAATACAAAATTAAACTGCTTTCTTCACTGCATTTTAATAACAGCTGATACATCTACATGTCAGGAAAGAACTACTATTTTTTTTTTCTTTGGAGTGGGAATTAATTGGCCACCAACTAATCAAACAAGGAATGAAACTCCAACAACACCATATGCATGCTTTTGTGTCAAATTATTACACTAAACCGTTCACAGATTTTATAGTAAATTGTGGCTCAACTATATGTTAAAATAGCAGTCTCTCTTTTGGTTTCAATTATTAGTTTACAAATATAGTCGAATAATTGCACTACGTATACTCTTTTTTACCATTTCTTTAAGCAAAAGTCCAAGAACCAGGGGCTTCCTAGCTCGATATATCTCACTGGTCCCAACTATAAATGTAACAAAAAGAGAAAAAAATGACAAGGAGTTGGAATGTAAATGTATCCCCACACACACACACAAATATATACATATATATATATGTATATGTATATATATGAAAACACAGCTGGATCCAAAAAGCACTACCACCAAGGGAAGGCAAGCTATATGATAATGGGGTCAATATTATTGACTGAAAATATTGTTTTAACACATGAAGCTATTATAATCTGCCAAATCCAAGATAGGAAAAGTCCTTTAGAGGTGAATTAGGCTCTATATATATATATATATATATTTAGACACACACACACACCCACCCCTAACCATAGAATATTAAATAATTGGTAGCTCTCGAAAGGAGAAAAGTGAAGATGTATCTGATGTGGGCACTACTACAAGACACTAGATATATATGTATACACATACATATATATTGAAGGACCCCAGTTGTAATTAAGCAAATCAAGTTAGAATCTTCCCATTCTAAAATTAACAAATGAAAAAATATATATTTAGTGGTGGGGAAAGTAATTGAAACAAAGATTCGAATTTCTAACTTTGGTCTATATTTAGGAACTGTTTTTATATGGAATAGCATATAATAAGTTTTTGAATGTCTTTATATATAAGCATGTGGGAAATAGGGCACACAAGCAAATATCAAGAAGCACCATTTGGTAGTAATATTACAACTCTTTTTTGTTGCATTTATATATGTTTTCGCTCAAGATTGCATTATATATGTATATGTGGATGGGAATGTTCTAGTGATATCTGGTGACAAGTACAGTTTGAAAAAAAAACATTTGTGGTTCTGCAACTACTAGCTAAGTTAGGGTAGGAAATAATTACAATTAAGTGTTTAATTCAATATATTCTTTCTCGCTCGTGAGGTCCTTAAAATCCAAGTTAAGAGAGCCGGGAAATTAATCTCTTTAATTCTCTATTGGTAGATTTAGAATGAAATAAATAGACATGACGAAAATATGATTATTCGCACATTAATAGTGTTTATAACAAAGTGTATATGATATCTAGAAAAAAAAAATCGATGAAACGGAAGAGATACAAGTGAATAAAAAAGAAAAAAAGACAGTAGTAATGTGGCAATTATATATTATGATATTTAAACTCTAAATAGACAGCCATTATGTGTGGGACGAGGTTCAGCACTTTCACTTCAATCGTATAAAATGAACCTTCAACATAATACAATATAAAACCTATTCTTTTATAAACTCTATAAATAACCGGTAATTAGTTACAAAATAAAGTAATTGATTTCATTTAATTAAGTATTCAATGAGACATCATTTCCACCTCAACCAATAGGGGGGAGTATATATACGCCTATAAACATAAATTAAAAAATAAATTAATTTCTTTTGTTTAATTAGAGGTTGGCGTGCGGATAAGATCGTGTTCAAAATTGGGCAGTACTATTTTACCCCCTCCAATATAATATTCTGGTTTGGAAATTCAACACTCAAAACAATAATTGTTTTATATTATTTGAGAGTTTCTACGGGATAGAACCTCTTGCTTTCATTTATCAATAGGAACTATTACTTTAATCTTTATATTAAATTTCCAATTAATTTGATTTATGACTTAAGTTATTGTACGTCACGGCGGCTTCACAAATCTTTAATGTGAATAAATTATAATCATATATGAAACCGTTAAAAAAATAATACATCGATTAAAAACAATTCCGAATTAAATAAAAATAGGTTAGCTTCTATGGATTGAGCTTTCATATCGGCACATAGAATCTTTTTTTTTTTTAATGACTTTTCATTTTGTTCTTAGGACAGTTATCGATTATATAAATATATAAGAGGTCCAATTGTAGATGCATGCTCCATTACATTTTATGTTTCCTATTTGCCTTGGAACGTAGTTTGTGAGGACAACCTATAAGGCATCAAACCAACTTGTACTTTCCTTCTCCTCCTTTTTTATTTTTTATTTTTATTTTTATTTTTTTTAATTTTTTTTTATTCTTTTGGTTTCCTATTGAACAGTGTGGCACATTGAATGGACCATCTCACGAGAAGCTGAGGACCACCAATATTTGATCACGGTTGGTCATATCATATGGTCCCTCCAATAAGCGTCTACGATATATATCAAATTTCAAAATGTTCCCTTTTTTGGGGCTTTTTTTCACTTTTCCACTTGTTTATCAGATGCACACTCATTTATCCACCAAACGTGACTTTTCTCTCTCTTTTTCTCCCATATCTCTTTGCAGTTTCGTTCAAAATTTTGCTGTGTTGTACGTATATTATTCTTCCTATCCTATTTACACGTCCTATTCATTTTTTTTCTTTTCAAGTACTCTATACGATGCTTGACATCGCATCGTGGATATATGAGTCTCCAGTTATTTACCTCTAAAAAAACTAGTGAATAAGATTTTGTCAGTTTTATATATTTTTTTTGTGTGATTATTAGGATATAATTTTGATCAAATTTAATATTATGAAACAATTATATTATTAATAAAGATATATATCTTGCTTAGAAGGTTTTTTTTTTTTTTTTTTGAATAGAAATAATTGGTCATCAACACCACATAGGAGAGTAAAAGTTTTATCAAAGTTTGTACAGCATGTGGTAGCTTTTTGTTTTGTATTATTTGCAATATAATTTACTCTGGCAAACTACAGTACTTGCCTATACACCAGAAGAGCCAAAGAGAATTTAACCGGACGCATTTAACCCGTTTTCGTTGCAGTTATAATCCACGTGTTTTCATCAAACCCTAGAGCCTCATCTCATGTCTGTACTATAAACATAGATATATATACATATATACATATACACACATATCCATATATATGTATATATATGTATGTATCCACAGTCGAATAGTGATGCTTCAAAACAGCTGTTCAGAGTAGCACTCCATGCAAACAGACATATCTTCTTATCCCCACCCTCAAAACAAAACAAAACAATCATACAAAATAACGGGCTCAGAACTGATCAATATACATGCTGAAGATACAGCCAAAATCACCAACGTATAATAAAATGCCATAACGTGAAAAGTGACCTATCATACCCAACACAAAAGCATTTTTTATTAGGAAAAATGATATCCGAGGAGAGACGCTTAATCATAACTTTATCTATAAATATAATCGTAGAGATATAATTATTTTGTATTAGAACACAAAAATCTTTTATCATTCTTTATGAATGACGTTGGTACTGTAAATTATCAAACAACCTTTTGGGATAAATATCCTAGGCAATGTCATACATTTCACATTGTTATCACTAGTACTAGGGATAATCATGAACACTTTTATTTTATTGGTAATGACAAAAATCAACGTCACAAAAGTTAATTCGGCCCCCATAAAAACAAACGGGCTTTTCTGATAAATATCCTTAGGTGTCACGGAAAAGAAAAAGCTTCTTTAATATCTACCGTTTTCATTTAGTAATAATATATATTAAGGATGACCATATAATTCACAGCTGTAAAGAATTCCTCCCAATTATTACTCCGTTGTATATGTTATATATATATAGTCATATACACAGAGAGAGAGTGTGTGTGTGTGTTACAACAGTGCAATTGTGTGCTAATGCGACCAACAAACCAATACCGCGTGGTTTAATTGATAGATTGCAATATTGTTCGCAGCCAAGTTGGCACATCACAGGTCGTTCTCGCCCTATGCATTACGCGTGACTGATTTTGTACCCTTTATTTTTATTTGTCCAATACGTAGGACAGATAGCAACTTAATAATATTACTAATTAACTTTTTTATTTTTTGGATAAATTACTATTTAATTTATATATAAGGAGTGTCTGATGAATGAGTTTAGTTTAAGATTTTTAAGTTTAAATAATAATTTTTGTTGACTTTTCAGAAAAGACAAAAAATTTTTTTAGAAAAAACAAAAAATTTTTTCAGAAAAAGACAAAAACTGAGATAAAAAAATACAATTTAATTTAAAATTAGTTTAAATACCGAACTTCCCCCTAAGAATATTATACACTGCAATCTCATGTTTGTTAGTAGTAAACAATATCTTACTCTTATACGGGCTCATCTTTTGTCTCCTATATTATTAGCTGATTTTTTTTTTTTTGGTTAAATTATGAGCCGAAATGTTGGTTTATCACAGGAAAATTGAACCCAAAATCACGTCTAAGCCTTCCGTATATTTCACTCTTTTTTTTTTTTTTGGGGAATAATTTTAAGGATTTTAACTCTTATCTCAATTTTTTTCCTTATAGACGCAAGTGGTATTAATTTTTTATTAATAGATATTTAAAAAATTATCAAATTAATTAATACTAAAAAGTTACATCTTAATAAACATGAAAATGACAACTAGCGTGAATTTGTGATGTATTAATAAATAAAATAAAATATATGGCACCGCTCCTATGATTTTCAGAGAAGAAATAATGGTTGTGTGATTATTGTGTTGTTGGTGTATACAGCTTATCAACCCATCAAAGGGTAAAATTGTAAGACGACCCCGAAATGAGCGACAAGAGAGAATTTAAAAATTAAAAAAAAAAAAAAAAAAAAAGAAAAAAAAAAAAAAATCTCCAAGGATCCGCCCCACTAAAACCCGCTAATGACAAAGCGGCTCTACAACAAATCTTGTTTTTTTACTTTTTTTCTTCCAACTTGTTACCCAAGATCATTACGCTATTTACAAACATCCCAACATGAAATTCCTATTCTACCCCTACTCCGGTATCGCACTCAACATCGCCGTGAACTTCCCTCTCCCACCGCCTCTCCTCACCCTCCTGGCCAGACCGCCACCGCCACCACCATCTCCGGCCGCCTTAACCCCATCGGCGGAGACCACAATCGGCGATACCGAATTCCGACGACACCCACATTTATCTCCTCTTCCTACTCCGCCGCCGCCACCGCTCTTCATGAGGGCGGAGTTCGCCTTGACGGCCAATGCGGCCATATCCTCGGCCTGGAGGCGGTGCCGGAGCCGCGCCAGCGGGAGGGCGAAGTAGAGCTGGCCAGGCTGGAGCTCCTCGTCGTCGCTCACCGCCTTCACGACGTCGTCGAAGTCCATCTCGTCCGAGTTGCAGATGAAACACGCCGGGTTCTTCTGCAGAACGTACGAAACCTTAACTGGGTACGAGAATTCCTCTAATCTCCCGTCTTGTAGGATCAGCTTCGCCGTCACCACGTGCGTCGAGCTCGTCGAACTACATATACCCATCTCGCCGGTATAGTGTTTTTTTTTTTTTTTTTTGGGAGGTGAAGTTGCTTGGTTCCGATTCTTGTCCTCTCAACTCGGCCGAGTCAAGAATGAGGAGAGAGAAACAGAAGGTTGGGTTGACGAAGAAGAGAGAGAGTGGGTTCGAGTGTATTTATAGGCGAAAATTAAAGGAGAGGGTGAGAGTTTGAGGCTTTGCCTTGTTGATACTACCAAGTTGCCACGTCGGATTTGTCGTTTCTTATCTAATTTTTTTAAAAATTTTAAATTATTATTTTACTTTTTTTTTCTTTTCGATTAGTGGGCAGGGTCGCCAGCTGTAAGTTGGTGGTGACAGGTTGTATGTGTATATAATTAGGCTTGCTTCCAAAATGGACCCTCTTTTTTGGTGATATTACGGGAAAGGGACTGAGCTCTATTTGAGTGTGTGTTTCGTTTTGTTTTAAAAAAAAAAAAAAAAGATAGATGAATAGTTTTTAAATATTTATTTAAATAAATGTTTGCAATTTTTTTAAAAAAAATGACTAATTGATCTTACCAATCATGTTTTATTGATTGAAAGGTTTTTTTTTTTTTTTCCCCACTCAGAAAGGTCAATTTCTAAACAAAACTTCAGCTATTTTTGAAAATTTCTTTAAAAAAAAAAGGGTCATTTACTTATGCATTAACCTAAAATGGGGTACTTTTATGCAGTGTGATTTTGCGTGTTCTGCTTGCTTTTCTGTGCAAGAATATTTGTTTATCACTGTTGATTGAGGGAGATCGTGATATGATAAATGGGCCAAAAAAAGAGGCTGACTTATAAAATATATATATATATATATACATATATATAAAAGAGACTTGAAGGAGCTTAAGCAAAGGGTATTAATCAGGGTTGCGCAAAAATATATGTAATCCACCTAAATTATCTGCATTGTATTACACCCAACCTGTAAATAGAAGTACACCTACAAGAGTAGATGGGTTGGCAAAGGGGTGAGAAGCATTTGCTAGGCTTCTCCCTTTGTTCATTGAGTTCGATTCTCATTTTCTTTTCTCTTATGCCCCGTTCCAAATTCGGCTGTTGAAACATGATTTGGTAATGACATGATAGGCTGTGGGTGGACGACTAAGAGAAACCAGTATAAGGACTTGATTTTGCCATACCTAGGGAAGGGTTCCTGTCTATAAAGCTGAAAACCTGAAAATGATGGATCACCACTCCCATATTCTTTTATATTCACAAAAAAAACCTGTAAATAATGAGTATGCCATAATCGAATTTCAGATAAACAGTGTCAATTTTACCACTGTGTTAGATGGACAGCTATTATTTTATTAAAAAAATGATTTTTTTGAAGCTGCCCTGCGAGCCTAGCTTATTATTTATAAATAGTTAATTATGTATTGTGATGATTTTTGGAGATCAAGTTGAATATGTGTCATATAATATATTTTAAAACTTACTAGCATGGCATGTAAGCTCAAGAAACCAATATATTTAGTTACCCTTATTTTTTCGTATTGTCGAGCTTTTATTTAACATGTTAGTATATTATCTTACTACTTTTATATTCTTTTAGTTAATCTACTCATTTTGATGTCATTATTCTATCGTGACGTGAAGTTTGAATTTTGAGATAGGGTGTTTATTAGTGATTACAACTAATACATTGTTTGTTAGAAATAAAGAAAATTTTGTTTCTTACTTTTATTATTTGTATTTTTTAATGTTTTCTACAGAGACCATATATTACTTTTCTTGCTTGGTAGTAAGTAAAAGATTGCCTGTAAGTGATGCAACTTTAGACAAGATTTCAAGTACTTTGAAGATTTAGTCGTAATCTATTACAAAGATAGGAGTAAACCCTAAACCATCAAACAAAACCCCCATCCGGGGGCCAAAAAACTGCCAAATTTTGGGCAGTTTTAGTTTGTTCTTTTTCCAAACTGTAATAAAAAAAAAAAAAACACCTAAATTGCTCAATAATTATTCAAACCGTCCGTGGTGCACCTCTAGTATTGATGTGAGCCACCTGTCATTTTGCAGAAGTACTCCTTTTTTTTATTTTTTTTATTTTTATCATTTATGAAATCTTGAATTCGAAATAGTCAATCTTTAATAAGGAAAGTATATATGAATAATTACGATTTTAAACATGATGAAAATTCTTTCTAGATTATTTGAGTACGACATCGTTTATTTTATTTTATTTTTTTCCCCTCAAGGACGAGAGAGAAAGGTGTACATTCACGTGAAGGTAAGGTGCAAATGAAGGGTACTTGTTAAAAAAAAAAAAAAAAGGTATAAATGTAGGGTGATACCTAATCCCCACTATATGTGTTGAATTATTCAGTTCTCTAAATGTGGAAACTGATCCGAATCATTGAGAAAAAGTGGGTTAAAGTTTACTTGCAAAATTTAGGAAAAGGCACATTGGAGGTGGCCCGCTTGTGCTTCAAAGTTTTCACAAATAATTACTCATAAATATACATCCAATCTTCATATTGATATAGATGATTTTTTATCTTTTACACGTCATATTATTCCGAATTTTTTGCCACTACACAGCTAACCTTCCGTCAATGTTTCACAAATAAGTAATGAGAAATTAAGTATGTTTTGATCCCGTGAGCTTTAATTATGAGTAAAATTATAAGTAATATTAAAAAAGAAAAACTATACCTCCACAATATCTCTGTTGAAGTTATAAATTTTTAACAAAAATATAGTTTACTTTCAAATTGTCTCTTAAAAATGGAGGTACAGTTTATCTTAAAAAAGGTTTCATTATGATCTTTATTTTGATTATAACTCATGTGATTAGAATGTATTTTATTTATGTCCCTTTTTTTTTAATACATAATATTGATAGATGAACCATATGTATAACAATAGAGAAGTTCATAATAATATGACATAACTTGATTGGTGTGAATTATTGATTAGCCATCGACATCATTATTATGTGTAGATTAGTCTTGCTCCTCAAGAAGTTGCCTTTACATGAGAATATACGTGTCTATATACCAAAATTACTTTGAAAAAAATGAAAATTGCATTAATTAATTGATACTCAATCAAAACTAAACACCATTGTCGCTATTATAACCAATGTTCTAATTTGTTACATTTGGTATGCACGGTCCTAGATACAATGATGAACAAGACAAACGCTCATTTCTTTCTCCGGTCTAATGTTGGACGAACTTTATGAGATACACTGAAAGTGATGATTTTCTATTTTATTTTCTTTCTTTGCTGGAAAGAAAGTGATATACACATCTATAGTACCTACATTAGGTAATTTATACCGGAGGATTACTAAAAAAATAAAAATAAAAATATTATCACCATGATTTTATTTTACCATTAGATCTAAATCAAAAACAGTAATATAAATATGTTTCTATTTTGATTCAGAAAAATGCTAAGGACACTAACTATAATATTAATTTTTAAATATCAATCGATGTGACATATGAGTTGTTATTTTTTTTTTTTTTGAAAAATAATTAAAGCATTGTTATATTACTTGATTGCTTCTAGTAATGAAAAGATGACACGTTATTTAGTACCCAAAAAACTAGAATTAGAGTTAGTGACTCTATCACCACTCTTTGATAAAATCTATAGTGTGTTTTAATCAAAATGAATCTATATTATACAAATTTTTTAAAAATGCCAGTTTAATTTAAATTTTCAATCTAAATTCGAATATTTTAATTCAAGCATTTGATCTAAACGGATATTTACATAATAATGCACACTATCGATATATAATATTGTACAATAAAATGACCTTATAGAATATTGTCCTAGAACAGTAGTACTAGTTAGTAGTTATCCTCATATTTTCCAAGGCTTCATTTATCACACAAAATAATTATGTCTTTTGATGCTTTTCTTTCCTAATTGCACAAGAGGAGTGACAAACTTTGAAGCCCTGTTATTAGGAGAAGGTGATAAGTGACATGGACTCTCTTATTATTCGCTTTTATTAGATTTCAGATTCAAATCGTGATTCATATAGAGTTTAATTTTTGATAAAAACAGATTATATTATTTGCTTTTGAAATCTGAGATATGTTAATTATAAAGATCTAAAATTAGGTTTTTTATCATTTTATCAATACAATCAGTAGGCTCACTCAATAGTCACTAAAATGATAGTACGAGGACATCCTAATTTTCTTTTTTCTTATATTTAAAAAAAAAAAACCCTCTTCTTACTATAAATAAGCTAACCATGTGTGTGGATGACATATCCACAATTTCTAAAAATTGGAAAATTTTAAAAAAAAATTTTTTTTTTATAAACTTTTTCTATTATTCTTTCATTTTAAAAAAGAAAATCTATTTCATTTTAAAATTTGTTTTGTACAATATCTTTTGAGGAAAAAAAGAAAGAATCTTTTTAAAATCTTTTTATAATATATTATTTCTAACATTATTTTTTTCTCATTCTAAATAATTTTTTTTGACAAAATTTTTTTATATATCTAAACACCATCTTATTTTCAATAAAAAAATATTTTCTGGTTTAAAACAAGCAAATTATTTTTTTTGAAAATGAATAAGTGATCGAAATGGAATCTTAGGGTGCGTTTGGTTCCTCGTTTCATTTCAACTCAAACTGTACTTTTTTTTGTCTTTTTCCCAAAAAGTTTTTGTCTTTTTCTCAAAAAATTTTTTGTCTTTTCTGAAAATTCAAAAAAATTTACTATTACAACTAAAATATTTCAACTCAAACTAACCAACCAAACAAATCCTTAAAGGTCTATTGTATGATAGTGTAGAGTAGTTGTAAAAGCAAACGAGTGGCAACTGGCGTAAATAATGGAGACATGGGAGGGCGATTTGAAGAAGAGAGATAGAAACTGACAGAGGGAGACGTGGCAGAGCAAAGGAGTCCCTGAAGCGCGGCGGTGCTTCGCTGGAAGGCACGAGCCTGCCACGTGGAATAGGAGAAGCTCCTTGGAACTCTCTCTAGTTTCTCTCTCTTCTTCTTCTGAATAGACATGAATACACGTGTGTGTATATATATATATATATATATATATGCATGTATGTATGGGACGAGAATCCGACAAGGAATGGCGTAAGGCGATTTCTGGGTTTTCATGCTTGGTTCGACCCCAAACCTGCAGGGTCCTTGTATCCCGGCGCTCTACTTCCCTCCATTTCTTTATTTCTTTTTCTGTTTGTTTGTTTGTTTGTTCCTTCCTTCTTCTTTAATGAATTCCTCTACCAATACCCAGAAATTTACAATAAAACAACGTGGACAATTTTAAATTGTCAAATCGTACTGAAATTATACTAACTAAAACATATTTGTATAATTAATTCAAAATTTGGCATTTGTTTTAAACACAATTTGAAACTAATTAAGCTTGTATTTGGTGTATAAGTTTGGAATGTAAATTTTAAATTGAAATTAAATGATTTTTTTTTAAAATTAATTGTATTTTTTTTATTGATTTAAAAAAAGATAAAAATTAAAATGAAAAATTTATATATGAATTGAGGGTCAAATGAAAGCTAAATTTTTTTTTGAACTTATTTTATTTTATTTTATTCCTAAAATATCAACAATAATTTAAATTAATTTTTAAAAAATCAAATCATTTCAAATCTAAAAAATTTAATTCCAAGAAGTAAACCAAACATAAACTTAGCTTAAAATGAGAAAAACTTCAAGAAGGAAATTGTTAATGATCATATCGTTTGGCAGACACAAATGAAATTATTTGCTTTTTTTTTTTTTTTTAATATAATGAAAGAGAACTCAACAAAATTACTAACAATTTAAATTCGTATTATATTAATAGGTTATCCTTTTACATCCTAATATCCTTTATAAAATAAAAATAAAGATTATTGACGTCATCTTTTCATCATTTTTTCTATTTTAAAAATTTCATGATCATCAATACAAACGAAAAGGATCTAACTCAAATTTAATGTTAAAAACGGGTGTAGTTCATTTTCGTTTTTTTATTTTTTATTTTCTTCATCTTCTTCTTTTCACCATACCCCTTAAAATTGTACAACCTATTGCCCAAATATAACTCTTAAAATAGGTCGGAAGGTATTAAATTCTAAATGCATCTTAAAAGAAAAAGAAAAAAGACATTATTATTATTGTGCTGATTTATTTATAATCGTATGGTGCCTTTTTTTTTTCTTTTTTCTTTTTTTGGAGAATATTAAGTGGAAAGTTATATTTTGAGTACTTTTTTATAATTTATCCACTATAACATTTAAGCTGGTAATTTTTGCGTTACTAAATGAAAAAATTATTAATTTTAATATTATAATGGCATTAATATGAGAATGTGTCAAATTTATGACATTCTTATAAATATATATATATATATATATTTTACTGCTGAAAAAGAGATAAGTGATATATTAATATCCTTCTAACCAAAGTCATCGTATAAATTTACCAATATCACAAGTGAAAGATAAAGGTTTCAATAAAAGAATCCATATATGTTTAATTCAAATTGATAAACTGAATATCAAAGATACACTCTCATTGTCATTATAAAAAGACGAATACAGAATCAAATATAAATTAAAAAGCAGAAATAACATTTCTAAATATTGTGACACCACCTTAATTTGTCATTTAATTCTCCTCGTTTTTCCTCGATATGCTTCCAAATTCCAAATTCCAAAACTAGGTCGTCCCATTGTGCTTCCATGCTTGAAAAACACCAACTACTTCGATGCCCAATATAAACACATAACAATCTAAAAAAATTGTCTCATTATTGTGTGAGATTCAGTTTTTTTTTTAATTAAAATTTTTTTTTTCATACCGTAAATTGTCTTATAGTCTCATATGCAATGCTCTCCATGGCTCTTTTGAGCAACCGTGATATTAAACAAATTATTCTTTTATCTTTTTCATGTTAAAGAATGTAAATCTTACCTTATTTATAATTTAATTTTTACTCCTCCCGAACATGTGCACTATTTGATTAATTTATAACCAATTTCTATATTACATATATCATAACCAAAGATGCCAAATAATGGTAGTTTTTGTTACTTATTAGTTGCTTAATTAAGCATGCAACAGAAAGTTAAACTTCTGACCTAATTTACCTAATTTACTTCACACACACATATATATATATATAAGTGTGACTAAAGAACGACAATATATCCATGTTTCTTTTGTGTGATAATTCTAGTATATAGTTTGTTAAGTTGACACTTAAATTGTGATTTTGTGCTCGGTTCAATCCCCATATGATTACCTCCATTTCTTGTCAACTTTTTTCTAAAACTTGTTACACCATTTTTTCCATGATAACTTCAAAAACACATTTTATATAAATATATATATATATATATGTGTGTGTGTGTGTGTACCAGATTTTGAACCTAGTCACCTTTTTTATGGATAACTTTTTGGGTAGATAGAGCACTTAATGGGGCTGATAATTGGAGCATATCCTACAGTATACTCAAAATTGTTTACCCTTTTTCCTTGAAACTCCTTCAGCTAATTTGCTCTTCAATTCCCACCGAAAATATCACCTAAAATCATCTAAAGATTCGATGTTTACGCAATCTGATCTCTCTGACAAACAAGTCTACCACTAATTTGTTTTTTAATGTTTTTTTTCTAAGGGATTTTTTTAAAATTTATTTTTACGTGTCCTTTTCATGTTTAATAAGACAAAAAGCTTTTTGCTTGTGAAAATGACCTCTTTTGTTCTCTTCTTTTTTGCCACTCCCACCTCGGCAAAAGTGAAATTTTGTCAAATTTAGGCTTGGCCCTTGGGCCTTCTTTTCCATTAGTTACAGCCCAATTGTGTCCTAAGTCTTCGTCTTATTTCGTTTATCTTGTCATTTTATGTATTTTTTTTTTAAATAATCTCATTTCGACTTGAAATAAGAAAGTTATAAAATTTTGGAGTTTGAGATTTCAACAGAAATTTGAAGATGTGAATAGTAAATTTGATTTACTTCCAAAGAAAAGATAACTTTTGGAAAAATTTAATTGGAATGGTCACTCCAAACATAGGCAAAGTTATGCAGAGTTTAATCATAATTCGATGTAACTCTCACATTGAAAGTGAATGACTATAAATCTTGTGGATATTCTGTTTGCTAGTTGTTTTCGGTAAGTAGGGATTAGGGTTAATTACTTTTGGTTAAAAAAAAAAAAAACAAAACAAAAAACTTTTATGGTAAGTAGTCCCATACGGGTGAGGATTAGACATGTTTTTTATGCATGAAATGGTGTTTGGAAGCAGACATGGTTGGCAAGGCAAATAGTGAAGCCCACCAACCCGGCAAAAAGACATTACTCTACAAATTATTAGATTCTCAGTATCAGACAAACTCTGAAGACAATCCGATCTAGAAACCACATTGTGCTCGATTTTTAAATTCCCAAAAATAAATAAAAAGAAAGGAAAAAAAAAAAAAAAAAAAGGAGACAAAAGAATTCCAAAAGCCAGACAATCTCCCATTTTGTTATCTTTGAACAACTTCACAAGTTGATGATAAAAGTTCCCAGTTGTCATTGCCGACTCCTTGGCCCTTTTGGTCAAACCCCTCTAAGCCAATGTTTTTGCCACTACATGCACGCCCATAGCAATATACATATACATGTAAATATATATATTGTTTTCATTTCGAAGTTGTAATCATTTATTATAAGAAAAAAGTACTAATAATTTAGTAATGCACATGTCTTCAACCAATGTGTGCATATATATATATATATATATATAAAGAATTATGAGAGTGAAAGTACT
The DNA here is from genome assembly GCA_025413485.1 of Ficus microcarpa. NCBI lineage: Eukaryota > Viridiplantae > Streptophyta > Magnoliopsida > Rosales > Moraceae > Ficus > Ficus microcarpa. The sequence goes on along the minus strand of CM046379.1, from coordinate 12,193,407 downwards.
TAGATGTACACTTAACCCTGCCTACCATATGTTTGTTCATTGTACGAAAGAAAAACGGTATTTTTAGCAATTTTCACAATTTGTATTTGTCCTTTACTTTTTTTGAAACGTTTTACATCAATGCCACATTTCTTCTATGTGCAAAAATGCATACGACATATTGTGCGAGCGTCCGAGGGGCCTTGAATGATTTGTTAATTGATCGAGCATGGTGTATACGCTGCTTGAAAGTTGGTGTCGTTTGTCATCGGCCATGAATTCGTAAACGTGGCCATCGATTTCAATGAAGCTAATTGCTCTACTCTTAATGACCCTACCGTCTTTCATCAGTTTTCTAATCCTTTTAGCATCTTCCCATCTTTGAGCTTCACAGAAAATGTTTGAAAGCAGTACATATGGTCCAGAACTATGTGGCTCCAACTCCAACAGCTGTTTTAGTATTTGTTTTCCGATCTCTACATTGCCGTGGATCCTACAAGAACTGAGCAAAGCGCCCCAAACCACAACATCAGGCTTCATTGGCATTCTTCCTAACAGCCTGATTGCTTCTTCTAAGAGCCCGCCTCGCCCCAGAAGATCAACCATGCAAGCATAGTGCTCAAGTTCGGGTGAAATCCTGTAAAATGAATACATTCTGTCAAAATAATATCGCCCAATGTCTACAAGACCGCTGTGGCTACATGCTGAAAGCAATCCGGTGAAAGTGAACTCATCTGGCCAGATTCCATGCTCTTGCATCCCTTCAAATTTCTCAATCGCTTCAAGTCCATGACCGTGCAATGCAAGAGCCCCAATAATAACATTCCAAGAAACTAAATTCCTTTCAGGAGTCGTAAGAAAATGATGAATGGCAGTTTCAAGATCGCCACATTTTGCGTACATGTCTATGAGGGAGTTAGAAAGAATAACGGTGAGGGCTATATCGCTATTGCGTATGTATTTGTGGGTTTCCTTTCCAATGACCAAATCACCAATCTGGCTACATGCCGAGAGAACAGAAACCAGTGTAGCCTCATCAGGAACTACATTAGAGCTACACATTTCTTGAAAAAGCTCCAAAGCTCCCTTGAATTGACCTTCTCGAACATAGTACGAGATCATTGCATTCCATGAAACCACATTCTTCACGGGCATTTGGTTGAAAAATTCCTTGGCAGATTCAATCGACCCATTTTTTGCATATGCAGTAACCATGGAGGTCCATGATACCACATTTTTATCAGGCATGCAATCAAAAATAGTTTGAGCAGACCGCAAATCCCCACACTTGGCATACATATCCAATAGAGCATTTCTCACGATTTGATCAATCTCAACCCCAGTAATCTCAATATAAAGATGCACAAATCTACCCAAATCTAGATCACAGCTCTGTGAACAAACAGAGAGTAAATTAACTAAGGTGAACTTATCAGGCTTTACCCTAACTCTCTCATCTCTAGAAATAACCAAAACGACTCCCTGCAACAACCCATTCTAGAATACCCGCCAATCATCGTATTCCACGAAACTAGTGTCCTCTCAGAAATTTCATCAAACACTTGACGAGCACATTGAATCAACCCACAGACAAGAAAAACATTCATAAGGGCATTCTGCACACAAACTTGAGACCAAATTCCTAGTTTAACAGCTTGTCCATGAACAACCACAGCTTCCAAATACGCCGAATTTCCAGCGCAAACCTTAAGAACAAACGGCAAAGTAAATTCGTTCGGGGAAAGTGCGGAACCAATCATTCTCCGATATAGTAACAAAGACTTTTCTGGGTCATCACTATCTGCGTATCCCCTGATGAGACTATTGTACATGAACTTATTGGGTTGGTGAATTTGGTCGAACACAAGCCGGGCGTAACGGAGATCGCCAGGTTCGGCAACGGCGCAGAAAGAGATCAACTTTCCGAGGGTGAGGACTTCGTTGGAGAGGGCGTGGATGAGGATTTGGGCATGGATTTGCTTGAGTTGTCTAATGGAAGAGCATTTTTCTAAGAGATTGTGAAGGGAGTGGTGAGTTAGGGTTTTGAATTGGTGAGAGAAATTGTTGGGTTTGGCAGTGGTGAACAGATAACGAAGACGAAAAGACTTGTTATTAAGGCGGGAACCAACGGCCGAATATTTGAGAGCAACGAACATTGTGCTTTAGGCCTTTGCTCGGTTGATTTGTTCCCCGTGGGAATGCCAACTTAAACCCCCTTTTCTCTAACTTAAAATAAAAAATTAAGACGGTTTGGTGGGGAAAAAAGAACATTTAGATTGAAACATTTTAAATAGAAACCTTTGAAAAAAAAAATATTTATTAAATTAGTCAAAATTTAACCCTCATATTCTATTTGGATTTTGCCTAAAACACCAAAAAATAACATTTTGTAACGTTTCAACCCATTTGAAATATTTACAACAAAATACTTATTCAAAATACTTCATTTGAAATTTTTTCAAATGTTCTTCCCCGCACCCTTACTTCACCCTTTATTCGAGTTCAGAAAAAGGAAGTAATAAAAATGAAATGACAGAAAAAATAACACGTCTTTTGTTTGAACAACACACGTGTTATCTGTTAATTTTTTGTTTGAACAGAAAAAAGAGAGGAAATAGTAAAGAAGTAAAATTCAAGTAATGTCTAAATCAAAAATCAAGGAATGTCATACTACATTTTAAAAAATACATAAATATAATAATGAGTAAACGAATATAGTAAGAAAAAATAAATAAAAATAATAATCCTATTAAAAACCACACAGAATCATTTTCAAATACTAAAATAAAAGAAAAAAACAAAATATTAATTAATTAAAAAATTAAAAATACATATTCCAATAGTCGTTGGCTTTTCAAGAGACATCTTTCTTTTATTTTTATTTCACTTGAATCATCCATTGAAAATTTTCGTGTAGTTATAAAAATTTTTTATGAAAAGAAATTAATGAAGAACAATTTAGAGTTTAGAAAATTTCTTAAAATTTTTTTTATTTTTTAAATATTATTTCTATTTGTGGTTAATGTGGTGTATGTTTTTTAAATTATTTTTTTAAAAAAAATATTTTCATTTATAGGTATGGGAGTATGAGTATTCTTAATGGTTTTAAGATAATTTTCTTGTAAGGTAAAAGAACATTAAAAATTTTTATTAACTTTGTAATGATATTTATTAATATTATCTGTGCAAATAAAATCTCCCTAAAATATAGAGAACTATTAATTTAAGGGAGGCCAAAACTAATTTATACACATATCTATTATATTAAAATAAAATAAAATAAAATAAAAGAAACAAAAAAAGCCTCCCTCCCTCCGTCAGTGTGTGTGTGTGTGTGTCCACACTACAGTAATTATACGATTCCTATTTTTTTATGGAGTACCCTACATTAATTCCTAATAATATGTCAAGTACTAGAACAACTTTAGAACATATAATTTATCGTTGATTCAAGTGCCAAATCAATTACCAAACCAGTTTGTATGGAACTAGGAGTCTGATTAGGGTTTGGCTACTAAGTAGGAGTCGTCCTGTTGGTGTTGTTATTGACCTTTTTTTTTTTTTTTTTTTTCTTTTACGTTTTCAGCCTTATTGTCGTTTGTGTGGTTAATGCCGTTGATTGTGGTCGTATCTTTCATTTTACGAATCCCATGCACCACTACGTACTTTGTATTTAAAACTTGCAAGTATACGGTTGAACTTATGCAGCTTTCAAATATAAAAGTACAATCGCAATAGTGGTATATGGTAACTTAAATATAATGACAAGGATTTAACCCTTTTTGGTTTTAATTTTGAATTACTTGAAGATGAAAAGAATCGAACTCTACAACTTATTGTGAAGTCAGATGTAATATTATCATTAAACTATATCTATAATCACACGAATATTTTAACTTTTATTGTTCACAATATATATTAAATAATAAAAACAAAGGAAGTGGAGCAATGAATATTTATCTTTGTCTGATTATATGCCTGCTCCACTGACTAGAATAAGAGAGAAACTCGGTACTAAAGAGCACAATAAAATGGGTTTCAAATAAATACAGAAGCTATAATTATATAACGGGGTTAAATTACTCAAGACTAACACATCTAATTAATTCAAGAGATTTTTCTAATAAGAATATAAATATATAAGTACTAATATAAATATATACAGTTCTTCTTTTCCGAAAGTAACTTAAAAACCTCTAATTTAAAAAAAAAATCACTTTTTATATTTATTGCCATTCAATTTAGATTTGTCTCGGAAGGTTTTTTATTTTTTTTTTTTTTTTTTTATATTCTTCTAAGTTTAGGATTAGGGGATTCAAACTATATATCTTATGGTTGAATCAGGTATCGAATCACGGTTAAAATGATGAGGATATTTATTTTTGAGAAAGTATAGCATATGGTATATATGACATATTTTATAAGTACTTTTGAAAATTATAACGGTTTTTTTAATATAATAAACTATAGCATATTTTGACGAGCATATTCTTGGATTTTTTAGTAAATAACAAATTTACAGTTAAATAGCAATAGGCTCTCAGCCTCTTACGATAACACTAACATCGGTGATGTTGAGGAGAGGGAGTCGTTGTAGAGAGAGAAGAGAGAAGAGAGAGGAGGCATTGTAGGAGTAGTTTCGATATTTATGTATATCATTAACATGATTATGGTATTTATTATTAGTGTTTAAAAATTATGATATAATTTTTAATTATAGTCTCTAAATATGTTGTTTGGTTGCTTCTCTCTTCATTTTTTATACTTTCTTGTCGTTTTTTAGTCAATTTTGCTCATTGTGGTTATTTTGGTCATACCCAACAACGTCGTTTATTTGAGTAATTGTCGTTGCTTAGACCTTCAGTTATTGTCGTCGTTTAGAAGAAATAGTTTCTTGGTTATGTTATTTCCTCGTTGAAACTCATGATGCCGTTTTTTTTTTCGGTCGACTACGTTTTCAGCGTTATTGTTGTCGGTGCAATCAATGTCGTTGATTTGGTCATTGTCGTTCCTTCACAAATTGAAGATAGAAGTAGTTATTGTATTGTCAAGATAATTATGTATTTATAAAATACCAATCTCAATTTATCCCACCTATTACTTGTTGCGTGGGGAATGATGATAATCATCTAGTTTTCATGTCTAATGGCTCCAAATCGAAAATTGTGATAAACGGTAAATTAAAAATTGGACTAGTGTTGTAATTGTAATTATTGCTCACGGGACACAAAGAGGTTCTATTATTACTACTTACCTACAACTAAAAAATAAAAAGTCAACGCCTACATTTATTTCTACCATATGCAGGCCAAAGACTAATGAGTTAAATTAAAGCATATATGATTTCAATAAAATTAACAACAGTTTTGCATTTGGTCAGGTATGATTTTAATATAACTAACGATAATTTCACGTTTGTCAAGTATATGTGCTGTCATTTATTTTGTACGTATTGAAGCACAATGTAAAATGTCTTTTGGGGAAAAAAATTTAAACTTAAATCAAATTCAAATCAAATGTCAATTATCTAAATATAACTTGATATAACTTTGTTAAACCTATAGTATTCTTCCATTCTCATTTTTTCTGATAATGTTATTGATTTTATAAACATTACGTAACATTTAATCTATTGGAAAGAATTTTCAAAAAGAGAAAAAAGCCAAAGTCTGAAAAATGGTGATAGTGACCTTCTTTCATCAGGGAAAGTGGCTCATATGTTTGTGGTGTATAATCCATGTGGGACTTTGGATTGTGTCCAATTTCTCTATTCCCTTTGAATTGTGTCCCATTTCCTCTTCTTCCTTCTTTTCTTTTTAGGGTTAATTTTATAAAACTTTCATGAATTATCCATTGTGTTTCATGTTAGTCTATTACTTTTGATTTTACAAATCTCACTTTATTTTTAAGCCAACAGTCTCCAGTTAATATTCCGTAAAAACATTCAACAAAAATTGAGCACATTCTAATTACATAAGATTTACTTATAGATAAAGTCATAATTAAATATCTTTTGAAATTTCTTTGTCCCACAATCATAGATATTTTGGAAGTAAATTGTATTTTAATTTTAAAAAATAGCATCTTAAAGTTATTTTGGTGGTACAATTTCCCTCTCAAAATATTTAATTGTGATTTTTACCTTAATTAAACTTAATGCGATCTGACCATGTTCAATTTTCATTCTGTTTTTTTTATAGAATACCCATTAGGGGTTGTTTTCATAATAGCAGAGATGTTTGAGGTAATGTGATGTATAAAATTAAGGGTTATTTATATAGATGTCCAATTTAAAAATATTAATTTGAAATAAGTCAAATTTTCTTTTTATTTACATAAATGTCTAAAAGAGTACTTATACAGATGATTTTACCCTTAATAAAGAATGGAGAATTAACAAATAAAGAAATTACAAAAAGGAAACATTAAAAAAATAATAACAAGGAGTGTAAGATGTTTATTAAATAAGGCTAAAGTTGATTTAATAAAATTGCAAAAAGAATTGATAGCAAAGAAAATTTTGAAATTTTTTTTTAATTTATTGTATAGAAGGTGTAAATATTCATAATGAACCAAAAAAGAGAATATTTTATCAAAATCAGATTTCACATTAATGATAAAAAGCTAAATAAAGAAAAAGAAAAATCTCAAAAAAAAATTTAGTATAATGAATATGTGTCTTTAACACGATTTCATTTCTACTAATTTATATAAATAACAGTATTTTTTTAATAAAAAATTTGATTCCATTTATTGTATTATTCTTCAATTTGTTTGTTTAAGATGTAAATGACAATCTTTTGATTTATAGTGGATTATATAAATAAATAATTTTTTTATATAAGAATTCATTGGTTTTTTAAATGAAAAGTATAAATATTCATCAATATTTATCGTTAATATTTTTTTTTGTATTTATTATTTAGTATGAACTATCATCTTTATAGTAAATATTTTATATTTAATATAATTACTTTGATGTCTATAACTAATTTTGGTTTATTTAAAGTAATTTACATTTACCAACAAAAAATATTCATCATTAAAATAAAAAAAAAGGAAAATAACATAATATGTATAAAAATAAAATAATGTCAATTATAGTAAAATGGTAAAATAAGTACTACAGAATAGACATATACATAATATTGTTAAAAAATGAATAAATTTCAAAACGAGACTCTAAAAATGGACATTTTGTGTAATTATTTTTAAAATTAAAAATCAGAGACTAACTTGAGACCGAGAGTATAAAAAAATGGTCTTATGAAAATAACCCTTTTTCGTTATAGAAAAAAATTCCCTCTTTGTGATTTTCCAGTGGGTGATTTGAGAATTGCCCGTCAAACAACATTCTCCAGAATATTGCCCTACTTATAATAACTAGTATTTTTATCTCATATAAGATAAGTCAAAGGTCAACAAGTCAAAGGTCAACATCACATGTACGTTCAAAATTATCTCGACCAACCACAAAGATAATTCGGTCGGTAATCTAACAGATGTTGTTGGAATCAACATAGGTCACCGCAAGTCTCTGTTGTTGGAGAGTTTTCTAGTAGGTTACTGTGATAATCTACCATATTACTGTTTTTTTTTTTTTTTTTTTATGCCAAAACGAACTTTGTCGACCATCTCCGGCTTGGGTCGCTAGTAAGTATTTTGAAGTAATCTACTATATTATTTTTTTACAAAAACATAAAATTTTTGTATTTTTAAATTTCTTTTATCAAATAAATACAAAAATGTAAACATTTAATTTTTTTTAATCTAATAAATACAAAAATGTAAATTTTACAAACACAGCTTAAACTACTTTTTCAGCCATTTTCGCATACCAGACAACAACAAAAAAGAAACACAAAAAAAAAAAAAAAATCCACTGAAATAAAGAAAATTATCCACCAGAATGCTTGTAATAATCTACCAGAATACAAAAAATAATCCACAATAATACTGAAATAATCCACATAATACACCACATAGTCTACCAGAATTGGTAGATAATGTTTCATACATTCTATTAGGTTGTAGAACCTAAATATTTTTAAAGAGGACAAATATTAGTATTGTAGATAAGATATAAACAGAAAAAATAATGGACAAGATCTTTATAGTAAGCGTTACCGATAAAGTTGTTTTCACTAACAATAAGTCATAGTAATCACATGAACACAACCAATTTACTTCTATTTCTCAACTAATTACAGTTTGTTTCTGTTCACCACCTAAAAGATTCATATAAAAAAAAAAAAAAAATCATTCATTTGGGGATATATACACTGCAGCATCATCCCAGGCAGGTAGATAACAACACTTTCTTCTCAACAGAATCCAGTTACAAGCATGTGAATCAGAGCAATCACGTCCGGTAAGGTTTCAAGTTTGAATTAAAAGTATAATGGTGAGAAAAACTACGGAAAGTTCTATATGCTTCAGCAGCAGGCTCGTCTCGCACGATTAGTTTTGCTTCTTGTGATTTTCGATTTTGTAGTCGAAGAACTGCCAATCGTTTCACAAAGAAGGAAGAAGCCAGAGATTGAACAAGAAAGAACCAATACAGAGAAACCAAGATAAGAAAGCCATGGCAGCAGATAGTTGATATCTACTACATAACTTGGCAGGGCAGTAGGATCCGCCAGCATCAAACAGGAGATCCGTGACACCAGCGGTTGCGCAGGCTGCAGATAGTAACAGATATGACAAAGCCTGCGATAGAACGACATATGCATTTGAAATTGGATTGTCTAAGAAGATCAAATCACAGTACTCTAAGTTAGGAAAATGCACATACCCAGTCTCCTAGGACGACTATCATTATAGTTCGCGGTTGACGAGGTAAAAACTTAACGAATACTGAGTACGCATCCACCACTACCAATGTCAAGCTCCATGGAACAACTAAGCCCATGACTGTCACCAAGTAGCTGAAAAACCAAAATGATCAATTCCACTGATATTGAAATGAACAAGATGATATAACACGAAGCAAAAGATCGAACAATAAGAAACTAAATGATGTTAAAATGCAGCATTTGAGTATATTCAGCTCTCAAGAAAGAATTTTTGACGATTTAGGACTACTCGTTCTTCACTACTTGTGCATATTCTCAAAAACACTAAATGAAAGAAGTTTGACTTCAGGCTAAACAGTCCAAGGCCATGTTTTTGGAGAGATTATCAATCCGCAATAGGATTGGCAATGGGAATCAAACTTGTAAACATGCCTCTAGATTCGATTATCCGCAAAGCATTGTCAACTATCCTATTGTTGATGGGTCCTCTTGTTAGCATGAACAATAAACTGAACAAAACATAGAACACATGTGAGGCCTAAATTTTGCCTGGTTGCTGAGAGAGTATCTTCTGAATTGTGCTCTTTTATTAGGCATGCAAAGATTGAAAAACTCTGCTAAAGCAACAACATCTCGAATAAACCCTCATCTTTTCCAAATTGAAGATGTATTGTTTCCAACGCAATTCAAATGATCCAAAAACATAATCTCCAACAAAGACACACAAAAACCAAAACTGGGAAATTTCCCAATTTCTGATCAACACCCAATTCAGCTATTTCCCTTTTTCCATTTGACTGATCAGAATTCAATCACTAGCTCCAAAAATAAAAATAAAAAAAAAATCAAATCAACAAACACTAAATCATCTGGGCATTTCACCGTCTTACAAAACTGCAAACGAATCACTATCAAACTGAAACAGAAAAAAAAAAAAAAAAGGTATTGAAGAACAAAACAAAATCGCAAAAGGGTCTAATCAAATTCAACCCAGAAGATCAAAAAAAAAAGTACCAGAAAGCAGTGTAGCTGTAGAACTGAACGTCGACGCACATGAAGATAAGGGAGGCGAAGGAGAAAATAGTCTGTCCCAAGCGTAAAGCCAGGCTGGCGCTAGTCCCGAACGACCCTGGCAATTCGTCCATGTTGTTTGTTCTGGCTCCGGCTCTGTCTCTGTCTCTGTCTTTGGCATGCACACACTTTTTGCTGTCATGGCATTTCAGTCTCAAATTTCAGCTTCCGAGTCATGTCAGAATTGCCCATCTATGGGAATGATATGGGAAGATGAGATTTCGCCCAATTCTGGGAATTTGCCTAGGAAACAAATTAAGGTGTATTAATGTGAAAATTGGTGAGGTATAATTTTTTGTGTTTGTTTTGAAAAGAAACTCTGACAATTATTATATGTACGTATGAAAAAAGAAGGAAGAAATACGGTGAAACAGATGTTGACGTTTTTGGTCATTAGTCGGCACGCGGCTTAAGGCTATGTTTGGTAGGACAGATAAAGAGAGTGGAGGGATGGAGAGATGTGAATGATGAAGAGGATAATTTAAATCTTTTATGTTGTTTGGCAACACAACAAAAAGAGAGTTGAAATGATGAATGTTAATTTGTTTTGAATTATTATATTGTCTTTTTCTAATTTTTTTAATAATATTTTTGGAGGAGAAAATTATCTTTTAAGTTTAAATTAGAGGAGAGCTTGAATCCTTTCATATTTAGAAAGATGTAAATTGATGGGCTCGGATGGATGAAAGCCCCCTCCGTCTCTCCTCTCCCTCTTGTCCTCCCCCCAACCAAATAAGAGATAATGACTCTCCCTCCAACCCTCTCCCCATCCATCTCTCCCTCCAACCAATCATACTCTATGTATTATTGTATTAATATTTTTTTTTTTTTGTACTAAAGGTATAATTGATTAATTATGTTTTAGTGAGAGTTGGGGACAAGTAATTGATTTATTTTGACTTTTTAATAAATTAAAATTAAAATGAGTATGTCTCGGGACCAATGGATTTTATGACAGAGGATATCAAATGAAAAATATATTACTAAATAATCAATTTTTTTTTACCTAAAAAAATCTTCAATTTTAATAAGTTCAGTAAATTGTTTTTTTTTTCCTCAGAGAAATTGTGGTAAATAACATTTTTACGAGAATATTCTAAGTAAATAGTAAGGTTTTTAAAAATTTTAATAGATAGTAAATTTACTATTTTATTAGATAAATAAAAAATTGATTAGGTAAATAATATATTCACAAGAAGTAAATAAATCATTTATCCAATAAATTTGTTTTTTTATTACTATTTACTACAAATATATTTTAAAACCTACTATTTTCCAATAACTATTTGTATACAAATATTATTTAATTCTTCCTAACTCTGATATAATTTTGATATAATGATTCATAACTGAGTTCTCCATTTATATCAATAGGTCTTTTAATATATCATATCACATAATATTCTCTCTTTCTTATTTATTTATTTATTTATTCTTTCAGTAAATTCTCTCTTTGTTATTTATGACATAAAATTCACAAATTGGGTGCTATAATTAGGATCATTATTAGATAGCCAAGGCCATTTAAGGGGCTCATGAATTATTTGCACGCTAGTTCGGTAACTAGACGGTGAACCATTTTGGCATATAAATTGTAGACCATGTTTGAGAGAATTTTCAATTGAGGGTCTATACTCTAAAGTACTTTTGACTTGACTTGGTCTCTCACTCCCCACATTCGATCATTCAAGATCTTTGGCACAACAAACTATTAAAAAAAGAAAATGGAAACGAATCCTTATTTGGGAAAGTTAGTATTAAGTTATTATTTTGTATGTAATTATTTATATTAAGAATTTTATTTATTAGGAATTAAAATAAGTCTTAATTTTAGTAGATTTGTTAGTGTTCGCAAACTTATCAAATTTTATATACTTGTAAATTTGTATAAATATCGGAGCCTATTCATAATGCTCTTTGTTAATGAATTTTATATTCTTAATTCGTGGACATATGCATGTCCACGTTAAAATCCATGTGTTCCATTCCTCTCTTTTTACTATTATTATTATTTTATTTAATTTTCTATAATTCTCACTTTTGAATTACCAAGAAAGAAAAAATATATATATATATATTTTTTTTTTGGCAACAACTTTGTCCATTGGTTTTGATTGGTGCTGAGAGCTAGCCTTTTCCACCGGCATATGAAATATTTCACCAATTAGTGAGATTCTCTTGACCAAAATAATACCCTTTGGACATTAATGGAAAAGAAGTTAAATTAATTTATGTTTGACTAATATCCTGGATTTTATTTGTTCATGATATAATTATTTGAAGCTCCTTTATTAGCTTTGCCGTTCAACTCATCCAGACGGTACTCTGCCCTTTTAATTTAAAAATATAGGTCGAAGTGGGGCCATTGCGTGCTTATGCTTAGTTGTTCGGAATAATTAACTCAGCAACCACAATAGGCCAAGCAGACGAATCATCAAAATCAATAGAGTTTGTTTGGTACGACACTCCATTAACATTATTATATCTATCTTAATAATAACCCTATATGCAGATGCCAAACGTGAGTACTAGTTTGAGTTGATTGACCATGAAAGAGTATTATCAATAACTTGAGCATTTATTAACTACCCATGGGTTGGTGTGTACCGGTAAGTTTACATTTCACCCTTTTATTTTATAAGATAAGATGTTCTCAGATTCGACACTCGACAGCCTAAATATACAAGGTCGATGAATATGTTATGTGGTATTGGAGATATAGTGGTTTGCCTGAAATTGGATCCATTTTTCAAATATAATTAAATCAGATCATTTTCATTCCATTAACAGGCCCCAGAATTTCGTTTATAAATTATGAGAAGGAGGCGAGATGTAACCAATAATCTCTTTTGTAATCAAGAAAAAAAAAACAATTATTAAAATTTGGAAAGCAATTAGCTTGAAGTAGAGGTAGTGTTTAAGAAGTATGTAACTTCCATTTAGAACTGATGTTAAAAAAAAAAAAAAATTTCTTTTGTTTTTTTTTTTTGAATCATAATTGCCAAGATCATTCACACATAATTTCGTCTTGACATTCAATGGAGCTTTATTTTGTTCAAACTGCCAAATGTAAGTGCAAAATGCTTTGGCTTTAAGAAAATAAATTATTATTATCACGTGATATTACCGTTTATCACATTTTTTTTTTCTTAATTTGAGGATAGGAGGATTTAAAGTATAAGTTTTAAAATGGAATATCAGTTGTGGATTTATCGTTAGTCGCACTTGCAAATACAATTTGATTATGACTTTTAATGACCTTTTCCGCCGAGAGAAGACAATGCGCAAGAATGAATATATGCAATATATGCAGTGGGCAAACCAGAGGCAGGACTCTTTCATAAGATTGATTGGCCGTATAGATTAATATCCCCGGTAACTTATCAAAATGGAACTAAAGTTTCGTTTCTATTTGCATGTTATATATCTCAAGACACGTAGAAAATCAAACAAACGGTAAGTTTTTAATAAAACTGGTTAGTTTATCATTGTTTAAAGTAAGTCATGAGTCACAACTCAACGAACGTGAAAATCACTGATGTAATATTTAACCCACCCCTATACTTAAAAGCTTAAAATGACATTTCACATGTAACCAACATTTTTTTTCAGTCATTAGAGTTACACCCTTTACCATTCTGTACTTTGTTAACCAATTTAATAACAACCACGCTCATCTCCTTGTAACTTTAGTATAAAGAAATTTGAGACTTGAGGGGAAGCACAACGAAAATTGAGCCCATATTATAAGTGATTGAAACCGGAATAGGAACATGCAACATTATCATTATCAGCAACGCCACGAAAGTGCTCGGGTTCAAGATTGGTAACGTCGTTGTTAGTTGAAAAGTTATCAGAATCTGAGTCAACTCTATTAGTTAGTAACGGAATAGTTAGATGTTCAATTTTCAAATGTTCCGAAGTAATTAGGGGCCATGGCCAAATTGGATTTCCTCCTCAATCCCCACCATAATCTTAGCATGGCTGTTCTTATTTTGGATTTTCGGACCATAAGAAAAAGGAAGCAAAATATGATAATTAAAACTAATATACAACCAACATGATATGCCCTCATTGCGTTTCCTTGAGTTTTGGTCTTGCAACAAAGCAAAAGTGAACCCAAAAGCATTTAGCACTTACATAAAAATATAAGCAAAAAATCCGAACCGAAAATCAACACAAATAAGTACACGATTCATGATAATAAGATAATCTACGAGTCAAGCTGAGCATACCAGATCCCCTGGATCTTGACATCCTTAGGTGTCTTGGCTCCCAAGTCAGTATCCGACGGCTGAACACTCTCGAACACTCCGATCACCTCACCGGTCTCCGGCTTGCTCTTCGTCACGCTAAGCGTGATCTTCCCCTTTGACGAAGCCACATTCTTTATGTTCTCCTTGGTCAGCTCCTCCTCGTCTCCTCTCCCTCCGGCGGGGAGCGCCACCGCGTTGTCGTATCCGGTCGAGCCACCCCGTCCCTTGGGGTCCAAGAAAGAGGACCCCCGGTACGACGGCACCAAAAACTCCCCGCCGAAGCTCTCGGGCTTGCCAGAGGCCACCAGCTGCTTGATGGTGAAGAGGAACGGCACGCGCTCTCCTCCAGGGAGCTGCACCGTGACCGCGGCGTAGTCGATGCCGTCCTTCTCCTCGAACTTGACAGCGCCGTCGGGGGAGACCTCGAAGGGGCCCTCGATCTCGTCGAGGGTGTAGGTGAGGCGGGTCATGAGCTTGGTGTTCTGGAACTCTGGTGGGGCGTTCTTGTTAATGCCCTCGGCCTTGACGGTGAAGGAGGTCGGCTCGAGGCATAACTTCTTGGCGTTGTACTTGCCTGGCTTGAAGGCGAAGGAGTCGACTCCGCCGTCGATGGTCGGACACTGGTTCGCCGTGCCGGTTCCCTTCACCTCCAAGTATGTCTTGCTCTGGATCTCGTCGAAGGTCAGCCGCTTCGGAACTCCCTCAGCGCTCGCTCCCTGAAGAAATATCAAGCACATGCTCAAACAATTCGGTTTATATGTGATAATCAGAAAGAAATACCAAATTGTTTTTATTTTGTGTCAAATTTAAAAAAAAAAAAAAAAGATAGCATAACAATCTAATGTGAATAAATGAATTTGATGTTGTTATACTTTGTTAAAATTATTATATCTATTTTTTTTAAAATTCAAAATTAACTTGTCACATGTATAAAATGAACTCCTTTTTAGCGGCTAGCAGTAAAATAAGCCTAGATCTTATTGCTCGTAATTACCAGTGATTACCCACTAATAATATCTCACTATTTGCTTAGTAATTCTCATTGAGCTTTAATTATAAATTAGACACAAACTGTGTGATACTCAAAGTAACTATTGAAAGATCCGATCCAAATCCGTGCTTCCGGTGCGATAATTTCCTTTTTTCTCTAAGCTAGCCTTCCAATCCTATCACAAAAAACTTGATTACAGTTTGGTTGTGTAACATATGCTAATCACACTAAAATTCATAGCTAATTCTTCTAATAAAACATGATCAGGCACAGAATTAGTCATTTTCCTAGCTTTTTAACAGCTTTCTAGCTACTTTAATTGTCAAAATTACACATATAGAAATTGAAGGGCTACAGAGCGACATATGTACCGAGACAACAAGGGCAGAAGTTGCAAGAGCAAATCCTGCAATCTTGGTGGCATCAACGCACTTCTGAGCCAAGTCCTTGAAGTCGGATTGGAGAGAGCAAGTGAGCCTAGCACCGGCGGAGGGGTCTACACCGAAGGCCTTGGAGACGGCCTGCGAGGACCGCAGCTGCAGGCTGCAGTTGCCACCGCGGGCTGGCATGCCGACCTTGGTGGTTAGTGTGGCTGCTGCTTGTAATGAGGCTGCCATATTGGGATTGTGGTCTGATCTCTCTCACTCTCCCTCTAGCTCTGATGAGCAAAGAAGAAAGGCGTATTTGGAACAAGTTTGTGTCTGTGTATGTGTGGGGGTGAGAGTGGATAATTTGGTGACAAATATTTTGGTGGCTTTGGTGTGACTTAGATAAACGGATAGGATAAGGTCTTCTCTCATTGGTTCGTTTGGGCTAATGCCTCTGGGTTTTGGGTTTGCCACGTGGCAAGTTTCTTGTTTGGGATAAAGATACTTGTGGTTAGATTTTATGTCCTACTCAACAAGATGCACCACATAACCTATATGTGGTTCTAAATCAAATACTCCACACTTATATATATATATATATATTTATTTATTTATTTGTTTGGGTGAAAATAATTGTTTAGTTCAATTGTTCAACGTTCAATGATATGAAGTTTTGGGCTTGTCCAAATACTTAATTAAAGTACTCAAACTAAATGCAAAATGTTCTTAAGATAATGGTTTCCTTTCATTGAAGTGCTACTTCCTCTAGATACAAATATCCCTGGAACACCTAAAAAGCGATATAGCTATAAACAATGAACAAACTCAATTACAAGTAAGATTGGCAACAAAAAAAATTATAGGTAATAGCCTTTTTCTAAGAAGTTTTTTTTAATAAATAACAGAAGTTTTTAAAAATTAATTAAATGGTTAATCAATTGTCTTAAATGGTCAATCAGTGATTCACCGCATGATAATTAATCACTTATGATCAATCATTGATTAACCATAATATAAATTACTAATTCTATAATTAATGACAAACGATCATAACGTAAATCACAGTTAATCACTTATTGATCAAATTTGTAAAATGACAAACGATCATTTTCCTAAATAAAAACATCTATTAGATTAAATAACTAGAAAAAGTCATTAAACCTAATTTTCCCTAGATAAAATCATAAAGAAAAAAGAAATGAAGAATGGTGATTTATAAGATTAACCATTAAAAAGCAAATATCCGAATTATTACTTCAATTATAGTAGGCTCAGTTTTTAACTTTCAATATATATAAATGGAAAATTCAAACAAACATAGGAGAGGATTAAAAATATTAAACATGTTTGTTTAAAAGGCTGCTTTTACAAATTTCTCCATAGATGGCGGGGAAGTTTAGGCAGGCAAAGCCCACTTGAGTGAGCTCGCATGATCCAACATGCATTTTAATGGAAACTTTGCTAAATGAAAAACAATAAGTGCATATAATGAAAGAAGTAAAAAACACTTTGTAAAAAGCAATTGAAGTAAATAATAAGCTTTAAAAGTATTAATGGTAAATAAATATTATTAACCAAATAAGTTATTTGCTTCGTTATATATTTTAAAATCTTGTTTTTACTTCATATCAATCGTTTATGAAAAGATTTGTTGTTTGTAACTTTGTCGTTTTTCTAAAATGATGTTGTTTGACTTATTAACGATGTGGTGCATACATTTTGTCGTTTTTTGACTGTTGTCATTTGAAGAATGGCCGTGTTAAGAACTATTGTCCATTCTCGTAAGATGCGTGTTTGCCAATAACGTTGCCGTTTTTCCTAAATGATGTCGTTTGGATTTACCGAACTGTCTAGAGACATTTTGTCGTTTAAAACTGTTGTCGTTTGAAGTAATGGCTGTCCATGCAATAATAGGACCTCCTGGTTCACGTTTTTAATACAGGAATTTGCCAAAATGACTATCTCAAGAATTGAAATTAACAAAATAACTTTCTTTTATTTTAAGATCGTTCTTTTATTTTAAGATCGAGTCGTTCTTAATTATTCAAGATTATTTTGTTAATAAAAATTTTTAAAAAATCATTTTACTTCCTGATCGTTCCTAATTGTTCAAGATCATTCTATTAATAAAAATTTTTAAAAAAATCATTTTCTAAATAAAAGAAAGTGAATATTCAAAATAGAATTCACTCTTTTAATATAGTGATTTCGAAATATTAGTATAGAACCTTGCTAACCCATGCTACCTAAACCCATATGTCGTTCCTCCCCTAAACCTGCACGACTCTTTACGTGTTTTTTTTATGTTCTACCATTTGCAAAGGGATCTTGTCGTTTTTCAATGATTATCGCTTTCCAGAGCTATTGTCGTTTTCGATCAAACGAGGCAATAAAGCACTGAGAAGTTGTCGTTTATCTCCTTTACTGTGTTAGGAGAACCGTCGTTCGTACAGAACGCCGCAGAAACTTCAATTAAAATCGAAATATAGAATTTTGCAATTAAAAAGAAGTTTTTTCCACAAAAAATGAATTGGAATTTCACAATAGAAAGTTTAAGAAAAAAGTGAAGAAAGGAAATCAAAGCAGCAAAAATTCAATAAAGAAGAGGGGGTGTTGAGAGAGAAATAAGGAGGAACAGCTCAAAAGTGCTTGAAACTGAATCATAGATGCTCCTCAGAGATTAGTTTTCAACTCCTTTCTCATCATCGCCACTTCATCCTTCTTCTCTCAAAAATTTTTTCTTAATAAAACAACTACTGACTCAAAAAAACAAAAAACTGAAAAAACTAAAAGAAAAAGATGGAGCTAATAACAAGGCATTCAGTATGAGTAGGAGGTTGAATATTCATCAATTGATGCATCAGAGAAAACATATCATCACCATGCCTCATTTCAATCTCAATCAAAAACCAAGAATCAAATACAAAATATAACTGGAATTTGAAAAAAAAAAAAACTCGAATATGAAATTGAGGAGGTGACCTCTCAGACAAATGCCTCGAATTGTCGTCAGGGATTTAAAAGAATGGATTTCGATCGGACTCGTCATCTGTGTTTGATCATCACAGAGAAAACCCCATCAATTTCTCCAAAATTAACAGACACAAAAACATCGAGAAAATAACCAAACAACAAAAAAAAATTAAATAAATAAATAAGGAGAAGCTTTTGTGCGAATGTGAAACTAGCTGCGGATCTGATGATCCGGCGTAATCAGGAAAGAAGAAGTGTCGAGACGGAAGTGCTGCCCCCATAGGTCCTTTTATAGAGACAGACAGACAAGTCTCGGAGGCTGTTTTAGGGTTAGGGTTTCGCCTACTTTAAAACTTCACTTATTTGTGGGCTAAAGGCTCTACACATGGGCTTGCCGCAACTAGGCCCCTAGTTTTAGCCCACAATAAATTATGGGGAAAACACCTAAATTAGATCCCATTACATTAATACAATGTAAAAGGTTAATGCTAGATCCATATGTTACAAAATCAAACTATAATTAGTTAAAATTTATATTACATTAATCAAGAGTAGAGAATTTGTGTTATGTTAATCAAGAGATGAAAGAAAAAGTGGTTAGTTAAGTAACTTTCCCATTCAAAAATTTGCCTTATGATTCAGATTTTTATCGTAAAATAAATTTTTATTTGACATAGCAAGAGTGTAAAAATCCGAATTATAAAACAATTTTCTAGAGATGTATGTGTATGTGCATTTGTGTGTGTATGTGTTTTTTTTTTTTGTTGCAATATTCAACCAATCAATAAAACTCAATCTAACAGTAATTTCACATTTAATCTATCACAAAGTAAAGAATTTGAATCCATCTACCTCCAACTTTCTAAAAAAGTACCACTATTTAAACCTCAGCTACCAGACTTTAAGTCATTTTAAATGAGAAACAATAAATTGATGAGATAGAATTTGCCACTGAGCTAGATGTCATAGAAAAATAATGATCATCTTTTCCTTTTCCTTTGTAGATTTCTTTTGGGTTGTAAATGGTTTGTTTTTCATTAAAAAAAAAAAAAAAGAGTAAATAGTTATTGACTTTAGGAGATTAGGTAACTAACTCAATTTTAAATTTTATAATATATATACATACTCGTCTATCTCAAAAAATTCCAACGTCACTTTTTTTTATGTATGACCAAACAAGATGAGTCAATTAGTAAAATAACTCGAGCACTTTTTTTTTATTTGTTAAATCATCTTTCAGAAAATGTAATTAGCAAAATGATTTTGAAATGACCGAAGATGAACGAGAACAACTAGTTTCATAGTCGGTCGTCACTAATTTCAATTTTTATGTCTGTCACTTTGGCAAGTATCTCTCCACCGTCCCTCACCTTCGCTCCAACCATCCACGACATCAATGAGCCGCACCAAACGCTCATCTCCATAAACGTCTGTTGTTCATGTTCCGCTCAATCGCACCACCACCACCACCTCCTAAAAACTTCAACTTCACATGCTACTCATCGGTTTTGATCTCCATGGCTATGGCAGCAAACCTTGCCCATCCACTACTATCACCAAAAACAACACAACGCCGCCTAATCCGGCCTACATTTCCCTTCTAGTTTTCTTCAGAAGGTTCGTTTGCTTCACGTGCAATTTTTGGTTTGTTGTTTAATGTTAGTTAAACTATTTGGTTGTTGCTGTGCATAATAAGTTGACAACAATGGCTAAATCTCAAGTTATTGCTTTTGCCAACAACAATCTAAACCAGAAGCTATTTATCTTTCTCATATCCATATTAGGGAGAACAGGAAAACAGACTTCGCCAGAAACCAAACTAGAGTTTTAAAGATATAGATTAGGGACAAAACATGTCTGCGGAAGCGGCTTACAATGAAAAAGGCAAATCCTAGACAAAATGGAGGACCAGAGTCCAGACAGGAAAGACCAAAAGAATTATGATGCCGACAGTGTTCGAAATTCCATGGCTTTGTGTGAAGGAGTTTCTAAATCCGCCGGATGCCCGGATGTGCTCTTGAAGAAGGTAGCAGCCAATAAGGAGACATATCACAACACCGACCAAACTGTCCCTCAATGTGTGTGCAAAGAAGCTTGGAGCCACGACCAGAAGAAGAATTAAGGATCCTGGCATCTCCAACCAATCTAGGAGCATCCGAAAATGGTTATCAGCATGGTACCATCACATTATTGATAATAGTTAGAGAACCTCATTCACTACTGCATATAAACATTCATGTATTTGAGCAATCTTAATAGGAAACATATGCTTCAATAAAAAATTTAAGAAAATAGTGGAACAGTGTTTATGTTTGTTTGAAAGTTCTTCAAATCAAATTACGAGGTTAAGACAATTGTCATCTATTGGATCTGTGGTCCTATGAAACAAGTAGATAGACATTTTATATATATGTTGGAAAATGGCTAGATGATGACAGATGAAGTAGACACTAACAGTAACTTGTAAGGTAATTGTTAGAAAATGTGGACAAAATGATTGGTAAAGTGCCAAATCATCAGAGACTTCTTGAAGACCAATCAGAAAATGAGAGAAAACTAAGTCCATTATTGACAGTTGAAGGAAAAATCTGGAAATTGCCCTGTAACAACAAGCTTCAGAAATTTGAGAGTAGACCAAAAGAGAAGATATTTGGTCTTTAACTCTTTATAGGATTATCAATCACTTGGGTGCATTGAGGATTCTTCGAATTTGAGTGAGAGAGAATTCAAAAGACTCGTCAACTCCAGTCCCAGGGCATTCCAAACCTTGTTAAAAATTGTCTTCTCGTTGATTGGCCTGCGTCTATTGTTCTGAGATTTGATTAGTTTGTCAAACTAGGTTCTTCATCTCAGATCGACTTGGTACAATTACAACCGACGATATATTTTAGCATCTGATCTTGAAAATCGTTAAGGCATTAAAATTATAAGCGATTCTGATTATATTAGCAACTCAAGTAAACGTGACTTCAGCCATAAAAGCACAAGCATAGTTCAACCATACACTGTAAAGTAAGCATTTCACCTGGGAAATGTCGAGGGAAGAACAGCCTTAGCACAACAGCAATAAAAGCAATCCATTTTCCAACCTCTCCTCTGAATAGAAACGAAGCGAATTAAGCAATAAACAAAGACCATTCCAAGGAAAGGAGGATGTCAAAATAAGCAAGGAAAAATGACTTCAACAAGGGAAATTATCACCTCAGAAGGTGGAACAGCACTGAGGGAAGACTGAAGAAAATGTAGGGGACTAAAAGTGAAGTCAGCATATTTGTCCTCCAGTTTGTTCGGTCCAATATCAACAAATAACTGAAATGAACTTGGAAAAAAATATTTAGTGCAACTCCAAAGGAGAATGTTGAAAGCAATCCCGCAAATTCATATTTTGCCGAGTTGCATCAATCCGCAGAGGGACCAATAATGAAACATTTGATTAACTCGGTTGCTACTATTGTGACATTTTAAGTTCTAGGGGTAAAGTGAGACAATGTATATTCCTCGGGGGTTAAAATTGAAATTAACCATCTTTTAATGTTTTGCTGAAACCATCAAACAAACTACTACTTGTTTAGGTCAAGTTCTTGTTCTTGCACAAACTAAGAGAGGGATACATATTGTTCAACAGTAGTTTGTCTTCTAAGAAATTTTTTTGTTCTTTTGGCTACAAAACGTAGATGAAAGTTGAGCATCATGTGATTCTAATAAAATGAATCCGAAACATTTGAAGACTGACTGAAGTCGTGACATATTGATCCATCCAATATAACAGAGAGGCAAGAACTGAAAACTGGATATAAGATCTTCACATAACATTTTTTCCTTCATAATTTTCAAAGTTATTATTGTATATAAATTATGTTTTTTTTTTTTTTTTTGTCATACAGCGTAGGACCGTTATCTAAGTACTAAATACATATATCTGTCTCTGTGTGTGTGGGTGTGAACTGGGATATGAAAAAGACAGAAGTTGAGAAAGCACTGACATGGCAGAGAAAGAAGCGACCCATTGGAGAAAAACAGTGCCAAATCCCAACCCACCCAGTTTAGTGGCGTGATCGATGAGCCTCTGGGCAGCGATCTTCAGCTCGTTTATATCAGAATCTATCAAATCAGCCGTCGCTGGGTCTGTTTTCATCGCCAAATAATCCCTCCCCATTTCTATTTCTTCAGATCCTCAATCCCAATTCTATTATTATTATTATGTCCCCAAAACCAGAAAAAAAAAATAAAAAATAAAAAAAAAATCAAACAAGAGATTAATCAAAGAGCGAGTTTTGGATAATTGAGTTCCTTTTTGGGGGTAAAGACTCTTTTCGGACCCTAATATTTACTGGGAAGTTTTATAATGACGTGTGGATGGAGTCCCTGGTTTTCAGCTGATTCAAGCTTTAGAAAGAACAGAAGTTTCCGGATCTACAACTGTTTTTTTTTTTTTTTTTTTTTGGGAAAGGGATATGGATTGCGAGTGATGGGGCGTCTCAATGCACCACCTAGGCGCGACAACTCGGAACGTGGGAAGGCAAAATTGAGTGCCACGTGGCGTAATAGAGACAGTTCGATGGACAAGTCATGGATGATTATCCGTACAACGCATTTTTGTCTAGCAGAGGTATTTGGGCTTGATATTAAGGCCCAATGAGAAAGGAGAACAAATGGGCCGTTTGGTCCAGCTGTGTAGGCTGTGCGTCCAAAATTTTCCACATTGCATCAAAGTTTTCTCAGGACAGGAGGACTCGGACTTAATCGGTCAAATCCTGCCAGGTGAAAAGCTTTTCAGGGAAAAAAGAAAAAAGTAAAAGTCGCTTACTTTTATCAAGTTCAATGTTAGTGAGATTTGTCAATATTTACATGTCTCGTTATAATAAGAAGATGTTATTCATAATAAGTAATTTTTTTATTGATTAACTGATCATAATTTATTCATAAAATGAATTGGATTGGTATTAGTCTGGATCCAGACACTTTAGAGACATGGAAAAAAATTTGACCTGAACAGTTATATGATTGTCCTCACATGGTCGGTTTGTGAATCAATTAACTATGGACCATTGAAATTGACACACCTCCCAATCGTTTGTACCTTCTCTCTTGTCTTCAATTTGGTTGATCATAAATGAGGCAATCACCAGCCAAGCCATCAATCAATGACTGATTTTATGAGACCGAGAATATTATATATATGTGTTTGTGTACGTATTTATGTATTTTTTTTTTTTTCCCAAGAGAAGGTAATAATTTAATGTCCCTTTAATTACTTCTCCATGTTAGGCCCGGAACAAATGTAATGATGTAGGAAGCCACATGGAGTTGACCAAAATCCTCCACAAAGGAACCTTAAGCTTATAATCAAAAAGGGTTGCGAAAAAGAAAACTTTGGGTATCTAGCGATGAGTGGATTGGTCTGGCGAGTAGGGCCTTTATATGACTTTGAATCTTCTTTAAGAAGAAGAGAAGTGGATTTTTCTTTGGACAGAAAATGGTAATCATCACAAACCCATTTAAAAAAAAAAAAAAAAAGTGTAAACAAAGAAAGACCTAACAAACATGTGCTCTGTTTTTGCTTGGTAATGTTCAACCTAAGTAAGTTAAAAGACAAAGGTTGGCAAAAGAGCCGCAATCATGCCACACTTAACAACACCCTCCAAAATCATAATTCTATCTTTGAATTGTTGATAAAGATTTATGATAAAGAATTGAAAAGTCACGCCTTTGCATGTGTACTTACGAAATGGTAAGCAAATTAAAAAGAGACCAAAGCTCTCTTTCTTTTCCTTTTCAGTTTCCACAAATTTTACATCATCATCACAATATGCATTTTGAATTGACGATTGAATAAAAATCATTGAAGTGGGAAGCAAGTGGGTTTTTGGAGGCCTCTAATTCCAACACAAAAATATTTATACCTTTTTTTTTTTTTTTTTTTAATATTTCTTCAATACAGACGTGGTAAGTAAGATCTCAATCGCATAAAAAATAAGAAACATGGGACCCATTAGAAGAAGAAGCCAATTACGATGATTATATTCTTCTGAGGAAACCTCTATTGTTGATGCTGATGCTGAAAACGTTGATTAGGATGTCGTCGTCCTCTTCTGTTGTCCACCACCGAAGGTTCATGGGAATCGCAGACCTGGGTCTTGAACTTGCAACCGAACCTCCTGGTCAACGACCCTCTCCATCCTTTACCCGAACCACCACCGCCGTCACCGGCGTTACCAGTGCCAGGTGGGCCCTGCTTGTTGATCTTCTCTATCACCTTCCTCATAGTGGAGCATTCCCTCTCCAGCTGATGTACCCGCGTCCTCATGCTATCCATGTCCAGGCGTAGCACCTGATTCTGTCTCACAGCCGCCCTCCACGTGTCCCCCTCCGCCGCCGAAACCCCCGGGAGGTTCTCGTTCTCCGCTTCGCCGACGTCTTCGTCCTCGTCGTCGTCGTCGTATTCGTTTCCGTCTTCCTCGTTTAGTCTCTCCCTTCGTAGGACTGAGGGCCTGCCGGCGTCGGTCTGAGCGGCCTCGACGGCGATCAGATTCTCGGCGATGGCGTGCCGGAGCTGGAGCTGCTCGAAGAAGAGGACCTGCACCACCGCCCGCAACGGCAGCCGCTCGTTCTGCGCCGCGTGCGTGCACGCCTCGAGCGTCAGCTTCTGGCAGTCCAGGACGCCGCAGATCTTCTCGCGATCGGATTCCGAAATCGATGGATGAGCCTGAGAACCGAAAATTTTTTCAGATTTCCATTGCAAAAACCTAATTAAATAATTAAATTGACAGTGTTGACTGCAATCTGGGAATATACCTTGAGATAGACGTCAACAGCTCTGTAGAGGCCGTCGTGGAAGAGTCTCGCTGGATCCGGTAGAGACATCGCTAGATTGCAGAACTTTTCCGGTTTCAAATTGGCGTCGGAAGCTATCTCCGACAGGTATCCGTCGATTAGTTTGCCGACTAGCATCAGCGACGGTGATCTAACGCCATTGCCACCGCCGGTTTCATCACCTTCGATTACGATTGAATTTCTTTCTTCCAAGCCGTCCAAGAAGTTGGCTAGAATTCTCTCCACGCAATCCACGTCGTAAAGCGTCTCGTTCAGATACGAGTAGCTCGGGATTAAGAGGTCGTCGAGAGTCGCTTGCTCGAGTTGCGATCCAAGCTTTCTCTCCAGTGCCGATTTGCTCGATTCCGAAACGTTCAGTATGTTCGCCGTGCGCAACAAACCGAAGAAGAACCTAGTGGCGGATGAAGATCCGGTGGAGGTTTTCTCCAATGGAAGGTTCGAAATCACAGTCTCCAAAAGCTCTCTCTGTTCGCTCTCTGAAACTACTGAAGAAGACGACGACGATGGCTTCCTATTTGTCCTCGAGATGCCAGGGATGCATTTTTTGGCGTAATGCATCAAGCAGCTCTCGATCATATCGGAGCTCAGATCTCCACTTCTCATCGCGACGATTAACCGCTGGAAGAACGGCAAACTCAGCAGCGCTAGCTCCTCCAACCACGACTCGGCATTGGAGGCTCTACCAAGGCCTTTTCTGCGGCGACCGGTCTCAATCCCGTTCCACAGAATCAGCTTCGAAGCATCCCGAGAACTAGTGGCGGCGGCGGCGGCTGCTGCTCCGTCGCTCACCGGCCAACCGAAGAGCGATGGATCGGCGGTGGAAGCTCTTGACGCGACTGAGTCAACACACCTCTGCGCAATCCCCAACGTCTCCGCCAGAGGCATCAACCTTTCACACGATTTCAGAGCTCTGACGGAGTCCTTTAAGCTTTTAAGCACAGATTGGGAGAGAAACCTCTCGGTCTTCGAAATGAGGTTGTCCTCGGAGTACTCGTCCGTCATCTCGAGAAACTCTCCGGCGCAGCGGAGAGGCGCGACATTGGAGGCCGCCAAGTCGATCTTGACGCCGTAACAGAACTTTGCCGCCAATTCGAAGGTCTCCGAGCCGCCGGGAAAGTCGTTGAGCACTATATGGCAATGGACCTCCTCGATTTCGTCGCCGCCGTCATCTCCGCCTCCCGGTTCGTCGGCGGAGGCGGAGTCAGGATTCCGGTCTCTAGCGGCAAGAAAAGCGCTAGGGTTCGTCTCCTGCTCCGTTATCAGGTCGTGAAGCTTTCGACTCTTCGACATCAAAGGAAACTTAAAAAACACAGAACAATCACTCCACATGAACAAGAAGAAGATGAAAATTGATTCTGTGATGATACGAACGAAAAAACCGACTAACCTTGTGGAGATGAAACGTCATGTCGTCGACTTCGACGACGACGTCGCTTGGCAATCCGGTGGTGCAAAACCTGCCAGAAAAGAGAGAGAGAGAGAGAGAAAGGTGCTTCAGAACCAAAATTTTCCATGGAAACGGTTAGGAGAAAAAGAAAAGAAGTTTGCATTAGTCAAACCATGCTTGGCCTTTGGAAATGGTTTTCTCAGGTGGTACAGCCATATTTTCTCAGGAAAATCTATCAGGTTTCTGGAGCAATGCTATTTTTCAGAGCGGACTAGAAAATCAGATCCATGAAGTCGCGTTCACCACTGAAGAATTAGAAGGTTAGAGAGAGAGAGCATGGAAAACCGAGAACTTTGTGGGTGTGTGGGGGTTTGGTGGTGTTCAGAAGTTCAAGTCACTACAAGGACAAGGAAAGCTAGTAATGGAAATTGTTTTGTTGTGGTTCCTTTGCTGTTGTGTGTGTGTGTGTGTGATTGTGATTCTTTGTCCCAAAGAACAGAGAAAAAAAAAATTACCAAAAAAAAAGAAAAAAAGGCAAATGCAAAGGGGAAAAGAAGAAGAGGTCAAGAGGGGTTTGGAATCCAAAAAAACACTCAAGAGAGGACAAACAGAGCTTGAACAAATTTCGAAAAAGGAGGGTTAGCATATGTGATCTTTTTTAATTTCATTTCTTTTTGAAACCCAATTCTATTATATATCTCTCCCATCCCACCCACCCCAAGTCACTTTTATTTATTTATTTATTTATTTATATATAAATTATGATCATTTTTTTGTGTCTCTTTCTCTTGCCTCAGAGAAATTGGGACTTCTCATAAATAAAAGGGCGTGTCACTGAAGTAATTCCTTTTCTTTATACACATATTTATACACATATATGTAATATGTGTGTGTGTATCCACCATTGCCATCACCTAGCAATCTCACCCCCACCCATTAACCAAAAATGAGTGGCAATCCAACTGGGGGTGTCATTGCTTTTGAGTGAATGATGGAACATTATATATTTGAAGTTTATTTTCCTTTCATACTTCTTGAAATCAAAATCCTTTTTTCCCATGTCAAATTCCATGGCATCCCTTAATAAGTATATACATTTATTTTTGGAAGAAAACACTGTCTTGTGAGTTGTGTGTGCCTTTTGCCCTTGCCCACATTTGGACTTAAAAAACAAAGTATGGTCCTTATTTTTTGGTTCAAGAATGAAGATAGTATGATTTAATACAACAGTTCTAGAAAGTATACATTTTGTGGGATAATATTAAAACCAATGACAAATTTGGAGGGAGAAGAAATTGAGAAGGTAAACCAATTAATTTGGGCTATTGGGTCCAAAAATATTAAGAATTTATCGAAGGCCCACATCAGCAAATAGTCAATTTTCAAAGACAATGTAGCCAGCATGAAAGGGAATTCATGATTTTCGGCAGAAAATGGTTCATACTTAGATCTACATGTACAAATTTAATGCTCTTAACAAAATATTAATTAAAAAAAAAACAAAAAACAAAAAACAAAAGGACCCACATATATGATATAAGCTGTATCAAATCTAAATTTATGGTTTTTCTTCTTTATTTAGAACTTTGAATATCTTAAATTTTCTGTCTTCCACCTTCAGATTCAGGTGTGAAAGAAGAGGAAAACAAAGGGGCAAAGCATGAAGTTCCTCTGAAAATATAATGAATGCATGTACACCTACCACTTGGTCCCCTTTTGCTAGCTTGCATTTATGAGTCATCTTAATGAGTTTGACAGAAGAAGTCAGGTTACACATTCACCATCTCATGCAAACATTTAATGATAAATCAATCAAAAATTTGAAAACATACAATGAATGGCCAATTTGAATTTTTATAAAATTATGAAAACTAATCCTACATTTAGGCAAGGGTCCCGCAACGTAACATCAGACTAATAATGTGTAACACTAAGATCATCGATGTATGACATTTCTTTTAACACGTGTTGTTCATATAAAAAACTTCAAATTATACCAAATTATGTATAAAAATATGTTGAAATCAATAAATAATTATGTATCTAAATAAAAAATTCATTTATCGGATCTATACAGCTGCGAGATTGGAAGATGGTGATGGTAATGGGAAGACAAACACAACTCACTTTTAATGTATTTAAATGTAATAATGAAATAATAATTGCCCGGTGGATGAATTTCAAAGATGGAAAAATCATCCAAGCTGTGAACTAATTGTAAATGAGGTAATTTTTTTTCCTTAAAAAAAAAAAAAAAACAAGAAAACTTCATGCATTCAAGTGGTTTGGTGAGTAATCATCAGACAAAAATGCATAAAAGAAAGGATGATATGGGCAGAATAGTTGGGCACAACTGCAATGACAGCATAACGCCAAACGGTATGAATCCAAAATTTCTCGCAAATTCAGAACAACAAATTGGCTAAAAATAGTGGAATGTGGGTCACATTGTTCTCATGTAAAACTAATTAATGCAAAATTTCTCAATTTCATCAGATTCTATGTGAAACTTTTGTAGATCTGATTTCAAAATTTTCACTTTCTTTTCTCTCATAAATTAAGCCCCTTTACAAAGAATCACCAATAGAAAGAGAGCGGCAAAACCATAGCAAAGCTTCAAAAAAGTACAAAAAATACCCATCACTTGAGGCCTTGAGTTCATAGCCTTTTGAGCGCCAAGCACAAGATTGGAGGAAATTTGATTCTTTTATTTATTCTTATTTAATCCATTCATCAGCAAAGGTAGGGTTTTTTTTTTTTTTTTTTTTTTTCCTTTTATTTGTGTTTTGGTCAATGTGTATTGACCATACTGTCCTGCATTACATTTGGTTATTAAAATATTATTGTTGTTCTAGATAAAGTAGGAAACAGAATGAAAGTAGAATACGATTGTATTCAACTAAAGACTCGCCTAATCTCCCCTCTATCTATAATCACATTATTATTTTTTTTAATAGATAATAGCCCCACCATGACTTTTAAGCAGAAACTCCCAACAGGCATCCAAGGGATGTGGCCTCATCTGCACAAGCAAATATCAACCATCAATCACTAACCTCATAAATTCATATATATATATAGATACACACACATACGTAAATACATATGAGTGTGTTTTCAATGATTACTCTAATATTTATCCATCAATGATAGCCGTTATTTTAACCATTTGATGTATATCAGATGGTTATAAAGAATTGGATAACTAATCAAAACAATATTTATGACAATTAATGAATATTAAACTTATAAAGTTCATTAAATATGATATGGATGTACAACCTGTTCTTAACCTGCTATGGTTTTTTATTGTTATTGTTATTGAACTTATAAAGTTCATTGCTTAATTTTTCAATCATGATTCATTTCCCTTCCAGATTTATTTTTTCATTTTGTTAATTTTTTGCTGCTTCATATTATCCATTTTCCTTCTTCCTTATTCTATTGCATGCAAAAAAATATAAATAATAATAATTCCATGTACGAATAACACCATCTTGGAGAAAAATATAAGAGGCAAGACACAAAAAATAAAATAAAATAAAATAAAATCTATATGCGGAACAATATGTACATATAAGGAAACTAAAATAAAATGGAAAAAAATATTTTCATTCCATATGGAATCTGGATTTTGACCAGATATTCAATTTTCATCTTTTAAAAAAATATTTGTACTTAAAATTAGGTTAAACTAGTTTTTTTTTTTTAATCTATTATAACAAGTCATAAAAAATGTCACATCATCAAATACAATTAAGACATGCACTACTCTTTATAAATTTGTCTATAATCATTCGTGGTTAAAAAAAGGAGCAGCCGTTGAAAACTCTTATATATATATACACACACACACGCTTTCATTTGAATCTTTCTACTTGTTAAGATCATATCTCTAACTGTAAAATGAATGGAAAAAGTTCTTAAAACTACAATGATAACTTTTCCTATGGTTGGGAATGATGTTTATCGGTAGTGTATAATTTTCATCATTAAATCTAATCAAAATCACATCAAAATAAAAGAATACAAAAATTAAGTGAATACAAAAATTAAGTGTTTATTTGAATAGATTCCAAGAAAGATTAATTTTTATTCATCGATTCAAAATAGAGTCTTACAGATAGGGTATTTTTTTCATATGAAATTCTTGTAAAATTGGGAAAAAAAAAAAAAAAAAAAGAGGAAAACCTATTAGCTTGCTAAATCTTAAAAAAGCTAGAACTTGAAAAAGAGAAAAAGATTGACCAGACATTTTCATTACTTGTGTCTTCAAAAAAGCCAGACACAATGGAGTATATTAGACAAAACCTTAATTATTTATCTAGCTCTAGCATTATGTGCCCTAGAGCCTAACACAAACAAGCACAACTTTGATAGACCAAAACGACATAAACAACTTACTTTGACATCTGAATTACCATCATTATTACATAAAATCCATTGGTTGATAAGTCAAATCCAAACCATAAGAAACCTAAAGCCATGAAACATGAATTGTACCACTTTTGGCTTGGTTGATCATTTGGAAGTTGTGGCAGCCGAAGTTTGCTTGGCTGCTGAACCAGCTTGGGTTGTTGGCTTAACAACGCCGGGCCAAGAGCGACACTCGCAATGTTTCCCGGTCTCAATGGACTTGTACAGGGTGTCGAGATGCTTCCCACACCCACCCCAGGTGAACTTTTTGCACTTTTGGCATTCAATCTTGAAGCACATTGTTTTTTTTTGGGGGGAACTCCTTGAATTCAAGTCTTGTTGCCTGTTGTCTATGTGCGTTTTGACTTGTTTTCTTGGGTCTTCAGCCTTTTGTACTACGTAATTTCCACATTGTTATAATCGACTAGGTTTGCTAAATGGGACAAACTTTTCTGTTGAAGCTAACGATTTTTGCATTGTTCTTTGCAAACTTTGTGGAATATGAGAATATCATACTATTAAATTTAACCAAATTGACATATGTTATGTTGTTTGATTACGTTATGGTTTATGGTAGACCAATCTTTCTAAGGAAATCGTTGGTGGGTGGTGGGAAAATTAAGGGTAACGTGTACCCTTTTGGTGATTTGTTCATTGAGAGAAATAAAGTAACTTGGAATTTTGAAAAGTTGAACTTAAATGGCTACAAAACTAAGTAAGAAACAGAAGAGAGGAGTGCTGAAAAATGGAAGAAAAATATAGGATGACATTTTGGTCCAATAACCAGACAAAATATTCCATCTTCTTAGGAATAATACTTGGATCTCTTTTGAAGATATGCCTCTTAATATACTATTAAAAGTCATTAGAACTTCTCTTTAATTAAAAAAAAAAAAAGATAAAAGATAAAGATACAAGTAGGACATGAAAAAAAATGTACTGTCTGTAAGGTTTTCAGTTATTAAATTTGTGTCAGATTAACGATTAAAAACGTACATTATTGATATGAGACCTTACCGTAGAAAGATTGAAAGATAAAAGTGTACGTGGTTGGCTTGCTTTGGCTATCAAGATATGAAGACAAATATTAAGTCCAATCGGAGATAACTCCAATGAATGATCCACTTGTGAATGGCAGAAAATCTAGGGAAACCATTGCAACGGCTTTAGAGAAGATATTCCGGCATTAAAGTGTCTGGACAATGACAGAAGAGTTCCTACTTAATATATATATATATATATATAGATTATATGTAAAACACCCCATATGAGATTTTTGACACTCGTCCAATGCTTTTATGCCACATGCTTTATCAAGAAAAAAGTCTCTCTTAATAATCAAAAGGCCGAGTGTTTTTTCATTGAAGCAAGAGCATGACCGTTATTAAATGCATTGGCCATCGTACCAAATTATTAACTACTTTTTTTTTTTTTATGCCCTTTCCTTTACCCGGGGAAAATGATTTTCCTTCGAGCAACTGCATTCTAAGAACAATTTTAATTTTTTTAAGGAGTTTAATTATTTCCTAAGAAAAACTCTCACGAAATGTTGAAACGACCACTATAATTGGTAAATCCCTCGTAAATATCAGTAAGACCATTTCTAACGAAATGCCATTATTAAAATGACATATTAACATGCTATTTTACTTTAATTTGTACTCTAATGTATTATGTTCTTTCAAATGTTACATCTATTTTTTATCATGATTACAAAGTTTTTTTTTTTTTTTTTTTTTTTGGACTGCTGCTGCTGCGGCTGCTAAAGTCGTGATTATGACGTTTTCAAACTTCTGAAAGCAAACTTTATTTGTTCAAATAATTTAGAAATGAAAATGTTATAATGATTCGACTAATCTATAAACCAATTGCAATCGTACCTAAAAATTTAGCATTCATTATACCTGATATAAAATTTACCAAAAAGTATAGCATATGAAATTTGACATAAAAAATAATACTCTTAATGAGTGATTTTCCCTCAAATGCCAAAATTTGACATTGACATGTAGTTACCCGATAAATTTATTATTTACATATTATCTACTATCGCTATTTTTAAAAAATATTTTTTACCTTAGTTATAGTTTGAAAACTGCTATTGAACAAAACACAAGCCCACTTCGCAAAACATAATGAATTGCTAGTCCAACTCCATCTAATTCTAACAGAGCAAAACCCAAAGGCCCATGTGGGAAAGTCCACGCTATGCTGAAATGCCAGATGTAGGAGATTAAAAGCAAATATTTCAAGACTGATCAGCGGGCAAAACTAGCATAGCAAAACGCCCATGGTAAATTTTGCACGAATCCATAAACTTAGATGTAAGAAACTACACGATTTATAACAGATATAGTTCTCTTGTTTGCAGTAGAGTTTTATCACTTCACCGAATTAGAATCCGAAACCTTTTAGACCCAGGTTTCTCCATTTGCACATCATTGAATCCCATCCCTTCAAGAGACGTTGTCATTACTTTTTTCTTCTGAAGAATCTAATGCCGGTTTCTTGACTGGGCTTGATTCAGCTGTTCCCGAATTCATCACCACTCGCTTGACTCCTCTTCCTACCACCCCAAGATGCGTGACCCCAGAAGATCCACTTGTTTGAGCAGTAGAAACAGTTGGAGTGTCGAAACTTCCATTGCTCTTGGCAGTATCCAATGGTGAAGACTTCTGCGGCGGCACAGATGAAGATGTGCTGTTTTCACCGCCTTTAAACTTGGCAGCTGCTATTCCTAGGATTTCAGCCAGAATCGATTTTGGGTTTGATGCCAGCTGCTGCAAATCTTCAAGCTGGAAACCAAAAGTTGCATGATTAACTCGGAAATTTTAAACAGGAAAATAGGTGTTTTCAAATTAAAGACAGACCTACCTTCTTTTCTAGATCACCAGCAAGGCCGGTCAGTGTTTCTATCTCTGCCTGTTTGTCCGTATCAGAAGCGGATGTGGATGATGATGTTGATTCAGATGAATTCTTTGATTCATCAATGAGCCGTTTCATTCGTGCCTGGCAAACAGATATAGCGTTCTGGCAGTATGTAATGGCCTCCTCAGGCTTAGAGCCAATCTCCAGACACAAACATATTCGAAAGTTTCTATATACCAGTTAAGTTTTTAGTTGCAACCATGGGTACAAGATAAGAAATTTAGCAACGAAAGAAACCCTTCATGTCACAGGCATCTCATAAAAAGGATACAGTGAAGCTATATGTCGGCTGTCGGGTTCAACCAAATGCTCTAAGATGGATAGTGCTTTCTGGTAGTCACTGAGAGAAGTATCAATGTCCTCTGCAAGGTGATTAAAAAGAAAAAATTCATGTCTAACCAGCACAAAGGCAATCATAGAAATTAAGCTTGATAGTTAATAAATATATATATTTAAAAAAAAGTCATAAAGCTTAGTTAAAATTGATGAATACCACATTAAGCACACAGACGCACCTCTCTCCATGGCAACTTCTGCCAAAGCTGATAATATGTCCACTTTCTCCATTGTATCACCTGCCTGTTTCTCAACAATTGCTCTAGCAACATCTAGCATCTTCCAAGCCAAGTCAAGGTCCGATTCATCTTCATCAGCTTCAGACAGGTCCTCATCATCACTATCGTCATCACCATCCTCCTGGTCATTTCCATTGGAAACTGGCTCGTAATGAAAAGAGCAAGGTAAATCATACGCATGAACTCAGGAAAGAACTTTTTAGAATATTAAAAACAATCCGACAAGAAAAACATTCTAATATCAGATTATGACGGATGTAAAGTGAAAATATTGTGCAAGAAAATATATGCTACCATCATTAGCTGCTCCTTCCGGATTATTCACACTCACAGACACTTCATCTTCTGCTTTCTTTGAAGCAGAAGCTGTGGAAGATTCACCGTTTGTTACACCCTTAACCGATCCATCTTTCATGGACTCCTGTTGAGATTCACTTTCCTTTTTCGGTACATTACCCAGGGGATCAGCCTCCTCTTGAGCTTTGTAGAGCAATGCACATCCATATTTGTAGTATGCATTAACACACTCAGGAGCAAGCTCACCAAAGCGTGAAACCCTGATTTTTCATAAAATAATCACCAACAAATAGACAAAAGCCATCGATAAACGACAGAAACCAAATAGTCTTCTGTGTTCCCAAAGAAATTGCGTCAAATGACAGCAGACACACCACAAGCTCAACATGAGAAACAAGAAATAGTAGTCATAGTAAGCACAACCAGTTAGAACTGATGACACTACGAATATGAAAAATCGGAAACTAACACTCTTCAAAAAGCTTAAATCCCTGATCATTCTTCAAAGAAAAACACATGAAACAAGTATCACTTTAGAATCGACACAAAATAGCCCGTATTAATGTTTATCAACCCCCTTCCCAACCCCCCCCCCCCCCCCCAAAAAAAAAATTCCAAAAACCTAACCAAAGATAACTAGCTGCTGAACCTCATACACAGATATCTTAAAAAAAAAAAAAAAAAAAAAAAAAAAAAAAAAAAAAAAAAAAAAACCTAAAATCCTCAATAGTTAATCATAAAAGAGGGATTTGAACTCTACACTGGATCGGATGCGGAATTACTGTTAGACAATACCTGCAACCTTTTTTTTTAAATTTAAATATGTTCTTCTCAGATAAAGAAATAAAAATAAGTAACAATGCTATAGTCATAACTCATTATACACAGAGAAAAAGAGAGAGAGAAAAAAAGGTTCACACATTTTTTATTTTCCTGCAATTTTCCGAGTATCAAAAGACTGGCAAGAAAATTATTCGAAATTAAGAAACCCTAACCTGATCTCTAGGGCACGGCTGAAGCAGTCAGTAGCCTCACTGTAATCGGAGGCTTTGAGGGCTTTGTATCCCTTCTCCATCAGTTCATCGGAGAGCTCCAGTGCGTCCGCGTCGGAGGTCGCCGCAGATGCGGCGGCAGTGATGTTGTCGTCGTTGCAAGTAGACTCCGTACCTCCCAGGGCACAGGTAGTTATGGTGGCCTCGTTCGAGGCCTGGGTTTGTAGGGAATTTGGGACTCCACTTTCCTCCACCTCCGTGGCCGAGACTTCCGGCGCCGGAGCTTCTTCGGCCATGGCTTCCTTCCGACTTCGTAGACGGCCAACGAGGAACTGCTCTGGTTTTCACTCTCTCTCTCTCTCTCTCGCTCTGCTTCAAAAATGAAAGAAAACAACCCCTCTTTTCTGGCGCAATTTTTAGTACTGCTTTGTCTCTCTACTGTAAAATGACGATAGGGTCCCTGACTTTTCACAGATTGACAAAAATACCTCTGCTAAAATAGGACAGTCATATATTTGGCGTGAAATGACCAATATGCCAATAAGAAGGTAGTAGCAAACATCGGAAATGACCATATATTTATCTCGCGCCGTATGGCTGCCATGACATTATTATACGAGGGTGTTTGGTATGGGGTAATCTTTTATAAAAAAATAGAAATTCTAAGATTATCATATTTGTTCTGAGATTATTTTATTTTAAGATATCTGAGAATCTGAAACCCATGATTATCATGGGTTTCAGATCCCCTTATAAAGGGGTAATCTGAAACCCACCTCCCCCCTTGGGTTTCAGATTACCACCTATTTAAATATCATGGTAATCTTAAAATTTAAATAATTTAGATAACTATCCATTTAACTTTTAAAATTGTCTACATACAAACCAAACACTATAATCTAATATTCCTAGGAATTTGATTACTTTAAAAAGATTGTCAGGTATCTGATTGCATTTGATTACCTTCAACCAAACACCCCCATATTAAAAGAATGCAAAATTTTATCATTTATTATACAGTAATTTTTGGCTTTTTTTTTTTTAATTTTCGTTGTTCTGCTATAATATTTTACAGTGAGCTAAGCTATAAAACCAAACAGTATTGTACAGTAAAATGACATTTTTGTCCTTCAAATTCACTACTTTTTCCTTGGCTACACAGTGAGTTACCGTATTTATCCCTTCTATACAGTAATTTACTGCTGTCCCCGCAGTAGAATGACCGTTTTATCCATTTTTTTTAGTGACTTTTCCCCTTCCTACAGTGGATTTTCGGTTTTACCCCTAATTATCTTTTATATATAATTACATATTATATAATTATACTAATTTCAATTTTATTTATAAATATAAAATAATTAATCTTTTTTTCATGACAGATAGGAGGAAAAATGAAAAAAAATTAAACACGATTGATGACATTTTTAGCAGAAGATGTTCCATTTACAATAACTTTATTTATAAACATATATCTATATATGTTTGTCTATATATATAAATTCAACGTTTTAATATAAACTTGAATATAAATATTCTAATATTATAATAATAAATACTAAAAAAAATATACTGATCATAATTATATTATTTATCTTAAATAACTACTTTTATTGTATAATATTCAATTATTTCTTTTTATTTTTTTCCCTACATCCCCGTGCTACACACGGGTATTAAACTCATATCTTACTAAACATGCGTTTGGCTAACTAATTTGTATCTGTATTTTTCATTTTAGTTTATGTTTTTTTTTTGAAAATTAATAAAAATTACAACTAATTTTTTGAAAAATCAACATATTCTAATCTAAAATTTACATTTTAAACCGATACACTAAACGCACCTCAAAAGGGATATCATTGTGTGAGTCTTGTAGGTGGGGGTAGGTTTGCCCGGCATCTCATAGCAGCGTGTCAACAAAAATCTTGTGGCGGGAGCCTTGCCATGGTGGACCTAAATCCTCGTAGCCAAAAAATGCTTTCATTTGGACATCTTTCAAGCATTTTGGGCAGAAATACTTTGCTCAATTTCTTTAAATTTATTTATGAATTGGACACGAGTTGAGATAAAACAAGTGCACAACATATTTGAATACACTAAATCTGTAGAAATTACTATTTTAATTATTAGATCAACTTCTTCACAGTCTCATATATGACAGGAAGCAATTCTATTATTGCATAATAAATTTTTAAAGTCCAACATTTACAAACCATAAAATGAAAAAATTAATCAAACAACATTTGAGTAAGGATAAAACCGTAATTTTAAGTTGCAAGAGATTGCAACAGAATCCAACTCCTCCAAGTCCAACCACATAAACTGCCTTAGATGCTTTGCTACTTCACATAGCATCACACGAACCACAACACCCCCCAAAAACACACAAATGGCTTCCACTTCCACCTTCTCTCCTCTCTTCCAAACCCTCCCTCCCCGTCGCTTCCATGTCCGCGCCTCCAATTCTTCGCTGCCGGCGGCTGCCATTCCCGGCCGGAGACAGCTTCTCTTCTCTCTGACGGCGGCAACCGCTGCGGCGGCGATCGGAGAGAGGTCCTCTAGAGCAGAGAGCATTGGACTGTTTGGGATCCGGAAGGGGTTGAGGAAGGCGGAGGAGGCGGCGGAGGAGATCGTGAGGGAGGGATTCGAGGCGGCCGACAAAGGACTCCAGACGGCGGCGCGAGGGATCGAGACAGCGGAGCGGGGGATAGAGTCGGCGGAAAAAGGGATTGAAACGGCGGAGAAGGAGATCGAAACGGCGTTGAGTTTCGACAGGCTGACGCAGGCCGGGGCGGTGGCGGGAGCGGAGTTTTTGGGGGTTTTGGTGGCCACTTCGATTGTGAATGGAATTTTGGGACCAGAAGCTCAGAAGTCGTGAGGAGACTCTTTGCCGTTTCTCTTTTTTCACTGTCGTTTTTCCTTCTTCTTTTTTGTATTCTGTTTTGTCTTTTTAATTGTCGTTTGGGACTTGGAAAGTGTAAAGCAACTGGTCTTATGTGCTAATGACCGTTATAAGTTGTATGTCTGTGTCTCTCTGTGCTCCTCTTTATTTTGTGCCATTGGGAACTTATAGCAGCACAAAAATAGAAGGTAAAATGGGAACTTTATTATCCATGCAAATATAGAAGATGTATGCTTATAAAAGAGGGAAAAAAAAAAAAGAAAAAGAAAAAGAAAATCTAATTAAAAAAAAAAAAGAAATTTTACATATGGTAACATGTTAAGAATGATGTTTAAAGATATTATCCGTATTAAACACCACTACTAATAAAAGGTAGATTTCATTTTTGCTCAATATCATCGGTGTCCTTTAATTTTTTCACTGTTTTGTTGGTTGTTAAGGCAATTTCGGTAGCAAGATGTTCTCGTAAAAGGGGGAAGAAAAAAAAAAAAAAAAGAACAAACAAACAGAGAATAGTTGAACGAATGAAATAGTGATCTCATCTTCTCATATTCGTAGGCAAAGTCGACCAGATGGCCCAAGGCTAGCAGCAGTCAGTTACAAATAGTGAATTTGTTAGAATTTCTTCTAAATCATTGACACAAGTAGGCACTTTATCCCTCACAATAGTTTGGTTTTGATGTTAAATTCTGGGTCAATTTTTTTATCAATCTCGATCTTTATCACGTCTCTACATCTAATCCCAAGCCTTGAGGAGGTGTTGGAAACTTGACTAATTGACTCTTGCTCAACGGCAGAGTGAGCCTCTTGTTTTAGTAAAGTTTTTTATAGAGTTTATATAGGGATAATCAATTTTTAGTAAACACAATAAAAAAGATAAAGATTTCTAGAGATAAAATTGAATAATTTATAGTTCTCTAGTAGTTTCCATCCTCACTCGGCCATGAATGACCAGGTTCATGCCCTTGATGTGTGCACATGTTATTGTGATATAGAAGGATATCTCGATCTCCAACCTCTCACATTGACGTCCTGGTCCCTTGTCTATGGACATCTGATTATTTATTGTATTCTTTTTTAAATGTGATTGGACTTCTGACGGAAAATCTCTTTGGTAAAATATTTGGTCAAACATACCCAAAATATTAATCGTATTTTGGCACCAAAATTCCAATCTTGATCTAAATTTTTTCTCCCAAAAAAAAATGCAAGGTTAATTTGTGTTATAAAAACCCCCCATCATTTCGACATTCATGTATACATTTACACAACCATAAAATTATCAGGCACAGGTAGAACATCAAGGCGATTGCTAAACACAACTGGATTTTTGTGGCTCTATATTGCTTAGTCTTCATAACATTCTCCGCCATCCAAATGTGCGTATGAAAATCTGTATCTAGACAATCTATTTTCTACAATAAAATTTACTATGCCTTGAACTTCTCTTTTTATTTATTTATTTATTTTTATGACATATATGGAGAGAAACAAAAACCCTCTCAGTTATTTTGAATCTGAGAGTTCCTATCTAAACCCCTCTCTTCTCGCCCGTCAATATTATATATGGCTTAACATTCTTCTAATTTTATGATATTATGTTACATATGAATAAGCAGGTAGTCAAAACAATAATCAGCCTCAAAGCGACCAGAATACTGGAGCAAGGAATGTAAGTATGAGAGGTGGTGAAAATGACGACCTCAAAATTTTTATTAGATCCAAACTTGCAGATTGTTCTGTTAAAGATGGTTGGATCTGCCAACCTTATGGACCACCATGCTGGGAGACTCTAAAAAAGTGTGAAGAAATGTGCCCTACTCTTACAGCTCACTAACGATCGACGGGGCTATCTAGTAGACTTAGGGGTGTTCAACCCATCCAATCCGAATAATATTTTAGCTTAAACTACAAAAAAACATGCACATGATCGCGGTTGTTACAAAATTTCCATCAACTCAATCCGCACTTAATTATCGGTTGTTTGCAGTTTATTGATTGGATTGGATCTGTTGAATTGATAAATGACAATTTTATATACCTCATAACAAGCATAAATCCCTCTTATGAATTCTAATTTTTCGTTCGTCCTTTTCATGATAAGCTTGAACCCTTTTGTGCTATAATGCAATCCGCTACTCCTTGGTATCAATCTCGAATTGGGTGAATAAAGACCAACACTCCATTTTGTTGTAAGGATAGAAAAATATGAGAGAGAGAAAACTTTTCAAAGATAGAAATTGAAACGATAGAAAATAAATTAGTTTTTCTTTATAATGTTTGGTAGATAAGAAGGAAAGAAAATAAAATATTTGTACAATTATTATTTTATCCATATATTTATGTTATTTCTCTTTAAAAATAAGGATAAAAAAGTAGTATTAATTAGCTATAATAGGGTTGGATTTTGATTTTTGCCCCACTTTTGGACGGATTAAAGAGTGGGTCCTCTTATAAAATTTTTTTCATCCTATTTTCTTTTCCTTCCCCTTTTCCTTCTTACCAAACAACCTACTCCATTAATTTCCATCCAATTTTTCCTCCTCCCTTTTCCTTCCTCATTTTTCAAGTAATAATTTTTTTTTTAAATCAATCAATTTCAATCTAAAAATTTCATTCCAAACCCTTATACCAAACACAAGCTTCTTATCAAATATATAACAATGCCTCAAGCTCTAAACTATCTATATGACATGCTAGAGTTTCTTCATCTTCATTCTCCTGGATCGTCTGTATACATGTTAAAATTTGGTGAATACAAGTGACTCTTTAGATTCTCTTGACATGTATTCATGAAGTGGATGTTATAGATTTTTGGACCTATGAACAACTCTATGACGGATTTCCTAGTTTTTTTTTTTTTTTTTTTTTTTTTTTTTTTTTTTTTTTCAAACGTCCGGGCGTTAGCATGGCTTTGTGGCCAAATTATGGGGACTCACTGCAATTGAATTTTGATTGGAATTACCTCTGATTTGAAGGTGATGCAAGTGTTCCTTGAAGATTTCTTGCTAGATGGGAATGAGCCAAGAACTATTCAGAGGATTACTATTGGGCATCTTATATATTTTAAGATTGACAGACAAGCTCGTTTCTTCTGAAATCTAACAAATACCTTGATACAAAGATGATATATGTTGATCGGTTTTCATATTAATATCACAATTAGTAATTTAAACGTGATTGGACTTACTAGGAAACATCTCTGAATAACACAATCAGAAATTACGTGATTACAACAATAAAAATTTGTTTGTTTCATTCTATTTCTTTCTTTATTTTCTCTTTCTTCTCTCTTTTTTTCAAATCTTGGGAAAGGGATTTTAACTGTAAATCTCAATCAATAAGCAATGTGAAATTACTACCTAATGAAGCAGGAAACCACTTTGATTTCTCTCTGTTTTTTATTTTTTATTTTTTATTTTTGGGATATTTTCATTTATTTCCATTGTCTCTGTATCAAAACTGAATCTTGAATTAAATTCCATGCTCATCCAGATGATGATCAGGCATATTTGGTAATTAATATGGTAACAATAGCTAACACTAATGGCATTTTGATCGCAAAATAGTTATATTTTGATATGGCCATTTCCAATATATATGTTCTTATTTTCATATACCTGAATTAATTTTGACTAAAAATTGCAGGCCAATTTGTGCACACAAAAAAAAAAAAAAAAACCACCTCCCACTATTTTGTAAATAATATATATGAAACCATATAAATTCTCAAACACACATCCCCACATCCCTGGCTACTGCTAAACTCAACAGACTTTTGATGGTGCTTTACTGCATAACCCTCATTTCCACCACCAAATGTGAGTTTGGCATTTTCTCTAAAATTCACATTAATTTTAACAATTTTTTTTTTTATGTACACACATATCCTTATAATCCTTACATGATATGTGTGTGTGTGTGTATATATATATATATGTCTAAGCAGGTAGTACTGAAAGCAACCAGAAAATTAGCGGCAGCGAGATTGCAAAGGTGAGAGGTGGTGAAATCGGAAGGAGCAAATTACACGTTAAGAGCATGCCTGTGAAATGTGAAGAGGAATCGGGTTA
This sequence comes from Ficus microcarpa, assembly GCA_025413485.1. Lineage (NCBI taxonomy): Eukaryota > Viridiplantae > Streptophyta > Magnoliopsida > Rosales > Moraceae > Ficus > Ficus microcarpa. Next base: position 12,150,570 of record CM046379.1, on the reverse strand, counting down.
TATATGTTCCTTTCCTACAGCTCAACACTGATGCTATTTCGATAAATCACTCTGTGAAGCAAATTGCCACTCTCCAACTGCTCAATAGCCGATATATATATATCCGATGAAATGGGACTCTTTAATTCATATTTTTTAGCAGCTTGATTGTTCATTTTGCTATCAAAGGCTGAATTTTGGATGAGCATTATTTTTGTTGGCCTTGTCAAATAAATGATGATAATAATGATGATGATGATGATAATAAAAGTAGTTTTCTATAGGAATCTTTCTCTTTTTATTTTTTATTTTTTATTTTTTGACAAATAGCTTTTGTTTTTTAGACTTACAGTTGGATGTTAGTTTAATTTTCTTTACAAATTTCTTTTTCGGTAATTTGTTAGATTGGTCAAGTGACCTAAATTATTAGGATAAATTGTTATGATAGTCTCCAAACTTTTTATGAGAATGCCGATTGATTCTTAAACCAAACTTTCAAAAATGATGCAAATAAGGGAAAAACCCTAACGGCAATCTAAAAAGGAGACAAATTTAGCCCATGTGATTTGCACATGACTTCAATTAGGGGCATTTAGGTAAAATAACATGTTAGGTTAAGTTTGGGAGAGCATAAAGTTTGGATTTGGGGATAAAATTAGGGTTTTTTATGTTAGTAAAATTGATACAAATTTAAAAAAGGAAAGATTGTGGTAGAATCTTATTTAAAAACTCTACTGGTAAAGCTCGTTTTATAGACCATTCGATAAATTTCAATGGTTGAGATATTATTTATGTATGATAAGGGTGATGTTCCTTAACTCATAGTATTATAGCCTAATAAATTAAAAAAATAAAAATAAATAAAAAAAATCCCAACGTTTCGCTGTCCCCCCCCCCCTCTTCCCCTGCTGGCCCCCAACCTGTGAAACCACCCCCCGCTCTTGATCTTCAGCGAAAACCAACCACCCCCTAGTGCTAGATCCCTCTTGTCCAGGCCCTTCGCTGCCATCCCCTTCCTATTGTGCTCAGACCTGGACAACGGGACAACCCCACACTAGATCGGTGCAGCCTAGACCCACCCCTACCCCCCCCCCCACAACCCGCCCAAACTCGGCAATGTGATGACCCCCTCCGCGCCCAAACCTCAATGACAGGACACGCTGATGCCAATAGGCGCGACCCAAACCCCACCTCCCCCAGATCTACATGAACCTCTGGTTAAACCCACCCCTCTAACTTGCGGCGACCCCCCAACATAACCTCCGATGACAACCCCCTCGCGCCTGGACTTGCACGTACTTCCAGCGAAATCCTGACGAAGAAGAATTCAATTTTTTTTTTCTTGCAATCTTATAAAATCAAGGCTTATTTTAATTATTGTGCACTCTTTATATCTTATTTATTCGATTAACTTTTAATTTTATCCGATAGGATATATAAAATAATACGTATCACATATCCTCCGATGTAAAAAATCAAATAAATTAAATACATATCGATTCTTAAAAAAAAAAAAATGTAATCCCCGCAAATATTTTTGAAAAAATCTATTTAACTTGAAGATATATATTAATTTTCCCTAATTTTCATCGTATGTTTGTTACCTGAGAAAATGAAGTAATGGAGAGTCAATGTATTAACCACTATACCTCTATAGCCCTCTTACTTTTCTTTGAGAGAGAGAGGGACAAAAAAAAAAAAAAAATCGCATCAGCCATGGGATTTGGAAACAAAAGGAGCCCAAGCTAACAAGAAATTAGTTTTTTCTTTTTTTTTTTTTTTTTCCCTCAGCAACCAAACAAGTGCAATCAAAATCAAAAAATATATAAGAAAAGACATGGCTTCGGAGAAGAATTACTACATTACACAGCCTAAATCTACACAAAGCCAAACTCAGGCACCTGAAAACACACTAAACTAAAAAGCAACAGCAATGGCGGCGGACTCGCCGAGAGGCTCACGGCGGCTCACGAAAGAGGCGAGCTTGACGTATCTGGGTCGGTGTGCCGTTGGAGCAGAGATGGCCGGCTCTGCGGAGCGGGGTTCGCGCTGTGGAGGGACGAGCTTGATAGGGTCGGTTCACGAAGGCAAGGAGAGGCTCGCCGGGCTCGCAACTGCGAGCTCGTCCCAGCGGCCTGGGGTCACAGTGGTCCGTTGGGTTTGCTACCATTACGGCTTCTGGGCTTAGCTTCATAGCCCACTGGTTCTGATCTGCAAAAGGGATAGGGCGAGAGGTTTAAGAAGTGTTTATTTATTTTAAATTTAAATGTTCTTTATTTAGGGTATTTTAGTCTTTTGATGTAAATAAAGGTCACATGATATGCACATGACAAAAAAACCGTCCCAACTTAACGAAGGAGGTGGACTTCAACCAAGCCAGCCCTTCCTCCGAAGTGGCCAGGGAGATTTCCAAAGGAAAAGAAAAGGCCATGGTGCTCATATTTGACTGCTAAGTTTGGGGACCTTCTAATAAAATATTAAAAAAAAGAAAGTTTAAGGAACAATGGGTACCTTCGTAAAGAGTTCAAGGATCATTATAATAATTTATCCAAATTATTGAAACATTACTATAGTAATCTTTTTTTTTTTTTTAATTTTTAAACGGAATCTATTATTTAACATTACTTTCTAACCCAATTACTTATGAATTCCGTCCAAAAATTAACGGAAATGGTTATTTATGTTAGACAGAGAGTTTGGGAGTGTGTGATTTATCTTTTAATCTCATATTGAATTACTGCAGCTTTTAAAAGAGGTTGTAGTCTCATATTGAGGGGAATTTTTATAAATCTTGTGTGTTTGTATTTGTTTATTCAATTTCTTCTACTATTTTAACTGCTTTGTAGGAAATATAAAATTAGTACATCTAATTCTTAATAGTAATCGCATTTGATTATGTAATATTTAGCCAATTTAAATTTTAGAGGAACACGTGATAGAACCCTTTCCCAATAAGGTAACAAATATCGATCACATCTAGTATTTTAGCTAGCAAAAATCCAACATGATATTTATTTCCATTTATGAAGTTTTCTAACAATTTCATGCTGAATTCCCCGCCATATTAGCAGTCATTCATATAATACACAATCATAAAATTCTCAAACATACATGCATAGAGAAAAAATATTCATGGCGACGGCTAAGCTTAGTAGGATTTTGATGGCACTTTGTTGCATGGTCTTCATAACCCTCTTTGCTGTCACTGGATGTGAGTATCAAAATTTGATGTGAATGACACGTTAAATTTAAATCCTTTTTAAAAATCCGCATTATATCATTTTTCTCATTCGTTTTAGATTTTTTAATTCAAAATGAAAATTTATGTTTCATGATTGTGTGTCAAATGAGAGTCTACTCTACATCTATATAGTACTTCATACTTTCAGATTTCGCACATTCAATTAATCTCAAACCCAAATCCACTTTTTGATTTTTTCAAGATTAGTACCGTACTTATTTTTCTTTTTCCTAATTATCCATTTGTATTGTACTCTCAATTTAAAATGAAAATTTATGTTACAAGACAATGTTCCAAATGGAAACTACTCTAAATTTTGAACATCTGATTAATTTAAAATCCAAATTCGTTTTTTTCATTTTAAAACAGTTCGCCAAATTACGAGAGCTTAACTCTGCACCTGTCGTAGTACATAAACATCGTACTTCTAGATTTTGCACATCTAATTACTTTGTTATCCTAAAAATTGGTCCTTGTAATACTTCTAACAAAAACGTATATAATATGTGGCATAAAATAATTATAAGAACATGCACTGAAAGCAATAGGGAAGCAACGGCGAAGATGAGAGGTAGTGGTGGAAGGAGCAACTTTCGCGTTGGAGATGAATAAAAGGATGATCAAGAATAATGGGGCTAATTTATGCTTTTCACCCAATTAATTTCTTGTCATATATTATTACTTATCGTTAAAAAAATCAGTTCTATTAACTGATTATGGCTAGCTTAGTTGGTGAGTGAAGAGGATGAACAGAAAATCCAGTAAGTTAAAGATTCAAATCTTGACAAGTGTGAAAAAATTAAGGTGGTTGGCTTTTACTGATTAAAAAAAATAATTAATTATGTTAAAGAATAGGAAAGATTAGTTATTTGATCAATCTGGTGGATTGGTACCCCCCGTGTACTGGGTTCTTCTTTGATTCGGAAGAACTTACAATCAGTATCGATTTTCACCCACCTGAAATCTTCTAGATCTGGTCTTCAAAAGCTTACAAATTTGACAAGAGAAGAGAAACACAGAACAGATCAACCCAACCAAACTGAGATCTAAGTGACCAAACTTGTCACCATTATAAAATGAGGTTTCAGTAGATAATTATCTCAAGTGGTTCAAATTGTTTTAGGCAGATTCACTAGTTTTTCTTTTTCTTTTCTTTTCTTTTCTTTTTTTCTCTAGTTTTTATAGCATGGCGAGCACAAATCACTCTGGCTTCTGATTTTTCATTTGTTCTTCTGAGAAGCTTTCAACTCTTGCATGCCAAAATGCAATCTGCCACTCGTTGGTATCCAATCCAAATTGGATCAATATAGCCCAAGAGTATATATCCATCATTGGCATTTCTAATATATATATATATATATATATTTATGTTGTTATACGAGATTTCTTATCAAATAGCTGCGTCAAATTCCCAAACATATCACATTTTTTTATGACATGAGTTTCATAACTTCTCTCTCTTCGTTTTTATACGAGTGAAAATGGTAAATTCATGTGTCTCTGGCCTTTGGCATCATTTGTTTAGACAACCATTGGATTTTTTTTTATGGCCAAACATACAAAAAAAGATACCTTATAAGGAGTTTGTGTGTGCGTATATATATATATATAGATTGAAATTCATCTAATGGAATTCAATATTCACATGACAATATGAAGTCAAGCGCCCAAAACTAACTAGTGCTTTCGAGTCATCGTACTACGTTACCCAACAAGCTGTTTGTTGAAGGTGAACTCTGCTCACTGAACCATGGATCTTGCACGGAAACCGGGGAGCTTTCCTTCTCCTCCTCCGAAGTAGGTGGGCTATTGTCTATTATTGGGAGGACAACCAACCTCTGACTCGCTATCCCCGCCTTCTTTGACGCGGTACTACCCAGCGACTCGCTGCCATTATATGGCGACGAACAAGAGGACACCACTGATGATGCAAATATGTTTTCCTCCAATGTTGCCCACCCGCTCCGCCTGATCTGTTCGAGTTCCTCGGCCACTTCCATCATAGAAGGCCTGGTGTCACTGTGGAAAGCGAGGCATCTGAATGCGAGCTCGGCCACCTTGTTAATAGAATAGAGTGTCCAAGCATCCCTGTGCGGTTCAAGGAAAGGATCTATTATCTCATCCACACAGCCCTTCCCTATCCTATCGACAGCAAGTGCAGCCAGGTTCACCTCAGTTTGAGGTCTATTGAAGTCGACCACTTTCAGCGCTGTTATTATCTCGATCAAAACTACACCAAAACTATAGACATCGCTTTTATCAGAGAGATGGAAATTCTGATGGTATTGAGGGTCAACATAGCCCGGAGTCCCTTGCGGGGCTGTGGATATGTGTGATATTTCAGTCATGCCGAGTCTGGAGAGCCCAAAATCTGCTACCTTTGACTTGAAGTGGAAATCCAAAAGTATATTGCTGGATTTAATATCGCGGTGATAAATTGGTGGGTGCACAGCAGAGTGGAGATATGCTATAGCATTCGCAGTTTCAGCAGCAATGGTGAGTCGAACGGTCCATGGAAGCCCTTTACCCCTTTCTCTTTGTAGATGCTGAGAAAGAGTTCCATTAGGCATGAATTCATATATAAGGATCTGTTCACCTTGCTCTATGCAGCAACCGAGGAGTCGCACCAGATTCGGGTGGCTCACAGACGAGAGAAGTCTGATCTCGTTCATTACTTGGTCAATGCTATTGTTGTCTCTATATTTTATCCTTTTTATGGCAACCCACTCATCATTATGGAGCTTTCCTGCGTAAACCATACCAAAGGCTCCAGTTCCAAGCCTTTGGCTTTCCGAGAATCCATTGGTGGCCTTCTCAATCTCTTTGTAGGGGTATAAAGCAACACTGGAATTGCCTGCAGCTTCAGATAGAAGGCGCTTTGCGCTCATCCGGTTTTTCAAACAAGTGGAGCGGCGTCGGACAAAGTGGCAGATGAAAGTTAGAAAGGCCATCAAAACAGCTCCAGCTATTATCCCTGATGACAAACCAACATGGCACATGATGTTATTCCAAAAGTGTTGTATCTAGACGTAGAGTAGACAGAAATAATTCTAGACTATGATCTTTTATTCCTTGGTCAACATCTCAGCTATGGCTGTCAAGGTTGAATATAACTGCCGTCAACTTTGAAACAAATGAGTCCAATTCCACATCGGACGGCTTTTAAACGAAATGAGAGCAAAGTATTCAAATGAAAAGCGTCATCATAAAGAACACATGAACAACTTAAGTGTAATAAAGATAATGATAATGCTGATGCTGATAAACCTTTGTCAGACTCCAGGCAATTGAGCAGAAAGGGAGTAGAAAATAAGGTTCAAAATTAAATTTTTGAAACTTGGGCAAAACCATGTTGTACTTAACAAAACTAGAGATAACTACCTGCAATAAGAACTGTAACTTTATTCACTCCTCCACATTTCCCAGACAAGTACTTTCCCGCGTTGCAATCCGAATCTGATGACACAGCAATGGGGAAGATGATTAGCAAAAATAGCAGAATTTGAAGTTACAAAACTCAAGCTTTAAATTTGGTTCCTCTAGCATGGGAAAAGTAAATGTTAATATGAATCTGAATGTTCTCCAATCCCAAAAACTTCTAGCCTTTGCCGGCTGCTAATTTTTCCAACCAGAACGGACTATTTAATACACGAGCATGCATATGCATACAAAATTACAAATTCCTAAGTGAAGAGTCTCAATCACAACTTAAGAATCTTAACTAAACATTGTACAAGACAATCACATAATTATTATACATTTAATCAGCTCAATAACCAGTTCAATCCTTTCAGTACCAATTGTCGATACCAAATAAAAATTTCTCTTCCGTTGACATTGTTCGAATGAAGTATAATTTTAGCTACTCTAGCCATGTGCAGAACCTAATAACTCTTCCATAAAATAATCAAGGGAAATTTGCTTGAAGTTCTAACATTTGACTTTTGAAAGACATCTCATAATACATTTTCAGAGCCTCAAGGGATTAACAAATTTCAACGCCTTGTGAGAATCTTATATTCTCAGCATATACAACTAATCCCCCTTCAATCACCACCATAATTCGCTAATATCAACCTTTACAGAAAATAAATTAAAATAATAAAATTGCTAAAAAATAAATATTATCCGCTAAACATCCAGCTTTCAAGAGTACCTTAGCCTTTTTTTGACCAATTCAAATTATACCAAATGCCCATAAAATTCAACTATGCCCAAACGAGAAAATGAGGTTTTTTTTTTTTTTTTTTTTTTCTTTTTTGGGGTGGGGGGCACCACATGTATTCTTTTATGTTCTTTCTCACAAATTGTTAGAATTAATGTCAAGCAAAATACGCAAATTCAGTATTTAAAATACAAACCAAAAAAAAACCCCAAAAAGACAAGAGTAGAGTATATATTACCCTACAAAAAGAGTTATCTACATTTTCCAATTTTAAGGTGATAAATAATTCGGTCAAAGGGACATTTATGACGAGCACACGTTGGCAAAAAAACACAATTTTATCATCCAAAAAAGCAATTATTTATTTATTTTAGGAAATTCATGAAGAAATTTCAAAATAATTAGGTGTGATTTCTAAGTGGACAAAAAGACACAAAACCCCACCAAACCGTATTCCTTTTTTTTCCTGTTCCCAATTTCCTTCGTCAAAGGCAATTAGGCCATCCACCAAATAAGAAAATAATAATAATAATAATAACAGAAAAAAATAAATAAATAATAAATGAAATTCAATGTGGTACCGAGTTGACTCACCTTTCCAACAGCCGGAGCCACCGTGACTGGGATCGAATCCATCGCCCTGAAAATCCTCCCGACATCGGCACCGGAACCCTAATTTGCCGCCGGGAAGAGTGACGTTCGTACAAGTAGAGTTGGCATGGCAGAACTTACCAGTTCCATTATCTCTACACGTTCCGTTGAGCCACCAGCCCAACTCGAGCCTCTCAAACTCGAGCGATATCGGCGAGTCGCCTCCGGAGTCGACGGCGATCGACGCGAACAGAGACTTGCACGAGGTTTTCTTCACCTCCATGAAGTCCATGATCTCCGCCGCCGTGGAGGTGGAGTCTTGAGAGAAGCAGTTGAGCGACGAATTGTTGGTGTTGGAAGCCGCAACGCTGCAATCACCCTCCAATTGGAGCCTCCTCTCGATGGTGTTCATCGGGACGACGCAGCCGTTGAGCTTCGACTGGCAGTCATGGAGGAGGAGACTGTTCTCCGAGGTCGGCCCGTAGTTCGGCCCAAACAGCGGCTTGATCGACTCGATCGAACGGTTGCATTTCGCCGACAGATTGACGAACAGGCTACTGGATGTGATGTTCTGGACCACGAACTTGCCGATATTTCTTTCCCCGGATGACGAGCAGTCCAATCGGATTTCACATCCGGCGGAGAAGCCAAACGGGAACGGAACTGTGGTCAGCGATTTCCCGTGACCGTCGGCGCATGACCTGTTGCAGTTAGCCGAGCTTCGAGCTTCCGTTCGAGAAGAAATGATGATGATGATGATGGTGATGATGATGATGAGAGAGAAATTTCTTGGGTGGGAAAATGGAATCATTCTCGGAAACCAAACAGGGTCATCACCTTTCTGCAAGCTCAAACCAAAAGGTTTGTGGGTTTTGCTACAGAGAGAAACTAACGGGAAAAAAATGGGAAAAAATTTTCTGGTATGAATAAATATCAAGGAAATTGATGGAGATGCCGTTGGAAGGCCATCTATAAACAATAAATGCTAAGTGAATAAATTCAGCTAGCCTTGAATTTAATACAAATGAATTTAATGGGAGTTTTTCTTCTATGTGTGTGTGTGTGCGTGTGTGTGCGTATGTATATATATATATATTTACCTCTGAATTTGGTGAGACGCTTAATAATTAATTCTCTCTGCTGCAACTGTTGTTTGCATTTGATTTGAGTTCAAAAGCAGAATTCTTCAAGCTCTTATTGTTCTTCTTTTCTGTTCAAACGCCTGGGAAGAAAGAAAATGAAAGGGAAAAAAAAAAATCTTTTTAATAAATAAAGAAACAAAAGCTGTATCTTTTGCGCTCCTCTTATGCGACTCCACAGAAAGGGATATAAACTAGATGTAAGTGGCAGAGGAATTATCCCTTTTTTTTTTTCTTTTTTTTTGGGTCTTTCTCTTATAAAATGAAAATAAAAAACCAGAGTTTTCTATAGGGGATGTTGGAGGACACGTTTTTTAAATATTAATACTAATAAGAAAAAAAAATGAATAAAAAATGTACTCTGCAAAATAACTAATTACACTATTCAAATCTAGCCTATCAATTTAATATATTTCATGTCCTATAAAATTCTCTAAAAAATTTTGAAAACACTTCCAAATATGAATTACATTATCATTTTAAATAATCATTGGATTAATTTTAGCAATGGTATGATTTGATAATGTTTGTACTAGAAATTTACAGCATAACACAAATTATAATAATTTCTATGTCATAAGTTGAATTTTTTTTTAGATAAAACAAATCACTGAGAAATTAATCTAACAATTAGCTCCCATTTAATAAATTATTTCAAACTAAAATATTCCAACTTATTTTGATCTTTTTATAAAAAATTAATTAATTTTTTAATTAATTTTTAAAAAATCAAATAATTTCAACTCAAACTCAAACTTTAAAAGCAAAGTATGCTTAAAACAAAGTAAGAGTACTACACTAACTTTTTCTCTAAAAAAATAAATGAATAAAATTTGCTTGAGCTATTTATTCTAGTACAGAAATGCCCCTGTACAGACAGAAAAATTACTCACGAGACTTCAAGTCAGCCAGCAAATAATTAAATGGTTTGACCAATACAGGGATTAATCGTCTTCATTGTCCTTGCTGAAGAACACGAATGCCATTTTCTTTCCTCTTTTTTTTTTTTTTTTTTTCCCTTCCTTTTCAATTCGAATCACAAAAGGATTTGTCGAGAGAGGAAAAAAATTAGTCAGTGGGAACTTGGAACAAAAACTTTTTGGGGTCCCACTTTTTGTTTCCCAGAAACTATGTCGGACTGACCTGTTTGGCATGCAAAATTGGTAGCCCTGTTAATTTTAGATTTTTCTTCTCATCTTTTACCTTAGGCATAATGATACTCTTCTTTCCTTTTGCATGGCTATTATCTTTCTCAATTTTTTTTTTTTTTTTTTTACCGTTTATTTGGAATTTTAACTTTAAAACAAAAAGAAAAAGGTCAAAAAGATCAACTTACTTGTCGGGGCTAATTTGATACCCCTTTTTCATCTTTTGTCGCACTCTTATGAGAGATCAAGGATTTGGGATAGTTCAACTATTATATTGTGGTAAATTAAATTTTTAGATTGAACTTGTTAATTTTTTAAAAATTATAATTTTTATCAACTTTACAGAAATTAGATTAAAAAAAAATTGAGATGAAAAATTTAAATTGAAATCGTTCGGCAAAACACATGCTTAATATGTGATAAAAGCAAATAAACTAAAAAACTATCTCCGGTTTTAGACTTAAAAAGAAGTTCCTTAAAATGATTCTGCTTAAAGCTATAGCTAGCATTTGGCTGTTGCGCAATTTGTTTTGACTCTAAAGAAGCATTTGATAGATTTGTCCAAGTCAGATTTGCATTTGCTTTTCTTTTCTGATAAAATTAGATTTCCTTCTGCATCTACTTTTTCCTTTCAGCATAAAGCAACTTAAAGAACTTTTTTTTTTTTGTTTTTTCAAATAAAAAATTTACGCGCTCTGGCTAAATTACATCAAATTCATATATTATACAATATTTGAAGTTTCTACAACAAGATACAAATCAATACCACATCTAAATACTTTATATGTAAATCAATTAGTTGTTACAAGTTTTTAAATAAAAAAATTACAACTCTCGAATGTATCTATCCACTCAATACAAGACCTGTTATAAATACGAATATATATATATATAAAGCAGAATTTGACAAAAGTTTAGTCCTCAACTAAATAATTATATTAACAAAATTCCACTTAATATATGCTCTTATATGCATCAACATACACACAAGAACATGTATCGACACATGAAATTTCAAATAAAAAAAATTACAACCACCGAATGTATCTGCACATTCTATACAAGACCTTTTATACATACAAATATATATATATATATGGGGAAGAATTTGACAAAAATTTAGTCCTCAACTAAATAAATATCCCAAAAAAATTTCACTCAGTACATTCTCTTGTGTGAAAACAGGTTCACGGGATTGGCAACTGCAGCAATAACGTTTACATTGTGGTCCATGTGTTTGTAGATAAGGCAGCTATAAGACAAAACATTTGTTGTTCTATATACATCCTTTAAATCCATCCTGACCATCTGGATGTTAGATAAAAACTAGTTGGACAAACCGCGTGACGGAATAGGTAAATAAAATAAAATAAAATAAAATAAAAAATAAAAATATCAAGTGACTTGTGCCGGATATGTCACGTGGTAATCTTTGAAAAAGAATGATAGGCACTATAAAAAGTACATTTCCGAAATTTATAATGTATTTTTCTTCTGCTGCATTTTATATATGACGTAATGTAGCCTTTTTATTATTTTTATTATTATTAAAGTTGTTAAGTAACATTATTGAAGAGATAATTGCATATCATCTGAATGTTTTCTTACCCAAAAAAAAAAAATAATAATAATAATAATTATTACATGTCATGAACAGGTCCCTTTCATGTTTCATTCACAAGTCCAACTGGTGCTTTGCAATTTTTCTGCCGTATTGAGCAAAACGACTATTTTGTGACTATGGTAGCTCCAACTATGCCCAATCAAGTCAATCCACTCTAAAAATATCCTTCACTTCTCTAGCACGGGCGGTTTTGATACTCGTAGTTTTAAAACCTATCATTTAGGCTACGTTTGCTAAATCAATTCAAATTTAAATTTTTCATCTCAATTTTATCTTTTTCTGAAAAATCAGTAAAAATTATAACTAATTTTTAAAAAGTCGATCAATTCTAATTTAAAAATTTCAATTCCAACCGTAATACCAAACTGGAGGCTTAATTTGGATAAGGGTCTCACTGCAATTTTTATTATTATTATTATTATTATTATTAAATGTCATCATCAACTTCTTCGAAGGAGTGCGTGTAGACTTGTCAAAGGCAAGTTTATCTTAACATTTTGGTTCCTCGACAGATATGATCGAGAGTTTCATTTAACTTGTCTAGGAAGAAAATAAGTCAAGAAGACATTTAAGGCTATTTTATTTGTCACTATTGAATCTGGTTCAACTAAATTTATATAAAGGGAATTAGGTCCTCTACTCCTAATTACTTATATAATACAAATACCTTACCATGGGTTAGGTCACTAACTCGGGTTACATGTTACATAACAAAAAAAGTTAAATTATAGATGCTAAGGTAACATATTTTATAGATAGGAAAAAAAAAAGACTTTTGTATCAAATAAACAATTCACACGTTTGATTTATTTACTCAGTTTTTTAAGTTTTAGGGATAGTTTAATATATAATTTTCGTCGATTAGACAATTCAAAGTTTGAGTCTTTGAATTCGTTCAATATTTGAACCAAAAATTATGGAACGAAAATAATGGGTTTCATTTTCCTAAGTAGGATTAGGGGAAAAGAATAACAACCTTTTTCCTTCCTTCACGCATCATATAGGGGAATAGACTTTTCTTTGTCCGAGTTGGGGACCTATGCTTGACCCAACCTTCAGAAAAAACCCTCATTGTCACACTTTTGAAAAATGGAGTGTATTTCCTTTTATTATATATATATATATATATATATTACGGAATTTTGATTTCTTGAAATTTTTTTTTTTTTGGTTTTGTTTTGTTTTTTACCCTCATGGAATGTTGAATCACAATCAATAAGCGATCAGTTTTGATTAATGCTAAGGGTTTTAATTTGTATTATCCTTTTCAACCAAAATTTTTTTTTTATATATCCTTATTTTTTTATTATTATCTTACAAACTATATGAATTGTCATTTTTACAATTATCAGGTTAACTAATATAAAAAATTGTGATTTATAGATTAAAAATAACAACTCATTTATCACAAATAAGTACAAAGGAAAAAAAAAGGATTTCTAATGAGATTGTCGACATATATAGATATTATAATATATATATATATATTTAGGTGTATATGTGTGTGTATAAACATATATATCTAGGGCATTGACCAGTACAAAGATTTGCGTGGACAACATCTAGCCATGCTTCCTTTTATCAATTATTATATTTTGCTTCCTATATGATTTGGGAATATTTGATGGCTTAGACAACTTTTGAGCCTCAAATTACCAAACTAATATCTCCATTTCTTGAATGTGGTTAGTATATGTTTGGATACCTTCCAAGATATTTCCAACTCATACAAAGAATATTCAAACCAATCTTGTCCTTTCGCAGAATGGCTGAAATTATCCTATGCCCCCCAACTTGAAGAGAATTAGGCTAGCTAACTAAACCATTTTTTTTTTTTTAACAGCATAGGTTTATGACTCCATTTATTAAAGAAAAACGAAAACACTTTTAATTTTGAATAGATGAACTCATACTCAAACCTTCTTCTTTTTCACCCGCTTAACTCGTTTTAACAAAAAATATGTACTAATTTTTACCCATTACTTAATATATAGAAAATAACTCACTCATCTATTAAACGTGAAGTCACTAAACATGCATTTAATGCATAGGTTGGAGTTGAATTTTTTTTTTTTCTTCATGTTGGAGTTGTTTAACTTTTTAAAAATTAATTAAGTTTGCGTTTAATTCGTTTGTTGGAGATGAAATTTTTAAACTGGATTTGATCGACTTTTTAAAAATTAATTATAAATTTTATTGACTTAAAAAAATAAGGATAAAAACCAATATAAAAAAACTGTTTAGTTGGAGTTAAATTTAAATGTCAAACAAAGCTTAAAATTTTTATAAACTTTCTTAAAAAGACAAAATG